>OZ014530.1:32383314-32919860 GCA_963966105.1 Volucella zonaria | reverse complement strand
ATGGCGGAAACCAGATCAGCAAACTGTCAACCAGATTGGTCATGTTGCGATCGATGTAAGACACTCCTCAAGTTTTTTAGACGTCCGAACATTCCGAGCGGCCAACATAAACTCGGACCACTATCCAGTTGCAGCCAAAGAACGTCTACGGATATCTCAGACGCCACAGCAGTGGGGAAATATAGAGGAGATTTAACATTGAACGGTTGCAATCACAACAAGCCGCCAAAATCTTTGCCGATCGCTTATCCCTCAACATCTCGAGAAGACCTTTGCAGCCAGCATCAAGTGCCAAAGACCATTGGCCTAGATGCCGAGAAGCCATCTGAAATGCCGCAACTGATGTGCTGGGTTTCACACGCCCTCAACCACGAAACCCCTAGTTTGATGAAGAGTGCCAGCGATCACATGCAGCAAAACAATATGCATAAAAAGCGACGCTGCACAAAAGGACAAGAGCGGCTCGCGAGCTCTACGAGCAAAAGAGGAGGGAAGCACATCGGCTTCTCCGGAGAAAAAAGGAAGAGTATGTGAAGCGCGCGATTGAGGAAA
Organism: Volucella zonaria; assembly: GCA_963966105.1. Lineage (NCBI taxonomy): Eukaryota > Metazoa > Arthropoda > Insecta > Diptera > Syrphidae > Volucella > Volucella zonaria. The sequence continues at coordinate 32,919,308 of OZ014530.1, read as the reverse complement.
TATAGAGGTCCTACTCCAGAAATAATGTTCGGAAGTTTTACCAAAAGGTAAAAATTTGATGGGGGCCCATTTATTGGCTTAATACCAATGAACCAAGGAAGTGATGGAGGAGATCTTGTTTGAGGCGAGGAGTGCTCAGATGGAAATCAAAAAGGGAGAAGTTTGAGTTGACCTTTCGGAGCATTCGGGAGATTGGTTCGTTGGAGCAATAAGACGTGCGGTGGACCAGTAGATAGAACAGTCGAGGACAACGTAGATTGCGGGGGTTGGTATTGAAGGAAATGGATGCACAGTCGATGGATCCTGAGAGAAGTCGATGGAACCTGAGAGAAGTCGATGAATGAAAAGAATGTCAGCAGTATTCCTAAGATGGTACCGACAGAGTAACCTTAGGGATTGTTTACGATTTTTATAGTTAAGTACTGAGTGCGATTCTATTTACATATTCCGATACGTTCCTACTCGATGATTTAATTAAACAATATAAGTACGCCCTCAGGTAAACATACGATAACAGGAATTGGGGCAAAATCAACCAGTGATTCAGTGTATTCGGGGTAATTCGAATTTAATTAGAGAAGAGGAGCACATCACACATCACACATCACACATCACACATCAAACGGTTTCCGGTTCGTATTGGTTTTTTGAGGTACGAGCAATGGCAAGTATAGATATTGACTTGATAACAATTGTTTTGTGGCGACTTTGAACCCAGTCTTAAACATATGGAATGCTTAGATAACGTGCAGACAAGAATTGCATCAATTTTACTTGAAAACTAATTGTTGCATTTAGAGTGTTAATAGTTGTTGCGAATTTTAATTCCGCTTATTGCTAAAGACCATTGGTAGAGCCGTTTATTACATTCAACGGGCTTCTCTGTGTCCTCATCTCGCTCACAATAAACATCGCGCGCTTAAAGGCTTAAGATAAACGTAGTGTTCCGTGAGGAGTCTACACTCTACACTCTACAACGGTAACGCCGCTGGCTTTTTAAGATGTGTGAAAACATTCATTTAGTCTGTCTGCAAGCTGGAGTAATGCCATCCACGGTTGTGCTCATAAAAGTAGTCTCAAATACAAATAGAAGATCTAACCGCGACAGTCCCAATGGATACTCGGGTCCTGGTAAGGCTTTTCCTGAGCCTTCCGTAGTAAGTTTATCAGCGATTCCATTTTTTTCCAATTCTAGGACACAGGTACTTAGTGAATTTAACCCTTCAACTGCGCTTAGGGATTTGCGTGGTGATTGATCGGGAAGCTGCTGACTGTTCTATAGCCTGGATTGAACCAGCAGCGCAACAATCAAGTTTGTAGCCACGTGCTTGCCTTACCTCGCAACGTTGGCCACCGGTAATTGCATGAATAGACACTTACTCACGCAGGCTAAAATGACAAAGGTTCACAACCCTATATGGCCTCGGATAGAAATAGATCCACCGTTGATGCCTCTTGACAACGACCTTCGCATCTGCACGAATTATCACTATAGTAAGCACACGGTCTCCTCATCTTAATAACACAAGGGGACATGGTGGTCTCCGTATCACTAAACGCTAAACCTTAAATTTAAGGCATGTCTCCAGTATTCTGAACGTCCGAATGTTCCGTGCAGCCAACATTGACTCGGATCATAACCTTGCTGCAGCCACAGTGCGAACGCGGTTTTCCCAAGCGCCACAACATATAGTAGAACTACTGTGAGAAAATTTAGCAATCGCAAAAGACCGCCGGAATCTTCACCGAAAGCGTATCCCGAAATCTCTAAATAGCTCCTATGCGGCCAGTATCAAGTACCAGTGACAACGCTGCCAACATGTCATCAGAGGCGCCTGATGTGCTGGGTTTCAACGGACCACCACCAAGAAATCCCTGGTTTGACGAAGAATGCCGGCAAGCACGAGAAGCGCGCGCTCAAAGATATTAAGAGTTTGTACTCCAGGAACAACGTATGGAAATGTTACCAAAAGGTAAAGAGAACGTGTCAAGGCAACAAGATCTGTACATAAACTTTTAGAGATGTAGAAGGAAACAACCGACCACAGTCGGTGCTAGGAATATGAAAAAACTTTTTCTACACACTGTATAGCGGCGACGAAGTGGGATCACTGCTAGGCGAAGTAGACCATTCAACTTTGACGATGATAGCCAAAATTTGAAAATTTTCGTCCACCTGGCCAAAGCGAAGGATAGCAATACCTAAGCTTAAATCTAACAGAGCTTCTGGATCTGACAGCTTACCGGCAGTGGTATTCAAAGCTGCTGGAAACGACTTTGTGGAGAGCATACACCAATTCATTTTTCAGATCTGGGCAAAAGAGTGTATTCCTTATGAATGGAATCTCAGTATCTTTTACCCGACGTACCAAAAAGGTGACCCAGTTACCTGCGCCAACTGTAGATCTTATTTGCCCTATTGTGTGAACGTCTGAAATCCTTTGTCAAAAACCTGATTGGCCCCTGCCAGTGCAGGTTTCAGAACAGGAAAGTCCATAATTGGCCAAATCTTTACACTCCCGCAGATACAGAAAAAAAGTCAAGAAGTCAAACCGATACCCATAGTCTTTTAATCGATTTTGGGACCATATATGACAGTATTTATAGAGACGACCTATGTCTAGTTTTAGCATCCCTGCTAACCTCGTCCGTCTGCGCAGAATGACGATTGAGAACGCTCGGTGCCTCATCTAACGACTAAATCGAGAACTTTATCAGAAAGGGTTTTAGACAAGGTGACGCGCTGTCATGTGCTTTCTTTAACATCACCCTCGAAAGTATTGTACGGAACTCACAAGTGAACACTGGAGGCAGAATCTCTCAATCTTACGCCGATAATATCGATATATTTGGAAGAACACAGCGGGCTGTCTCCAGTTTGCTCCTTAGTATTGAAACGGAAGCTGCTAAATTAGGTTTAGTGGTAAATGAGAGCAAAACCAAGTATAAGCTGTCTACAAGAAGGGACACACAACATCAACGATACACAACATTCGACAGAACGTCATAGCCGACAGCGATAATTTTGACAAATTAAGGGACTTTATCTACTTTGGCTCTGCTATAAATTCTGTCAACAATATTTTAGCAGAAATAAAACGAAGAATCACTGTTGCCAATCGCTGTTTCTAAGATTCTGTTGCTAAGAAGGCAATTGAGTAGTAAAGTCCAATCTTGAAAAATTGGGGAGAAAGCGGATGAAGATATCCTCAGTCGTTTTGAGAGAAAAGATTCAACGACGAATTATACGAGCTGTACTACAGCAACATCGACCTAGTCCGATAAATGAGCACAAACCGCCTGTGATGGCTAGGATATGTAGACCGAATGGACACCAATGCTCCGGCCCGAAGAGTCTTCTAATCTAACCCGGATGGACCACACAGTGGAAGACATCATATTAGGTGGCGCCTACAAGTAGAAGGCGACCTCAACCGCGTGGAGGCTAATTGCAGAGGCTTGTTAATTGATGTGATGGCCCAGGTTCATCCCGAATCTATAGCGCCACCCAAGTAAGTAAGTACGTAACTGCGTTTAAGGAAGTCTTACTTTTCCGAAGTAATGAGCTTGGAAGTAGTGAGCGGTTCCAGTAAAGGCTTAATTTTAATTTAATTTTCGTGGCAGCTGAGGCCCCCATTTATTGGCTTAATACAAGCTTAATCTAACTTAAAAACTAACAGAAAGGCTTAAGAGCTAGGGACCGAGGAAGTGATGGAGGAGATCTTGTTTGAGACGAGGAGTGCTCAGGTGGAAATCAAAAAGAAAGAGGTTTGAGTTGACCTTTCGGAGCATTCGGGAGATTGGTTCGTTGGATCCATAAGAGGTGCGGTGGACCGGTAGATAGAAGAGACGAGGACAACGTAGATTGCAGGGGTTGGTATTGAAGGAAATGGAGTTCAAAATGGATGAACAGTCAATGGAACCTGAGAGAAGTCGATGAATGAAAAGAATGTCAGCAGTATTCCTACGTTCTTCTAACGAATTCATATTTAGAAGTTTGAGGCCGTCCTGATAGGGAGGTAAGATTAAAGTGTCGTTCCACGGCAGATCACGGAGAGCAAATCACGTTGAATACCCTCGATTCGGGAAACATGAACCCGGTGAAAGAGGGACCAAGCTTGACTGGCATACTCAAGCAGGGGGCGAACAAAGGTAATATAGAGAGATCTGGTTACATACGGGTTGGAAAATTCCTTGGACCAAGTGGTGAGTTGGTTTTGAGGATCATCTTATCGATATGCGAACGGAAATTAAGCTCACAGTCGAATAATATGCCAGGGGAATTGGTTGACCATGGAGAAAATAAAGTTGGGGAGGAGACGGGTTGCATTTACGTGAGAAGGTTATAGATTGACATTTGGCTATATTAAGTTCTAGGCAGTTTTTGAGGCACCAGATTGAAAACCGATCAAGGTCTTCTTGAAGAAGGGCAGAGTCATGGGGAGAGGAAATAGTTTTAAAAAATTTTGTGTCATCAGCGTAAAGAGAGAGGGAGAAGTGTTTAATGACCCTCTCAATATCGTTGATAGTAAGAATGAAGAGAAGAGGGCCGAGATGACTGCCTTGTGGAACTCCAGATGAGGCCAGGAATGGAACAGAAAGGGCGGATCTAAACCGAATACTATAATAACGGTTTATCAGGTAAGAAGAAATCAATTTTAATAAGAGAGGTTCAAAGCCGAGAGCAGACAATTTGAAGAGGATCAATTGATGAGATATCTTATCGAACGCTTTAGTGAAATCAGTTGCGATAACATCGATTTCTTTCCCATTTTCTATGGCTGAGAGAGCAAAACATACGAATTCAACTAGATTTGTGGTAATTGACCTCCCTTTTAGAAAACCATGTCGTCGGGGCGAAATAAAAGGCTTGCATTTGAAGCTTAAGGTTTCGTATAAAATGCTTTCAAAGAGTTTGGGTATATGAGAGAGTTTAGCAAGGGGACGATAATTGGTTACTTCATGTTTAGATCCTTTTTTGTGTATCGGAATTATAAAAGAGGTCTTCCAAATCTGGGGAAATTCTCTCTGTGTAAGGGATAGACGAAAAAGGTAGGAAAGGGGTAGAGACAGGTTGGATGAGCATTTTTTAAGAAACACGGCGGGCAGTCCGTCTGAGCCAGGTACAAATTCATCTTTAAGATTAAGTAACTTTTCTTCAGTAACTGCAGGATCGAAATTTTGAGTGAGAAAGGGACCAATAGAGAAATTTGGTAGAAAAAGAACGTGTCAGGGTAATAAGACCCGAATGGAAGCTTGTAGAGATGGACTAGGAAACATTGTAGTAGAGTCACAGTCGGTGCTGAGGATATGGGAAAACCATTTCTACAGGCTGCTAAACGGCGAGGAGGACACAAATTTCCCTGTCTGGCAGAGCGAACCATTCAATATTAACGATGCAAGTCAAGAATTCCTTCGTTCGCCCCATTGGAAGTGTGGTGGGTTGGTAGAAGGAAGTGACAAGCAGTAAATAGATTACGGGGGTTAGTGTTGAGGAAAATACAACGTGACCTGAAAGGAGTCGATGAATGAAGAAAAAATCGGCTGCACCTCTGCGTTCCTCAAGAGTGTTTAAGTTAATAAGGTTGAGACGATTCTGATAGGAAGGCAGAATAAAAGGATAGAAAAAAAAGCGCGGGATGCTTTCGATTATCGAGATGATATGGGGATCACACTTGACTGGCGTGAACAAAGGTAATACAGAGGGACCTGCTCTTGTATGGGTTGGTGAATTCTTTGGATCACCGTTTTACAAAACCTAGTGCAGAGTTGGCTCTAAGGATTATCTCAACCATATGTAACCGAAAGTTAAACTCCCTATCACACAAAATGGAAGGGATTGAACTGTCAAGATAGGTTGATTTTGGAGAAAGTAGAGTCGGGGAGGAGATTGGTGCTGCTTATGTTAAAAAATGATGGATTGGCATTTTGCGATATTAAGTTCCAAACATAGAAAGAAGAGGACCTAGATGGCTGCTTTGTGGAACTCCAGAGTTAGCCAAAAATGAAACCGAGTGGGCTGACCTAAAACGAACACTGTAAAAACGGTTTTCGAGGTAAGAGTATATCCATTTTAACAGGATGGGTTCAAAGCCGAAGGCAGATCATTTGAAGAGTATTAATCGATGAGAGATTTTATCGATGACCTTGCTAAAATCGGTTGCAACTACATCGACAACGTTATCATTCTCTAGGGCAGAGAGGGCAAAGGATACGAATTCAACGAGATTTTTGGTGGTTGACCTACCCTTCAGGAAGCCATATTGTCTAGGGGAAATTAGTGATTTGCATTTGCATTAGAGCTTCATACAAAATACTCGTACTTTCGAACAGTTTGGGTATATGGGAGAGTTTAGTGATGGGACGATAGTTGGTTATTTCATTCTTTGATCCTTTTTTGCGGATTGGGGTTGTGAAGGAGGTTTTCCAAGCCTGAGGAAATTCTCCTTGTGAAAGGGATTGACGAAAGAGATTAGAAAGGGCAAGGGAAAGAAAGGAGGAATGTTTGTTTAAGGAATATGGCAGGAAGGCCATTTGGACCTGGTGTGAATTCGTCATTAAGTTGGTGTAACTAATGTTCGATATAAGACGGGCCCAAGGTGTGAGAGAGAAGTGGACTATTGGAGACCTTCAGTAGGTAAAGACAATAGGATGGAAAGGTGGCAAATAGGTGGGCAATGGTAAGTGGATCATTTGATGACTTATTGTTGAAAGAAAGGAAAGAATGGCAGCCATCGGAGTCTCTTTTGTACAACGGTTAACAAATGGGAAAAAGGGCTTAGGGCCGTTTATAAGGTCGACTTGTGCATTGTTAAAGTAACACTGGTAAAGGGAATCGTAAAGTTCGGTGAAATGAAGATAAGTACAGAGATAGTTGGAATAGTCGGAAAAGGATATGGTACGAATTAAAACAACCCATAACTTGCTTGCGAATATACCAGGGGGCACTAGTAGATGATGTTTTAAGGCCGGAAAACGGAATGTTTGGAAGTGGATACGGTATCATTTATAGTTATGTTGTGAAAGTTAAAGGGGGATCAGCTGAGATAGTCCCTGATTTTGTGAAAGTTTGCTATATGAAAGTCGTAAGATGAAAGAGTTGTGGGGGGACTGGACAGAAGAGTTATGAAAAAAGGAGAGAAGAAGGGAGGGTGGTACTTATCAATTGTTGAGAGAGATAGGGGACAAAGTGAGACTGAGGAGTTAATTGAATCTGTTGTGAAGATAAGGTCTAATTTCCTGCCCATGTAGTTGGATATACCGCTGACTTAACATAGACTTGAGTCTGTTAAGCGATCTAAGAAGACACATTCTTTAGTTGAGCTGGTATTTGAAGCGATGAAAAAGGATTAATCATTTCATGGAGTCCATTGTAACCGAAAATTAGGATATCGTTAATAGAATCAGCCAGGCCAATTTTATGGTCGATCCCATAGATAGCATGTTGGTTGGATTCGATACGTAGAGTTGGGAGGATGTAGCATCTTATGTACAACGTAAAGGGACTTGAAGGGGAGTGTTATTTTTATTGCGACAAAGTCGACTTTATGGAAGGAAGAAATGCTAATGGGAGAAGAGTCAAGGCTGTTGTTGGTAGCCAGTAGGACGCCTGGACAGAGGGAATCCCTGGTTCTTTATGTCGGGAATCAGATTGGTTTCAGTCAGGCCGTATATATCAAACGGAAGAGCATGCGATTTTTTTTTTTTTTTTATAATTGGAGCGCGCATAATCAATTTGGTGTACCCTTAAGATGTTTGCACATAGCGCGGGCGAGCGGAAGTTAGGGAGGGAAAAAAAGAGAGATACCGATGTGCGTTGGTTTTAAATGTTTGCAAGTTATAGTGACTAGGAAATAAAGAGCTCGGCACGGCATTCCATAACCGAGTTGTACGGTTCAGGATCGAGTCGTGACATTTCAGAATATGTCCGAGAGTGGGCTTGAGGGTATACTGATGAGCATTCCTAGCGAGATGGGTGTTACGGTTAAAAGTTAGAAGGGGTGGAATGCTACTGGAAATTTCTGTAGAGCACTGGTGGTGAAAATGGCGATACAACATGGTGAGACAGGAGGCATTACGTCTGTGTTCGAGGTTGTCGAATGACTGTGTAATATTGTCATTACTTATAAGTTTTATCGCACGGTTTTGAATTATATTGGGTCAATAACTTAATTAGTGCGGTTTGCTAAGAGATGGCGCAATTTGTATTATTCCATTGGAACATGCGTTGGAAAGCTACTGTCATTGTCCGTCATTTCAGTATATGTCATTCATTTGAAGCGTAAACAACAATAATTTTTTTTCACTCAAATGTGTCGAACTTTGTGCCTGAAAAATTGTTTTTACGGGGAGTTCTTCTTCATGAAGAAAACTGTTGCCGAAAGTCATCGTATTTTGGTGGAAGGTTTATGGTGAATATGCGCTAGCTGAGCGAACGTGCCAAAAGTCGTTTGCACGATTTAAAAGTGGTGATTTTGGCTTGGAAGACGATGAACGTCCTTGGCAACCAAAAAAGTTTGAAGATGAAGAACTGGAAGCATTACTCTATCAAGATTGTTGCCAAACACAAGAAGAGCTCGCAGAATCTTTGGGTGTCACTCAAGCAGCCATTTCAAAACGTTTAAAAGCAGCTGGATATATTCAAAAGCAAGGAAATTATGTTCCACATGAACTCAAGCCGAGAGACGTCGAAAGGCGGTTTTGCATGTCCGAAATGCTGCTGGAACGCCACAAAAGGAAGTCGTTTTTGCATCGGATTGTTACTGGTGATGAAAAACGGATGCATTACGACAACCCCAAGTTGTGAAACCCGGCCAACCAGCCAAATCAACGGCAAAGCCGAATATCCATGGCGCGAAGGTAATGCTCTGTATTTGGTGGGATCAGATGGGTGTGCTGTATTATGAGCTGCTAAAACCGGGTGAAACCATCAATGGACAACGCTACCGAACACAATTAATCCGTTTGAAGAGAGCAGTGGCCGAAAAACGCCCGGAATATGCGACCAGACACGAGGCAATAATTTTCCATCATGACAACGCTCGACCCCACGTTGCTATTCCGGTTAAGAACTATTTGGAAAACAGTGGATGGGAAGTCTTACCCCACCCGCCTTATAGCCCAGACCTTGCCTCTTCTGACTACCATTTGTTCCGGTCGATGCAGAACGCCCTCACTGAAATACGGTTCACATCAGAGCAGAATATCAAAAATTGGTTTGATTCATTCTTGGCTGCCAAGCCGGCGCAGTTGTTTTGGGATGGGATCCACAAATTGCCAGAAAGATGGGAAAAAGTCATAGCTTCAGATGGGCAATACTTTGAATAATACTATTTTACATGTTTTTCTTAAATAAACGTTCAAATTTTGAAAAAAAAACCGCACGAAATAAATTATATACTCAATATCTAACAAGTGCAAGGCGGTCTTAGGGGCACCTGACTAGATGTGAGCGTTGTACTCCAATTTCGGGCGGATAAATGATTGACGTCGAACAGCATTGGTTTTAGAGTGAATACCCCTTACATTCTGGTAGTTAGAGTGGAGGTGTGAGGCGGAATGGTTTAAATGATGGTAAGGGAGGCAAGTTATGAATGAAAAAATGTAACGTGGCCGGTTCAGCTCCACTGTAGGCGTGAGACTCGCTTAGAGTGAACGTAGTGGCCGAATGTAGGTAGATCTTCCGCCACTTTCTGAGGGTCCCCTCGTCCTAAAAATCTTGTGTTACCTGCGACTGATAGGGTCGGTAGGAAGGCCTTTCAGGTAGATCGAAACCATGACGTTGGTTTTGATCTTCCCTTCTTAACAGACCAAGTCCGATTTATCATATATGTATGTTAGATATGTAGGTAAGAAAAAGACGAATGTTTTTGCTGTCATTGGTTTGCGTTCAACTACCAGGTGGAAAAAGGGGATCGGGAATAGGGGCAGTGGAGGAGGAGGATGGAGATAAATGCTTGGATATGGAGTTGGACGATGGATGAGATGTGAGGTTTAGGATATGCCAGTTAATAAGAGTGGGGAGAGAGCCTATATCATTTCTTATCCAAAATTTGGTCGGAGAACAATATACGAGCACGTGAAGAATGGAGCTTTATCATGGTTTGTCGGATCCATAAGGAGGATTCCCTCTATCTTCTTAACATCGCATATCGAAACTCGTAAGTCCACATTTGGTCATATATTCATACTATGCCAAATCTTGGAGAAAATCCAAGGAATCCAGGCCGAACCTTTCCATCTCTTTCTCGCTCAGGACAGCATGTATTGAGACGAGCTATACTGAATCTTGTCTATGAGTAGTTTCGGCATCTTATTCAAGTTCGTTATATTATGCAGACAGAGGAGATGCTTTGAGAAGACACTGGAATCTTATAAGGCTAATATAACCGCCATCAAAGAAGTAGAATGGGAAGGACAGGACAAAATAGATCAGAAATTCCACGATAGACGGAAGACGCAACAAATATTCTAAGCGTTCGCACATTTTGAGGTGCCATTGACTCGGGTTACTATCTATTATTAGTCAAGGTACAATTTCGGTTATCAAAGGCAGAACAACTCCAGGAAAATACAGTGAAAATGTTTGACATCGGGCGGCTGCAATAGCAAGAGTTTGACAGAGGCTCTTCTGATCGCATCTACCTTAACCTCTCACATTATCTCAAGTAAACCATCAGAAATTGCGCCTCTTGTGTGTTTGGCTTCATAAGGCATCTACAAATAAGAAACCCATGGTTCGACCAAGAAGGCTGGCGAGTACTCTCAGCCAAACAGGAGGCGTATCGTGAAGGCGTATATAAACTTTTCGAAGAAAAAGTGAGAGTTTGAAAAATGTAAGCTCGAAGAGATCCAAAGATGCTACCGCAGGAATGGACAAATGTACCAATAGACACCTATAATTTTGAGCTCTTAAAAGAGTTTATCTATCTAGCCCCCACAGTAGATCTTCTTTTCAAGCGCTGCATCTACGGGCTTACAAATTAGTTGAGCAACAAAGCTGTTTCGCGAGCATCATCATTCTCTGTCCTGTTACATGGCGCAGAAGCATTTACAAACAGGATAAGCTGCTTTAGACAAAAAATTTTCCGTGTGTAGAGGAGAATGAGAAGGTATATCCGGCTGTACCGCAATATAAATCTGGTAGAAAGACTTCGCCTAAAGCGGTGAAGCTAGGTCACTACCAGCGCTTGAACACCAATATGAAGGCTCTTTGAATCGATCCCTATGGAGCAACGCAGTATAGGAAAACTTTTCCTAAGGTGACAAACGGAATTGGAAAAGTATGTCAATGAACTCGATACGCGGCACACTAGCCAGTAGGCAGGCAACTAAAAACATACTACTTCTGTGGAATGAGTCTTAGAGTTTCCAAATCATACTTATCTGTCCATATTGAATACATGGTGCGACATCTAGCAGCATAGTCAAGGCATTGTACAAATTTCCATATTCCAAGTTGGGGTAAGCTGCCATCCTTGTGGGATCCTCAAGTGGATCATTGATAAGTTGATGCGGTGACGTTCGGACATCCTTAAGGACAGCTAAAAGAAAACGGATTTTTAGTAAATTCTTAAGCACTTTCGTAGCCTATAATTGTTAGAATGAAAAGAAGTAAGAATTGATTGAGTACTGTGCAAACGAAGGTCATGTCAAGGAAAGATCTAGGACAGAAGTGTTTTCCATAGAAGTAGTGTGAGTACCGGCAAACCGAAATCCAAGTCAAAAATCAAAAAAATTATCTAAATAATAAATCTTAGAGTTTCTTTTTTTTTTTCAAAATAACCAAAGTGTCAAAGAGTGCGTGAGATACTTAATTTTAATTAAAAAAGTGTTACAAGTGCAAAAAGATTTTCTAAATCGATTAAATTCTCGAATCAGTTTGATTGATTGTGATAAATTGTTGTGCTAATTTCAAATATGTTTATACTTGGTTTGGTCCTTACAAATTTTTTTGTGAAAGTCACTAGGGCTGTTGTTTAAGAAACCTTAAAAATATATTTAGAAAAAGTATTACTAAATGTCCGAGAAGATTATTTTCTAAAATTTTATCTACTGGAGATAATATTTCTATGGCTAGATTGAGGATTAAATATCAGTTACTAATTGAAATTCTACAAGCTTTCCATCTCAGGTGCAGAACTCGGAACTACACAAAATCTTTACAAAATCTATAGAAATGAACGAGGAGACAGATGGGCATTAAATGCGTTTCTCGCGGGTAAAAGAGCACTAAAAGGAACAAGACAGAGATCAATAGATTTCTTGATAGTGGGGTTAAAATATCACCTCTAAGGGATAGCAAGCGACTAGTTATTAGCCTCGAAGGAGAACCATTTGCCAATGAATACTAGTATTTGCCTGTGCTGCTTCTAAATGAGATAATGTCTCAGAACATAAACTCCTACTGAAGGTCTTACTTCAATGCTTTCAAATGGCCTCTTTTGAGAGATCCTTCAGAATTTGCAAGTTCTAAAGGAGCGAATAGCGAGTCTCCTGCACCATTAAAAAACAGGACACACATTGGCTAGGATATGGACCCTTCAGCCGCAACCGTAAAACATTTAATTCATGCGAAACATCATAACGCGCCTTGGACAAAGACGAATACTTTGTTAACGACCATTGACTACCGACTACGGATGTCGATTGGATTCTGAAACGTCAAGATAATCGTTGATAAAGGAAAAGGAGTTCCCAAAAATGAAAGATTTCCACAGCTAGAGTAGAATTCATGTGGTACAAACTCGACATTGTAGGTGTTACCGAAATTAGATAGTGGGAATACGGCATTATCATTACTAAGAAACTGTCAGAAGATCCCTGGTCTACAGTTCAGTTTATATGCATATTTATTTTCATTCATTAATTAATTCTTACATGCTAGACAAAAAAACGCTTAAAAATTAGCTTAATTAACTTACAAATATTCTTATTCTAACTTACTGGCCCCATGCGGGCACTCTAAGTTAAACCTAACACTTAAATTATGTCTTTCGACGAATCTTACGTTACGTGTTTGTACTATCTCTATTCATTGTTAAAACTAAGAAAACTTTTTTTAGCAAAAACTTAGTAACACGATTTTTTTTTTTACTTTATTATTAAACTTAAAACTAACACTTACAAACTACCTAAGAATAAATCTTAATCTACTTAACCTACTTACACCTAATACATAACATACACATACAAATATATATATATATTGGGTCTACAAGTAAGTTTCCAGCGTTTGTCAGAGATGGCGCCACCAGTGAATCCCGGGCAGAAATGTCAGACCCTATGTGTTTTATTTGTAAGTTTTGTATCTGGCAATAACTTTGCAGCGTTATATTTGAGCAGTTCTATCGCCGTCGTACATTTTATCGAGCAAAATCATGGCAAGTTTCCAGCCAAATAAACGTCATTTGCGGGAAGCGCTGCTTTTATTCTTTAATATGAAGAAAAGTGCGGCTGAGGCCTATCGTTTGCTTTCAGAAACTTATGGCGCGGAATGTATTGGTGAATCGACGTGCCGCGAGTGGTTCAAACGGTTCAAAAGTGGCGATTTTGGAGTTGAAGACAAAGATCGCCCCGGAAAGCCGAAAAGTTTTGAATCCGTGTCAGATTCAAGAAAAACTTGCTGCATCATTGGGCGTCACGCAACAAGCCATTTCCCTGCGCCGAAAAGCTGTGGGATTCATTCAAAAGGTTGGAAACTGGGTGCCGTACGAATTGAAGCCAAGAGACGTCGAACGGCGATTTTGCATGTCCGAAATGTTACTGCAGCGGTATAAAAATAAATCATTTTTGCATCGTATTGCCACTGGTGATAAGAAATGGATTTACTATGATAATACTAAACGCAGAAAATCGTATACAAAGCCCGGCGAGCCCGCCCAATCGACGCCGAAACGAAATATTCACGTGAATAAGGTCATGCTCTGCATATGGTGGGATCAAAAGGGTGTCGTATACTACGAACCGCTTCCGAGTGGTGAAACCATCAAAGGACCATTATATCGAACCCAACTAATTCGTTTGAAGCGGGCATTAAAAGAAAAACGGCCAGAATATAAGACCAGGCATGAGTCCGTCATTTTTCATCACGACAACGCTCGGCCACATGTTGCGGTTTCGGTGAAAAACTATTTGGACAATAGTGGATGGGAAATTCTGCCTCACCTGCCTTACAGTCCAGACTTGGCACCATCTGACTACCACTTGTTTCGTTCGATGCAGAACGCTCTTACGGGAATACGCTTCAGCTCAGTAGAGGAAATCAAAAATTGGCTCGATACGTTCTTGGGCTCGAAGGACAAGCAATTTTTTTGGTCCGGAATTCATAAATTGCCAGAAAGATGGGGGAAAGTTGTAGCTTCCGATGGGCGATACTTTGAATAAAGCATTGTAACTACGAGTATGTTTTCATAATAAAACTTCAAATTTTGGAAAAAAAACGCTGGAAACTTACTTGTAGACCCAATATATATACATAATATATATATACTTAATATATAAATATATGCACATATATATACTATTTTTTTATTTTTTATTTTATATTTATTTTTTTCTGTTTTTATGTTTTTTTTCTTAAAAAACTAACTTAAACCTACCTAAAACTATGGAAGGAAAACTATGGCTAAAAAAAAAGAAATTAGGCTGACCCACTTTGCTTCACGTGAAGCTATCTATTGCTGGAGGAATTCGACGACGACGCATCCTCTTCTTCAACAAGCCACCAAAATTGTTGGTGCTGCCGAGCAACATCCCTCATGTCGCGACTCCCTACCGCCCTACTAAACCGGAGACGATCCGCGCTGCTGTGTGCGACGTCTCTGTCGTAGTTGAGTCGCCTGTCCGCAGCTGTTCGAGCAACGTGGAAGATTAGCGGCACCGCCAATCTGTCCTGGATCAGACCTTTACTATCTAAGTAGAGGAACGCTTCTGGAGGAATAAAGCCGTCAAAGCGAACTCTCTTGTGATACATATAATGAGGGTAGTAAGCCCCGGAGATCAGGTTGTTCGACGATGTCGTTGCTCTTGCAATGTGCCTTCGAGTCAACTTAATAACAAAATTGTCCACTCTTATTAGGTTCGCCCTATTGTACAAGACCTCATTACGATAAAATTGTTTGTACTCCGACTCTGGTGTTCTGCACAAGCGAAGGCAAGCCCTAAGGCAAGCCCTAAGGCATGCCCTCTCAAACACCCGAGTCTTTTCCAATAAACTTGCTCTCACGTTGAACCACACAGGACATCCAAATACAAGCATAGGCTGGATAAGGGCCATGTAGCAGATCACCTTCACCCTCGCATCGAGTTGGCTGTTGTAAAACAGTCTCCTTGTAAGGGCAAAAGCACCTCTGGCTCTGGCCAGAGCAACATCTATATGTTTGTTAAAATACAGATATTGATCTAGCCAGATCCCAAGGTATCTGACTACATTTCGACAAGCAAGTGGCTGTCCATGTTGTCCGACGATAGAGAACTTTCGCTAATTCTTTCTGGTATCCCTAGAGGCCCCAGACAAATTCGTCCTAAATAGAATGGTTTCCGACTTCTGAAACTTCCAGTCATCGCAATATTGTTTAATTTTGTCGAAGTCACGTTGCAAAAGTGTATTAATGACCTCAATCTTTGGACCTGATCTGTACGCGATTAAGTCGTCTGCGTACGCTATGGCATGGTGAAGTGAACCTATCACTTGTGTAAATGTTGAATAGGATCGGCGAATTTACCGCACCTTGTTGCAGACCGTTTTTAATGTTAAATGTTCCAGCAGAAGTCACATCGCCATTTTTCACGATGAACTGTCTATTGGAGAGCATATCAAAAAGAATATACAGCAGTGGTTTACTAATTCCCACCCTGTCCAGCTTGAAGAAGAGTCCCTCTAACCATACGGTGTCGAAGGCCTTTTCCAAGTCAATCAGGCAGGCACCAGTGCACTGTTTTTTGCCTTTGTTCCATTGGATATCAGAAACCAGTTTAGACGCAGCATGAATGATATCATGCCCCGCCTTGAAACCGAACTGATTATCCGGAACTATATGTTTGTCCTCAACCCACTTAGTCAGGATTCTATTGATCACCTTCTCGAAAACCTTACTGATGTTTGGAAGAAGACTGATCGAGCGGAGATTCGCCGGATTGGAAGTATCTTTATTCCTTTTGGGAATGGGATGTACCACCGCAGTTTTCCAATGCGCTGGATAATGTGCATTATTCATTGCATTATTAAACAGGGTGGTATAAATGTTCACCGCTTCTAGTGGGAGATGTCGAAGCACAATGTTCGGTATTTCATCGGTTCCCACTGATTTCTTACTTCTAAGTGATTCGAAGATTGTTTGGAGCTCTTCCTTCGAAATGAACGGTGGTAATACCCTTTCGTTGGTGATGACATTGTTTGCCATATTCTAGTCACTGAACTGGGTGAAACCCGAGTTCTCGAATCGCCAATTCACAATTTCATTTCGAAGGCAGAAATTGTGCACAAGGACTCGACTTTCCAGGTCGTGGTTCGGGCCAATGATGTCATTTGCCTTGTGCACTTGATGGAAAGTCGCTCCTATAGCCTCTACCTTCTCCTGTGGATCCTCGACCACAAAGAAGTTGTCATCATCAACGGCCTCATTTGGATCAAGGCCTGCTGCTACAAGTATTTGTTCGTTGTTCGTCGTTCGGGCGATTCTAAGACATGGAAGGTCGTTGTGATTATTGCTCCGAAATATTTTATTTATTTGCGGGAACATATTCGGGTTGCTGGTGTTTACAGCCTGAACTTTGTTGTTCCAATACAAACTTACAGAATTTCTGTAATTTTCCTTTATTAATGTTTGGAGGTTTTTAATCGACGACTTCAATGTCATGATCTCCGGGTTATGTCTGTCAGTGAACTGTCTGTACAAGGTTTTTAGTCTTGACAGCAGTCTACTTTTATGTCGGTGCAGTGCGTCAATGGTTGCGTTGCGGAATAAGTCTTCGTTATCAGTGTGTTGATACCGTGGTATCGTTTTGTCCATAGTTCGTTTGATTGTCTCGTCCATTAGTCTTAGATATCTGTCAATCTTCTCGTTTGACAGATTTCTATTGGACGGTGGGTAGAGCGAATTCGAGGAGAGTGCTCTCGTCAGTATTCTTGAGAAGTGTGTCCAACGCACTCTACTATAATTGTAGGAATACCTGTGAACAAACTCTTCCAATTCCGCAGTTTCGTTGGGAACAGTTATTTCGGTGTTGAGACCGCAATGGTCACTGTCATACACAAAAGTGCGTAGACAGTTTGTAGTTTGTTGGTTAGTGCATGTCAGTTGTATCCGTGAGTCGAACAGCAGAAGATCCAAATAGGACCCGTGTCTGGGAAACGACGGACTATCCGTCGCCTTAAGCCCGAGTCGATACATTATGCTGTGTTGACCCCACCAATTGAATAGTTGGTTCCCCCTAGTATTTGGTCTACTCTCAGAAACGAATGAACACCACTAGCACATATGTGGGGGGACTCTTATTACCTAATGCCCTTATGTACTTTTGTCCTATTTACCTTATTATGACAGAATTCCCGGAATTTATTTCGAAAATTAAAAATACAAGTTTATTCGTCTAAATTTATATTGCCCCCTTCGAAGTAATCCCCATCGACTGCAACACACTTATGCCAGCGCTTGATCCAATCCTCGAAACATTTTTTATATTCGGTTTTCGGTATGTCCATCAGTGCTTCCTGCGATTTTTCCAATACTTCCTCTCGGCTGCTGAAACGCGTTCCCCGTAGTGGTTTTTTAACTCGATTGAACAGAAAGAAGTCACAGGGAGCCAAATCAGGTGAATTCGGTGGCTGTTAGATGGTGCGTTATCATGGTGCAAAATCCACGAGTTTTCTGCCCACAATTCTGGCCTCTTTCGGCGAATTGCTTCACGCAAACGTCTCATGACGCCTAAACAATACTCTTTGTTTACTGTCTGGCAAACTGGCAAAAATTCATGATGCTCTACGAGTACACCGTTGTAATCCATGAAAACCGTGAGCATTGGCTTCTTTTTTGACTGAAAACGACGTGATTTTTTTGGTTTCGGCTCATTTGGTGAACACCATTCACTTGCCTGATGTCTGGATTGCATCTCGTCTCCAGTAATGATCCTTTTGATGAATGTAGGATCAGATTCAACCTCGAGAATCATCTCTTTTGCGACGTCAACACGGTCTCCTTTTTGCATGAAATTGGGGTCTTCTGGCACCAACTTTGCTGCTATACGACGGAAACCCAAATCATTAACCAAAATGTCTTGGACGGATCCACAGGCAATGTTCAAGTCCTCCGTTATCTCTCTGATGCTTAATTTGCGGTTATTGAGCAACATTTCTTTTACTCGTACTTCATCAATGTTTTCGCCGGTTTTCGATGTCGATGGTCTGCCACTGCGTTCATCATCTTCGATTGACTCACGAGCACATTTGAACCGCTCGTGCCACTGGTAAACGAGCGTTTTCTTTAGAGAATCGTTGCCGAAACACTTTTCCGACATTTCCAACGTTCGCGCACCATTAATCAGATTTACCAACTTAACAAAAAAAAAACAGAACTCAAATCGGAATAACGGGAGCGCCACACGGGAACTTTTTGATCAAGGTGGTATTAATGGTCAGGTTCAAGGGTAATGCCAAGAATATAACCATTGTCCGGTCCTACGCTCTCTCAAAATACAATGACGAGGATGACAAAAGCGATTTCTGGAATATTGGACGTAGCCACCATCTCCGCATTTAACCGAAAATATCGCGTTCACGATGGAAGATTGTAACGCGAAGATGGGTAATGACAATACTATCTTTAGATCACACGACTTCAAAAAATCAAGAAATGACAACGCCGAAAGGTTTTGCTATATTTTGAAACGTCAACCGTCTAGTTTTTGGAGGCACACTGGGTGTAACGACTGATAGACATCGTAGCCAAAGTTTTAGGTATTTCATCTGACTAGATAGCAGTGATAGTTTTTCCAATTGTTATGTTTCAGCAGCTGTCAAAGCTACTAATGACATCCAGCTGTCAAAATATTCAGTAAAGTTTGCCATTTCATCATGCATCGTTTTACGCTTGCCGAAATTCCGGATCAGTTGTAAATACGCATTACCCAGGTTACCGGATCGAACGTCTTACCTGCAGAGCTGCAAAGAGTTTCAACTCTTTCTCAAGATTTGTTCCAGGAGTGGGCCCAGGGCCCGATCCTCTATAAGAATGCCCTCCAATTAAGACGAAACAATATAGGTACCAGTCTTCTCAACATCGTTTACACGTCCTTATTTATCGCATTATGTGACCGCCTGAAATCATTTGTCAACTGATTGGACCCTCTTAATAAAATTTAGTGTCCTATAACTTGGACTAGGCCAGCAGCGCAACAATCAAGTTGGTAAGCGTAGCCTACACAACACCACGTCTGGCAGCGGATTTAGACTTATTGATTTTGTGCCGCGACGAAATATCACTATAGCAAGCAAGGGGACACGGCGGTCTCCGGGTCATCAAACGCTAGATTAGATTGATCATTTTGCTATAGACGTGAGGCATGCCTCCACCATTCTGGACGTCCGGACGTTCCGGACAGCCAACATTGACTCGGATCACCACCTAGTTACAGCCAAGGTGCGAATGCGGATTTCCCAACGGCCACCAAAAAGAAAAACTATTGTGAGAAGATATAACGGAAGAGACCTCCAGAATCTTCGCCGAACGCGTATCTCGAAATCTCTTAACAACTCCTATGCCGCCAGAATCAAGTACCGATGGCCACCAGCAACGGTGTCAACATGCCATCAGAGACGCCGCAACTGATGTGCTGGGTTTTATCTAAGACCAACAAATGAAGAATGTCGGCAAGCACATGCAGCTAAATAATAAGAAGCCTCCAAAGCGACGTTCCAACGAAGGACTACAGCTGCATGTGAGTTCTGCGATAACAAGATACAGGAAGAACATCGGTTTCCTCAGAAGAAGAAAAAAGAGCAAAAGAAGCGCGCGGTCGAAGACAATGAGAGGTTCTATTCTAGGAGCAACGCACGAAAGTTTTTCCAACAGGTAAAAAGGACGTGTCAAGCCAAGAAGACCCATAAAAAGCCTGTAGAGATGAGGAAAGAAACCTTGTAGAGGAGTTAGTCGGTGGTGAGAATATGGAACAATCTTTTCCGCAAAATAGACCATTCAACTTGCGCGATGATAGCCAAAACTTCAGTGCACCTAGTCAGAACCTAGTCCAACAAATCAGCTGGACCTGGGGGCTTACCAGCTGAGATATTCAAACCTGCTAGAAATGATTTGTGGAGAGCATGCACCAACTCATTTCTCAGATCTGGACTGAAGATTGTATGCATGGTGAATAGAATCTCAACATCGTACGGCCGATCCACAAAAAAGGAGGCCCCCTTAACTGCGCCAACTATAGAGGTATAAGTCTCCACAACATCGGATACAAGATCTTATCTGCTTTTAAACGTTTGAAACCCTTCTTCAACAACCAGATTGGTCCCTATCAGTGCGGTTTCAGACCTAGAAAGTCCACAATCGACAAACCCTTCACAGTCCGCCAGATCCTGGAAAAAAACTCAAGAAGTCCAAACCGATACCCACCATCTTTCCATCAATTCTAAGTCCGCATATGACAGCATTTACTCGTATCGGGAGCTATATAGAACCATGGCTACAATAGTTTTGGCACCCCTGCTAAACTCGTAGGCCTGTCCAGAATGACGATTGGGAACACTCGCTGCTCCGTCAATGTCGGTAATGACTTAACTGAAACCTTTGATGTCAATGTTTGATGATGTTTTAGACAAGGTGACGCGCTGTCCTGCTACTTCTTTGGCATCATATTTGAAAGAATTGTGCAGAACTCACAAGTGAACACTTTAGGCACAATCTTTCAAAAGTCTGTGAAACTATGAGAACTCAGCGGGCTATGAACGGAGCGTTCGATAGTATTGAAACGGAAGCCGCCAGAATGCGGCTCACGACTCATTTATCGACCTTAGTACAGCATCCGACAGGAGCTACATATAGAAACGAGCTATGCAGAGCTATGTGTATCTGTGGTGTCCTTTTTCGAAATCGTCAGATTGTGAACGAAGAGAAATGTCGTCAGCCAGCAGAGCGAACTCAATTTTTCAAAAGTCTACTTACATATGCTGATGACATGATATCATTGGCGGCCTTAGAATACACAACTACGAGTATGTCTTTGAGATAGCTAGTTAGCATGGTCCCACTACTAACTCTGTTAATGACATCACATCAGAAACCAAGCGTAGAGCTACACCTGCCAAATTTAAGGAGGCAATTGAGTAATACGACTTAAGTCTCTAAAATTCTTGTAATTCCTGTTCCTATCTATGCCGAAGAACCATGAAAGGTAGTCAAAGCGACTAAGAAGTCCTTGTGAATGCAAGATTCTTCGAGTGATTTTTGGTCTCGTAAGTGTTTATGGCCTTATTAAGAAGACGATTTCCCACCAAACTCTACGGACTGTATATTGACATCAACTTTCTTAAAAAAGTGGGCATCAGCCGCCTAAGAGGGCTAGGATATGTATATGGAGCAAATCGAAATTAACGCCATGGTCCGGGCTAACAGTGCGATAGAGGAAGATCTAGGTGGCGCACAAGAGTGGAAAGGGACTGGTCAATGACTGCATTATCTGGAGATAGCTACGAAAGGATGACCTCCGAGAAGAGTACTATCACCCCTACTATGGTCCATCTTAGTTAATGAATTACTGATCATACTCAGCAATGATGGCTTATATGTCCAAGGATATACAGCTGACATTGCTATTCTAATCAGAGGTAAATTCGAGGACACAATCTCAGATCGCCTCCAGAGGACCTAGTTGCTGAATGGTGCACCAAAGTTGGTCTCAAAGCCAATCCCTGGAAAAACACCATTGTTAGATTCACCAAGAGAAGAAGTCGAGAAAACTCAGAAATGCCACACTCTTCGGTGAAACTATAGAGTTCCCAACGGAAGTCAAATATCTAGGAATCACATTGGAGGAAAAACTTGCGTGGAACACTCATCTTTCTAAGCCTACTGACAAGGCCAGGGTCTCACTATGGACCAGCAAAAGTCTAGCTGGAAAAAACTGGGGACTTAATCCCAAAATGACACCATGGATGTACACGGCAATAACGAGACCTGTCATCACGTATGCAGCCGCCGTTTGGTGGCATAGAGCAACGCAGAGGTCTACACAGGCCGAACTCAACAAATTACGGAGACTAGCCTGTGTCTGTGAAACTGGTGCAATAAAAACAGCACCAACAGCTGCGCTTGAAGTTATCCTAAACCTCCCAACACTTCATCTGGAACTCATGAAAGAAGCAATGGCAAATGCTAGCTCATGCTGCAATTCTTCATGAATTCAAAAAAGAACGAACTCCTTGGCATACACTTAAAAGACTAATGTCTATCGGCACGACTTTAAGGTTACATTTCCAGACCTTCTTAACTGGGAATAGGAAAAGCAACATTTGCCAAGGACTCAAATGAATGGTACACAGGCGGATCCAAAACAAATGAAGGAGTCGGAGCCGGAGTATAGGGTCCTCGCACTAAGCCATCCATACATGCCAGTATGGACACAAGCAACTCCATATTTCAGGCTGAAATCCATGCAACAAAGCTTTGCATTCGAGGGAATCTAAACAGACTCGTATGTCTGTTTACAAACAAAAACATTTATATTCTCTCCCGATCTGAGACACTTCTTTATCTGAAACGGAGTAAACGCTAGTTACGTCACAGTTGAGGAAAGCTTCAAACTTTCCTCCGATCGTTCTCCAATTATCCTTTCATTGTGCGAATCCTTGGTTCAGAAACTAACTCCACCCAGATTATCCAACAAAAAAACTCACTGAGTTAACAGTACCACTCAGAACGCTGTATCAATTTGAAAAATAAGTTGAATAGTTTGTTGTAGTCATACAGCAAGCGGCCTGGAATAATACTCCGCGCAAATCGAACAAAGTTGCCAGTATCGGCATAAGAAGGAAGAAACGAAGAGCGCGGAACAAGCGGCATGAAACTCGGGCTCAACAAGATAAAACGTCCTTTAATAGGCTCTGCAACTTGTTGAAAAACTCGATCAAGGACTTCCATAAGCAAGGTCTTAATAACTACCTACAAAGCCTCACAGCGACAAAAGATACCAATTACTCCATATCGAGAGCCGTTAAAAGTCTTCGAAAGCCCCAAATACACGTGGCGCCAATAAAAAGAAACCAGGATGACTGGGCGAAAGAATATAAAGGAAAAGCTAACGTTTTCGTCAACCACCTTGCTGATACATTCAAACAATTCGATAGGGAAGTGCTTCCAGAGAATGTTAATACGCTAGACGTGACGACAAACCTTCCAATAGAAAAGGCTACACTTAGGGAACTTAGACAAGTTATAGACACGCTTAAGCCCAATAAAACCCCCGGATATGACTTAATTACGGGAGAGATACTCGTACTTAAAGCGCTAAAGCTGCTCTATGGAATAAATGCCACCATGAGATTAGAGTATGTACCGCATCAGTGGAAAGATGCCGAAGTTATTATGGTTCCGAAACCCGGTAAACCGCTGACTCAAGTCAAGTCATACAGACCAATATAGCTTCTCCCGATTATATCGAAGGTCTTCGAGCGAATCTTACTCAATCTTCTTATAGCGATTATTGACACAAATCGCCTCTTGCCCGATCATCAATTTGGTTTTACTCGTAGAAGCCAAAACTCTACTGTTGAACGAGTGCATTGTACAACGGATGTCATTCCTTGATTTTTCACATGCTTTTGATATTCAGGCGCGAGGGCCTGAAATATAAACTTCCACAAGTCCTATCCGAGCAATCGTCTCATATTTTAAATCCATTCCTAGATGACCGACTCTTCCGTGTGCGACACGGAAACGAATATTCCATAATTAAGACAATAAAGGCGGGGGTGCCGCAAGGAAGTGTATTTGGCCTTCTGCTATATTTGCTTTTACCCGCGATACACAGTAAACGGACGATACTGTGCTAGACACATTTGCTGTTGACACTGCCATTTTGGCAACATCTAAAACCGTCGAAGAAGCAACTGCTAAGTTGCTACGTGCCCTTACACAGATTAACAATTCCACAAAGACTTGGCGAATCGCGTTTAATGAAAACAAGTCTGTCCATGTGAACTTCACTCTCAAGAAAACTGACAATCTACCTGTGTTTATCAACGCAGTACAAATTTCTTTCGCGAACGAGGCCAAATATCTTGGTATGACACTCGACGCTAAACCTAAATGGGGAGCACACGTTAAGAAGAAACGTGAAGAGCTTGAGATGAAGTATAGAGACAGTTACTGGCTTCTTAGAAAGTACTCCAAGCTCAGTTGGAAAACAAATTGCTGCTAGACAAGCCGGTCTGGACATATGGTATATACAGCTTTGGGGTTATACCAAAATTAGTAACGTTAACGTCTTACAGACACTCCAACACAAAGTTCTTCGAGGGTTTGCACCGTGGTACATTAGAAACGATGATATCCACAGAGTCCTAGGAGTCGAAAACATTCACAACGAAATTAAAACGTTTGCGCGCAAAAAACACAAAAATCGACTACAAGGACATACGAATATTTCTGTTCAACAGATCCTTGACGAGACAAATTTTTTGCGCCGTCTGAAAAGGACTAAGCCTCTCGACCTAGCGCTTAATTTAAAAGGACGTAGGAGTTTTCAATGGAAAATCGCCTGCAAAATAAAACACGAAAGAGGACCTGCTTGTTGAGTGTGAACTCTGTCGTAGTCTGTATAAGAGAGGTATTTTTTTAGTGAGTAAGAATCTCACTATAAGCACTCGGCTTATAGTGTCTGTGAAGATTTCTACCTGCCCACAAAAACAAAAAAAAAAATTATATTCTTTCCAACAGTAGAGCAGCGCTACTTGCAACTAACGCCTTTGAAATAACAAAACTGGTCTGGGATTGCCTTCAGCTCCTATAACTACTGGCCACCACAAACAAAGTCCATCTGATTTGGGTGCCAGGACACAGCGGACATGAAGGCAACGAAAAACCAGGCGGACTAGCCAGGAAAGGATCCGCATTTTAATTCATGATGCCAAGACCATTCTGTGTATTAAAACCTGGCTAGAGGAAAGGAAGCTTCATTTCTGGAGAGAAATCGAAAGATCCGAGTGACCACAGGTTTCCTGACAGGATACTGCCGTGTGAAAAAACACCTGATGACCATGGGCATAGCACAAGACAATACATGCAGACTGTGCAATGAGGACGTGGAAACAGCAGAACACATCCGCTCTGACTGCAATGGTTTAACCAAAACACGTCAACGTTTCCTAGGTAAATTCTACCTTGAGGCGGCGGACATAGCTGCCAGCTCACTTAAAAACCAAGCCGCCTTCTTTACAAATTGCGGAATCATGGATGAACTCTGTATGGAGGATATGTATCACAATAGGAGCATCTATGACCGCAGTGATCTGGGTTTCTTTATACCACCTCCCGCAACAATCTAAATCTAAATCTACCTGGAGAGATGTATTGTGTCTAGATCCACTCCGGACTGTAGCGCTATCTAAGCATTATAAGAAAGTTGGAAGCAAGGAAGTAGGATATTTTTGCTAAAACTAATTAAGGGTTTTTCTGCTTCTGATTAATCTATTTGTGTTATTCCTAAAAACGACAGCCGAAATGAACACACGCTGACAAAGTCCTATGTAGGACAATAAAGAGTCTAAAAATACTACGAACTCCTGCCAAGAAAAACAAAACTCAATTAGAACGTAAGGACCCCTAAAGACCTCACATCCAGGACATATTTCGGCCTCACCTGCACTGGCATAAAATGGCATAATTTATGACATGGAACCACAACATTGTAATTATAAAGTCGAACTTGCAAGCAATCCTTAAATTCACCAGGATCTTGAGTTTGAAATTTAACTTTTGAACAAATATTTAATGCGGGTCAAGTATTCCATAAATCCGTTTCAATTGAATGGAAATGAATAAGAAACCCAATTTGCGGATTATGTAACCTTACTATCCCTGTATTCAATAGGTACCCCCATCCCCACCCACTCAAAGAGATAAGATAAGATGTACCCATCTTTAAAAAACTGTCGCCACCTCCTATTTCTGTATACCACCACACCTATCCGAATCCCTAGCGATTGCATAACCCGGACAAAATTTGATTTCAAAACGACGCAATTCAAGGATTATATTCAACTGTATTCTAAAATCCTTCCATCACTCCTTATCACTAACAAATCCCGACCCAATCCCGACTTGGCAAGCGGCCCATAAAATTTAAAATAAAACAATTTTCTTTTAAAAAAATCTTACTCACTCAATAAAGTTTGTGAAAAATATTTAATGGTGTTGGCAATGTCCACACCAGATGGTGCTGGAAGAACATTATGCAGCAATCGAACATGGTACTCGTGAAGACATCGCAACTTGGCCTGAACTGTAGATTTCGATAAAATAAAATTAAATTTTAGAATAAAGTTTGAATTTCCATTAAAATTATACAAGTCCTTACAAGCCGCTGCTCGCGTGCCCATATTGATGAGCTGAACTTTGAAACTGCCCGTCATTTTGGCGAGTACACGTATGGCTTGTCCCTCTGGTACTTGTGAAAACCACAAAATTCATCGAACTGGGGCGTTCCTAATGAACTTCACTCCAAACTTAGATATACAAATTCGCATCCAGGCAGTGTTAGTTTGGAGTAAATTTTTACACCTACATCTGCAGGATTTTATGCAGTTTGTGAGAGTATGAAGTTTATTTAAATTTAACTTGACAGGAATTGTATAAATTTACAATAAAACTAGACTTTTTACACGGTTGCATCCCTTGTGGAAAATTTCTTAGCAACTGAAGAAAAATCAGATGTGTATCGGATGTGTACTTGACGGATTTACTGTGAAGAGAAAAACGCAGTGAGATTTTCTGTTCGAAAGCAACCGGTGTGATGAAGACCATGTAATGTGGAGTTCATTCGTCTGCAGTAAATAGGGGTTAAGTTTGAAATAAAATGTTTTGTTTGTTTGTTTGGGGTAGTCTGGCAAGTTTATTGTGCGATTTTAGCAGGATTTACTCACTGTGAAAGGTATTTATAATAGAATGCACTGCGAAGCTAATTTGGTGCATTAAGCTAGTACTTTTATGAATTCAAGGATGATTTGTCTCTAAAAAGGCAACTGAAACGTTTTTAAGGAAATTTATTGAGCCGACGTAGTGATGTAGGCCCAATCGTTAATTTGTGTCATCATATGTAAGTCGATGGCCACACAAGTCCTGGCGCAGATCTTATCGTCGTATTAGGCTATAGGTCGTAGAGTATTTTTCGCCTCTCTTTTATTTGTTGGCTTATTTTGTAAGCGGAACGAAATATGTAGGTCACTATCCTTCCGAGGAAATGTGTCCGATAGAGCAACTACGAAATTCTGGTTGTTACTTGTATATCGAGCAAGTAGTACTGTTTTTTATCAGAACAGAAGGCTAAGCAAGTATATTAGTCAATGTACAATACTTTTACTGGAATTGCTCAGTCTTTCGTCAAAAGATGAGCTAACGCTTTAAGGGTATAAGCAACCACCACATCAGCGCCGAGTACCGGTCTCATTTTCATATGGATAGTGCTTTCCAGTGTCTTCATCACTCTCACTACAAGTATTGCAGGACGTTTAGTCACTTATGCCAATAACACGTAGGTCTTTAGCAAAAGCGTGGTGGCCCGTATTGACTCCAGAAAGGAGTCAATCATACTAGGAGACAGTAGAAAAATCGCTGACCTCGACCTCATGCTATCTGCCCACTTCAAACCCTTGTCCCAATGGAAACCGATTACGCAGGCAATTCTAACGCGACTTTGGATTCTAATAATTCTCATCTATGCCTTGCCTAGCAAACGCATCCCATTGTGACCCGAAACTCAAACAAGTCCAAGTAAATTCAGCCAGGGTTCAGAAAAGCCTTGCAATCTTGAACTACAAGTAGATTAGGAATGGCAAGAAAGCGCACTCTCCACCTTCTCCACCTTCTCCTCCGATTGTTCTCAATAAAGTTCATGGCCATCAGAATTGCGAACGTGACAATAGAACTTGAATCTATGCAAATAAGTTCAGTTTCCGTAAACATAAATCATATAGACTATAATATGGCATCTTGTTATTCCCCTCCGAGATATAAGACGGCAGACGACGACCTCGATCGCCCTTTTTACCAACTTGGGACAAACTTTATTCTCGGTGGTGATTTCAACGCAAAGCATACATTTTGGGGTTCAAGATTCAATTCGACGAAGAGCAGGCTACTGTACCAACGTGGCTTGCACTTTTTTTCGACGGCCTAGCCAACCGGTGGGCCGGCACAAATAAAATACCTGACCTGGTCGATTTTTTCATTACAAAAGGGGTCCCCAAATATCTCACGACTTTAGAAGAATCCTATGATCTCTGCTCAGATCACTCGCCAAGTAATCTTTAAAATCGACAGGAGCCTAGCATGGACCGAAAGACCGTCCCGATTGACGAATAAGGAAACAAATTGGGATGATTTTAGGAGAAATTACAAGGAAAATATTGCTTTAAGAGTTCCACTTATGACGCCGTTGTAAATAGAAGACGAAGTTGACAAGTTCGTGGAAATCATCCAAAGAGCTGCGTGGAACAATACTTCCTTTCGAACAAGAGGAATAAAACACGGAAAGTAAATCTACGCGCCCGATATAGAAGACCTGCTACGAGAAAATAGGAAAGCACGGAGGAGATGGCAACAATCACGTGCGCCCCCGCATAAATCCTATTTGAACCGCCTATCAAATAAGCTAAAGCAAATGCTGCAAGAATATAAGAACCGTGAGACTTCTAAATACCTCGAAGGCTCCAGAGCGAATAATTGGAACTCTTGTATGCAGTCAATCGTGTTGTCGACTAAAAAACCTGTTATGCAATTGCCACCGATAAAAACAGCCAACGGCCAATGAGCAAAAGGAGACAAAGAGAAAGCGAATTTGTTTGCCGACCACTTGGAAGAAATTTTCAAACCGTTCGAAGGACGTCAATTGGCCCAAGAACTTAATCTCAGAACAGGATCCGACAACTACAATATAAAATCCGTATCACTGTCTGAGCTAAAGCAAACAATAAAAACCCGAAAAAAATAATAAGGCTCCAGGATACGATTTGATTCCAAGTAAAATTCTAAAGGATCTACCTCGAAAAACGTTTGTCAAGCTCATCCACATTATAAATGCTTCCATGAGACTTTTATACGTTCCAAGCCAATTTGAAAGTCGCAGAAGTCATAATGGTTCCAAAACCGGGGAAAAGTCCAAGCGACAAAAAATCAAACAGGCCCATTTCGCTCCTGCCGATAGTTTCAAAAGTCTTCGAAATTCTTCTGCTTAAACGTTTAAAACCGATAACTGAAGAAAGACAATTGATCCCGGATTAGGGTCAAACATTCCACAATCGATCAGGTCTCTCGGATAACAAATGTAATTGAAAACGCGCTAGAGGGGAAAAAGATATGTTCAAGCGTTTTCCTCGATGTATCGCAAGCCTTCGACAAGGTATGACACGAGGGCTTGAAGTATAAGCTACAACAAATTTTGCCGAGAGAAATGAATGGAATACTCGAATCTTATCTATTCGGGTTAGATATGGGATTGAATACTCTGAATTCAAGGAAATTCAAGCTGGCGATCCAGAAGGAAGCGTTCTGGGGCCATGACTATTCTTACTGTACACTAGAGACATACTTCTAGATGAAGAGACTGTGGTAGCCACGTTCGCGGATGACACAGCGATCCTCGCCAAAGGACAAACAGTTGAATCCTCGACTGCAAAACTTCAACGAGCTCTGAACAAAATATTTGAGTGGACGAAGATCTGGCGAATCGTGCTAAACGAGACTAAGTCAACACACGTCAATTTCACGTACAGAAAGATAAACAACTTACCTAGATAACTAGGAATGACCCTAGACGCAAAACTGAAGTGGAAATCACACGTAAAAAAGAAACGTGAAGAGCTCGAAATCAGGCTAAGAGAAATGAATTGGCTTATCGGAAGATACTCTAAACTAAGCACATATAACAAGCTGCTTATATATAAACAAGTGCTAAAACCTTCGTGGACTTATGGTATACAACTACGGGGTTGTATCAAACCAAACAATATGTCTGTCCTACAGACATTCCAGAACAAAGAGCTTAGAGCAATCGTAAATGCTCCATGGTATATAAGGAATAGCGATAT
The DNA here is from genome assembly GCA_963966105.1 of Volucella zonaria. Classification (NCBI taxonomy): domain Eukaryota; kingdom Metazoa; phylum Arthropoda; class Insecta; order Diptera; family Syrphidae; genus Volucella; species Volucella zonaria. Next base: position 32,889,004 of record OZ014530.1, on the reverse strand, counting down.
TCACCGCGATCTGGGAATTGCAACCGTGAAAGACGAAGTAACAAGCTTTGCTCGTAAACTTCGCACTCGTCTTGTGCATCATTGCAACCAGGAAATAATCCGGAGATTGGACGAGACAAATCTTGTGGGGCGACTTCAAAGAACAAGACCGTTCGACTTAGCGCCTTAAGGAGAAACCTTATGAAATAACAGTAATAGTAGGTGCCTTCGCTGGAAAGCTACCTACCAAAAGCGATAAACTCTTAGTCTCTTAGTAGTCTTATAGAAAATGGGCGGTTTTTTAGTGAGTAAGAATCTCACCCTACCAAAAAAAAAAAATTTAAGGCTATCGTCCTTCAGAAAGACACTAGAACCGCATTCTAGATCAGTTGTTTTAGCCATCCCTGAAGACCTGTCTACATTCCTTTCAGACTCTGACTCTGACCGAAACTTTTGCTGGCATATAGAGTGCCGATTTCGTATTTTCGCAGCAACAGGAGTCCCTGAATCAGGCGGTATGTCCAGTTACCAGTGCATACACGGTACAACCAAAGGCTACTTCTTCTTCAGGGGAATATGGAAAGAAACTTTATCAGTGATAAAGCTGATACATACCGTTCTTTGGAGTCTGGTAAAAGCAGTTAGGACGTATTTCCATGAATGCTTTTTGAACCAAACAACCGGAGCATAGGGTAAAATTGGCATCATCATAGCCGTGTAAGCCCTTCCTTTATTGACAAGCCTCAAGCTCTGCCAAATTTCCTTTACACTTATCGCCAGCACCTTGTAGATTTCTGATGCGACATTTCTAGTCTAACGAACCTCGTTATCCAGGATGACACCCAAAAACTTAGCTTCGTTGGAGATACGGAGTGCAATGCAGCTTCTTCTTTCTTGTACGGAGAAAAATCCAGTTGTCAGAGGATCGACTGAAAGTCCATTTCTAGTGCACCAATCGTCGATCAGATCCAGGACAGCCTGAGTTTTAGAGTAGACAGTCGTTAAACATGATCCAACAGCTAAATCATTTGCATACGCCTGAGCGTGAAAGTTAGACTATTGAGAGCGTTAAGGAATGAGCCGACTTGTATGGACCCGCCCTGTTTAAGGGTTCTGTTCATCAGCATTTCTCTTATCTACAGAACTAGTTATTCATCTATGCTATGTTGTTTGGCGTAGTGGTTGAAAGTATCCTTAATGTCTTTGAAAATGCCCAGGACGTACCCCTTCTTGTCGTCGTCAATTATGCCCACCACACTTCGAAATGTAGTTACGCAGAATTTTCTGTGGCAGTAGGCGTGTTTCATCTTGAGCGAAGGATGCATGATTAGGTTAGGTTACAGTGGCTGTTGGAAGAAAGCAACCCAGTTATATAGGTCTATTGGTCCATTGTGATCTTCCTACACTTGGAACCAACTTGAGCTTTTGCCGAAGTGTAGTACACTGTTAACGTCTATATTGCTTAGATCGCTGTAGAAGAAAACTCCAGTTAGAAGAGAGCTGAGGATGTACAGAGTAGGTGGAGGATTGTCCCCTCCTCCTCCACGTTCATGCAGCTGTATATAAGACAGTGTCCTGTGATGACACCTATGATACCGCTGAGATGCTTCAGATTCAAATCCAGTTTTGGACAGATTTGTTTGATCGCTAGACATGCAGATCCAACAGTCCACCTAATGTTTGTTCTTCTAATAGCATCCAGCCTTTTTCAGGTAGGATCGGTAAAGTGATTCCGATTTTGGCGAGTTCATCGGAAGATATCTCTGGCCCGACACCCAACTTAGGGTGAACTGCTCTGTTATCTCCCTGAGAGATGATCGGCAGTCAAGGGTAGTTTTAGAATTTCGTGAGACTGAGTCTAGTTAATTAATAGCGGCCTGACTACTCGAAGTGATGTAGATATCCCTTGCAGATATTACGTTTTTCCTCAGCCAGGACGGGACTCCTCTAATCGGCAAAATATCTCTTCCTGTCGCGTCTGGCGACTGGAAGGGATACGATTTAACTCTTAACCGAGTCCGAGTTTAAATAAAATGCTAAATGTCAGAAAGAAAGAAACAAGAAGAGTAAGGCTACGTTTACATTAATCGGAGTTTACACTTGTCGTTCTGCAACATCCCCGCCCCCGTGGATCGAACCCGATTCGCTAGTGTTCAAGTCCAGAACGGCGAGCTTTGATGCAGGTCGTCTCATTGGTCCTTTAGATGTACGGTTCCTGTTTAGACATTCTCGATCCGACCTCGACACCGCTGCGTCCGCGGTATGTTCACGTCGCAGACGAACACCAGGTCTCCTTTAGTTATTGGTCTTGACCGTTGACACCATTTGGCTCGGCGTGTCAGAGTTGGCATGTACTCGGCTACCCACCGTTTCCAAAAACCATCGCTTAGTTGTCGGGCTATTCGCCATTGTTTTCTTAGACGGCATAATTTCTCCAGTGGCTCATCTGCACTCGGCGTCTGAGCTGTATTTGCAGAGCCAAGCAGAAAGTGGTTCGGCGTGAGCGGCTCCTCTTGATCGGGTTCAACTGGCAGGTAAGTGGGCGAGAATTTATCACACTTTCGGCTTCTATTACAAGGCACTGTAGAGTATACTCGCGTATCGACACTTCCTTGTGTATGTGGAGTAGCACCCGCTTCACGCACCGTACCATTCGCTCCCACACTCCTCCCTCCGGTGGAGTGGCTGGACAGTTGAACACCCACTCAACTCCTTTGGTAGCTAACTCGTCCTGCATACGGTCACAGTCAAACACTTCAGAGAATCGTTTTGCTTCCTGGTTGGCGTCAATGAAGTTCGTCCCATTGTCAGAACGAATTCTTACAGGGATTCCACGGCGGTTGACGAAATTTCGTATTGCCAAAATGCATGCGTCGGTTGATAAATCGTAGGCAATCTCAAGGTGAATGGCCCGTACAACCAGGCAGGTGAAGAGCGCTATCCAGCGCTTTTCTGTACGGCGTCCAATCGAAACAGTAAGTGGGCCAAAGAAATACAAGCCGGTATATGAGAAGGGTCTCACAAACGGCGTAAGTCGGTCCTCAGGCAAAGGACCCATTACTGGAGTAACTGCTGTGTCTTTGGAAATCCTGCACTTGGGGCAGTTGGCGATGACCAATGATGGCGGCGAATCCAGTATTTCAGACGAATATCACAGACCGTCGCTTCAGTGTTCTGGTGTTTCAACCTACAGTATTTATCAGCAACTACAAGGGCCGTAAACCCATGGGCAGACGGCAATATGATCGGTCGCTTGGCGGCGTAGGTGAGCCAGCTGGCTGCATTGACTCTACCATAGACTCGGAAGATGCTATCGCTATCGATGTAGGGTGAGAGTTGGCACAACGTACCTCCTCTATGGAAGCGCTTCGTTTGACTTAATTTGTTTGAACTCTGCGGGGAAGGCGTCCAACTGAGCCCGGCGACACAATAACTTTTCGGCTGCATTGAGCTCACAAGCTGTTAGTCCATTGTCCTCGTAGTTACGGGAGCGTTTGCGGCATTGAGCCAAGAATCGCAGTACCCAGGCCATTGTTTTCGTGAACCTGTTGAGAGAAGAAAAACGATTAAAATCTATGATATTTGTATTCACGGCGATTAGCGAATATTTTGGGCAGAGCTCTTCTTCATCTTCCTCACGATCAATGGGGATGGTGGTGCCATTAGCAGGCCACTCGTCTTCCTTCCTCAGCAGAAATTTGGGACCTCTTAACCAACATGATTTGGTAGGCGGAAGAAGAGTCTTAGGTTAATTTTATATACGAAAACACCGCCCCCAATGCCGATCCTTCTGAATAGAAATGGATTGACTTCTCGTCCAAGAAAGCACATCCCTCCCAGAAAGATCTAGAGGCGGTGCTTACTTTGTCTGTCAAACCAATGTCGGGGCATAAGCAGGCGATTTTTTCTGCATTAAAAATATTAGCGTGGCTAAAAAGTTTATTTGTCCATTGCATGCGGAAAATATAGAGCGATGGCAAGTGAAACCGAATATGCAGAACCAAAGCATGCATACGCAAGGTAGTCATGCGCACAAGAAGTTGAACCATGCTCTTCAAGTTGCTCAAATTAAAGGAAGTTAGACTATGTTATGTCTTTTTCGATTTTTGGTAGAAATACTAGTGTCACTATTTGCCAGGAGTTGCCGACAGCTGTATATCTTTTTGCAGCATAATTGGATATGTTGGATTACAGAAACCAGTTACGGCGGGTTGTGTTATTCAGCTCACTTGCAGCTTCAGTGACAGGAACTGGCTAGGAGCTAGATCTGATCAAATTACCTCGGAAGTGATTATCAAGCACGAGAGGCAGAGTAGGTGCCATCAGATCTACTGAGTGTTTACAGTTTGGTCGGTTTGTACCTTTTGATGAGTTGGCCAACCTGCTACTTTTTTCACAATAATCTCTAAAGGCGGCATTCTCCGAATTAGCTTCTTATAGTCTCTTCGCTTCGATCTGTATAGATTTCAGTTCTCACTCAAATTAGTCTTAGTTACTCACTAACTTAATGAAATAGTCGTAGATACCCGTTAAGTCGACGCTTTCCATATGTCTAGTACACTCCGGGATTCCGATGTTGTCCATGCTTTTCCGGTTCAGAGAAGGCAACTTTCCAATGAAAGTTGACATGAGGGTGACTGTTTTGTTGTCCTTCCAAACAATTGTAATCTCTACGCCATCCATTTCAGCCAAAAATTCTCCAGACGCTATGCGTTTTACATTGGCTTCTTTGTTGTCGTTGGCAAGTTTCCTTATGAGTTCGTACAGTTTCAAGGCGTTGTATTCAATATTTGGATAAACAGACACAAAATTGTAAAGTTGGGAGCAATCTGCCAAGCTTCTCTATTTATTGTCCAACAATACTAAGTTGGGTCCGACGTCAGCCTTATTTTTCACGTTGTAGGTTATATTTTGCAGATTTTCTATGATGGAATGAAGAAACCTCGTTAACTCAATCTAAATGATAAAGAAAGCTTATCCTTTTCGTTGCCACTCTTCGAAGGAATGAATTGAACGACAATAGGAACAGCACTGCTGATAGTATACAACCGTAGTGGTCCAAGTTTGACTACCTTTCTGCTTCCAATTTATCCCAGATTATGCTGTCCACACCAGCTAGAAAAGTCCACCATAGATCAAATCTTAGAAAAACTCCAGGAGTTCCAAATCGATACACACCACCTCTTCATAGATTTCAAAGCCACATATAACATCGTCTTCAGAGGCGAACTATACACAGCCAGGTCTAGTTTTTGAATCCCTGCTAAACTCATTTGACTGTTCAGGATGACAATGGAGGATGGCCGCTGCTCCATCAAGGTAGGTAATACAAAAGCGAGACCTTCAACGTAGAAAAGAATTTAAACAAGGCGCTGCCGTGTCCTGTGACTGTTCAACACCGTTCTTGAAAGAATTGTGCGGAACTCGAAGGTCACCTCCAGAAGCACCATCTTTCAAAAATCTGTTCACTTACTCGCATATGCAGACGACATTGATATAATGGGAAGAATATATCGAGCTGTCAATGGAGAGCCTGCGACTGTTGAAACAGAAGCGGTAAAGATGAATCAAAAAAGTATAGGCTACCAACCAAGCGGGACATGCAACAAGGACTCCTGGGACAAAACGTCTGGGCAACTACAACTATGGGGACTTTATCTACCTCAGCTCAGTTGTCAACTCCGTCAGTGACATCAACGCAAACATCATGCAAAGAATCACTCTTGGTAATCACTACTTCTTTGGACTTAGAAGGCAATTGAGAGGAACCAAAAAGACGCTATACAGGGTGACCAGCTTGGAATGATAGTCCCCCAATTGTTATATTTCAGCAGCTGTCAAAGTTGCCAATAACATCCAGCTGCCAAAATATTCAGTAAAGTTTGCCATACATCGCTCAGTTGTAAATAGGCAACGTGAATTTCATCATGAGATAAGTCGTCATCATGGCTTCAGTGTGCAGGCAATTCGTCGCACCGTGGAAAAGTTTGAGCGTGAGTACAGTCTTTTGAATTTTAAGTCACCAACCAGACAGAGATTGATGCGAAATGGAGAAAACATAGCCGCCAGAGCGGCCAATACCGAACAAGACGCAGAAATGTCGATTCTGTGCCGAACAGCTGAATTGGGCGTCGCCAGAGAGTCAACCCGGCTTATTTTGCGGTTGCATTTGGGCCTACATGCGTATAGGATTGTGCTGACGTAAGAATTAAAGCCAGATAACCATAGACAACACCGTGAATTCGCTAATTGGGTGCCGGATATATTGGCGAGATATTCGGCTCATCTTCTCGGATAAGGCCCATTTTTGGATTAGCGGCTATGTCAACAAGTAAAATTGCCCTTTTTGGAGCGAACACAATCCACAGGTATTCGGCCAAGCATCAATGCATCCACAAAGATTGACTGTTTGGTACGGTTTACGGCATGGGGGCATCATCGGACCTTATTTCTTTCGAAATGAGGAAGGAGACACCGTTACCGTCAATAGCCCCAGGTATGGAGCGATGTTAACCGACTTTCTGTGATCAGAGCTCGATAACTTCGATATATCCAAGCTGTGGTTCCAACAAGACGGCGCTACATGCCATACAAGCGACGCAACGCTCGAAGTTGTAAAGGAGAAATTTGGCGACTAGGTCGTCTCACGGCGAGTCTTCATTAGCCCCTGCCCCCGCGATCATGCGATTTGACACCACTCGATTATTTACTCTGGGGCTATGTCAAGTCCTTAGTCTGCGCTAACAAGCCAACCACTTTGGATGAGCTCGAGGCCAACTTTCGACACGCTATTGTCGGAATAACGCCACACATATTGGACCGAGTCATCAAAAATTGCATCGACCGCTTGAAGTACTGTCAGCGAAGCTGAGGCGGCCATTTTTGAATAATGTGGCATGGCATGAAGGTAGCTTCAAAATAAAGCCAATAAAAACACCGTTGTTGTTTTATTTAAAATTTTTTTCTTGTCGTTCTTATCTGATCTGCTTTACCGGGCAGAAGCGTGGAAATGGAAGAAATTGCTCTCGAGCGCTTCAAGAGAAAAGTTCTTCGGTTAATTTTCGGTCCCGTTTGCGTCAATGGAGAATGGAGGACATGTTTCAATAGCAAATTGTACGGCCTGTAAAGGAATGCCGATCTAGTCAGAAAAGTTCAGATAACCCGGATTATATGACCAGGTCACCTTGAACGCTTGGACAACAGCGTCCCGGTATTTGACTCCAACCCACAGGGACAACGCAGTAGACGATGACCTGATCTTAGGTGGCTCACATACATACTTAAGTGAAAGGAGACTTCAGGAAACTTCGCGTGCGCAACTTGAGATACCTGCTAGTTAGAGAGGCACTTTGACTGTGGACCTGGTTTACCCCGGATTGTAGCGCCATCTAAATAAATAGGTATGCTGTGCTTGTTGCATCTAAGGTTGCGGTTGGATGTTTTCGAGTGAAATTAAGTCTGCTATTACTACACGATGACTCTTGTGTCACTCATCTCCTCTCTGTGAGGCTAGTGCTATTATATGCCTCGAATTTGACAGCTCTCTTTTATTTTTCCTTTTGGCTGTGAAGTGTTTCGAGCACTTTGTCTTCAACCGCTCAGTTGTTCATTATCGGGACGATTATAACGCCCAATAGTTAAAGCTGAAAGTTGTCCGTTGTTGTGGCATTTGAGAGGTCTGTATACGTATCTCGGATGTACAATAGGTAGTGGTCCAAGTTTACATCGACCGCTCCGAGTCTTTTGATACACAAACTACTGGAGGAGTGTCTTGTGTCGATCGCAACATGGTCGATTAGCCTAATTCTGTTTCTAAAGCTTCAGTGCTGTAGAGGATATCTTTCCCGAGTTTACTATCAAAGACGTTGTCCCGTCGAATTTTGACTCTAGATTCACCTAAAACGTGGTTAACTTAACTCCGGTTGTCCGGCTATCCCACGCATTTTTGGATGGCTGTATAGGAATCTGTTTTATAGCAGTCCAGGGCATTTGCTATTTATTCGGCCGCGTGTGGTCGGTTGAAGGTCCGAACATTCCATATATGTTACAGACGTGAACATTGTTGTTCTTTATTTGTTTTACAGGGTCGCCAACAGTGAAATTTTTTTTCCAATTGCCTTGTAAGTCCGAAGAAACAACGATAATAGAGTCCTAGGGTAAGGAGTTTGGGGAAGGTGCCAAACTCGAGATGGGTCTCCTTTGCTAAATTTTGTAAATACTTTCATATGCGGCCTTTAAACCGAGAAATACAGGGCCTTCAAATAGGGACTCCGAACTTTGACAGCTGATAGCGGCCATATTGTTGAAGCTACATCTGTCAAATTGGCTGTCATCTATTCAGTCTGTTTTGCCAAATCACCATGGATGGCCATAGCGTTCAACAACACGTGCAAATGATAAAATTGTTTTATCGAGATGGGTGTTCTGTTCGGGCAACGTTCCGCGCGCTTCGCCCATTTTACGGTCGGCACAATCGTCCTACTGAGAGGACTATTAGCAGTGTGGTGGATAAATTTGAGTCCACTGGTTTAGTAAACGATACACCAACACCCGTACACCGACGAAACGCGAGATCTGCCGAAACCATCACCGCTGTCCATGAGAGTGTGCAGGAGAATCCGAGGCAGCCGATTTCGCGTCGCTCACAAGAACTCAGCCTTTCGCAGACCAAAACTTGGCGAATTTTGCGTCGTGACTAGGGCCTGCATCCGAACAAAATTCAACTGACCCAGGAGCTGAAGGTAAACCACCATAGACAGAAACGTGTGTTCGCTGAATGGGCTGTCGCGCATCTCGTCACTGTTTGGTGTGGATTTTGGACTGGTGGCGTCATCGGTCCATATTTCTTTGAGAACGACGTTGGCCAGGCCATCACCGTCAACGGCGAACGCTATAGGTCGATGATTACCAACTTCTTTTGGACTGAATTGGATGATATGGACACCAACGACAGGTGGTTTCAGCAGGACGGCGCTACGTGCCACGCAGCTCACGCCACATTGGAAATTCTGCACGACCGATTCGGGGGCATGGTCATCTCATGTGGAGGTGATGTGAACTGGCCACCGAGATATAGCAACTCCTAATGCCCTTGAGTGAGGACTTTTATTTCCGAAAACACAATGTTTCTCCAAGTTCTGTTGCTGGCGTGTAGCCTACGATCTTCTCTTTAATATTAGATAGTACGGCTCCTGTTTTTCTGCAATGGCGGTTTTTATTAAGCCTGCTATTTTTGGCAAAGTCGCTACTGGTGTTTCATACTTCTTCAAAGCTCTTGGCAAACATGGCTTAAAAAGGCTCTAGCGGTCTCTTGTGATTAGAACAGTTCGTAGCCGAACATATTCGGTCTCATTGGGATCTAAGTCAAGACCTAGGAACCTTTGACTGTTCAAAATAGTGAATGTTGAAGGGTGAAAAATATGGGAAAAGCGAAGACGCAAAGTGAATCAACCTGAGTACGTCTATGCCTTCAAACTAAATTGCCAAAGACACCCTTATTGGCCCTAAACTCCGTCGTGATTAAGGGTTTCCTCATATTTTTAAGACCAATCCACGTAGTAATTAAGGTTTGTGGCTCTAGGCCAAGATTTTTTTTTTCCACAATTCAGAGTAAAGTTCGGCCATCATATGTTACTCAGTTGCAATTTGAGAGAGTCATTTTGTGGAATATGCGTAAAACATCGTAAGTGATAAGGAAATTTCGAAAAATAAAAAATCGATAAATTTCTCCTCTGTAACATCTGTGCGGAGACAGGACATGCGCTTTGATTGAGGTGAAACTGCCAGTGATAAGAGTCAAAACACACTTGTTGCGATGTAGACATGTCTGGCTAAGGATATCACCGGCTGACGGAAGAGGTAAACAAAACAACTCACAAGGGGTATCATGATGTCATGGGAGTGTTGAATATTCCGATTCACTTTGTACCCCTGTGCTAGTGGATTGTCCAAAGGAGAGTTAACCGAAACCACTTGGGGTGCTTTCAATTCAATTCAATTTGGCTACAAATCTTCGCAAATTCGAAGGAAGCTATGGTGAGTTTATTTTGAATTTAGACAACCGTTAATTCAAAAATTTAAACAGGTAGATATTTATATACAGATGCAATACACGAGCACGAGCATATACATACTCGTCCATGCTCAGTTGAATTTCGAAAGTTGGGGTCTTTTAGAATTTTAAGAAAATTAAAAATGGCTCTTCTGTAGGCTATAGCTCTGTTTTTTTTTGGCGGAAGAGAGTACTTATCCACTCCATCTAGTATCCTATTTTCATGGAATTTATATGCCTTTCAGAGGAAAGTTTACAGCAGGTATTAAGCACTTAAGTTCTAAGCAAAAGGGTACTTACTTACTTACATAGGTGGCGCTACAGTTCAGGGTGAACCTAGTCCAGGTCCAAACCCCAACAAACCTCTCCAATTAGCTCGGTCTTTGGGTAACTGCCTCCATTAGCGTATTCTAAGTCGGTTGAGGTCCCCTTCTACTTGTGCACTCTACTGCGTTGTCCCTCCGGATTAGATTTGGATACTGCGTGGGCCGCAGCATTGGTGTTCATTTGCTGTATATGCCCTAGCCATCTCAGGCGACTGAAGCGGAGTTTTCTAACTACGTCGATGTCGCGGTACAGCTCGGATAGTTCGTCGTTAAATCTTTTTCTCCAAAGCCCGTCAACGCACACCTGACTGCTCATTTTTTGAAGGATTTTCCTCCCGAAATGACTGAGGATATCTTCATCCGCTTTTTATAGAGTCCATGTTTCAGCGCCATAAATCAGGACTGGGAAGACCAAGGTACGAGCATTATATAGAGTCTCTTTGTTTTTCAGGATAGGGCTTTACTACTCAATTGCCTTCTTAGACCATAGAAACAGCGATTGGCAAGAGGGGTTCTTCGTTTTATTTCTGATGAGCGGTTTTTGACAGAATTGATAGCACAGCCAAGGCAGACAAAGTCCCTTACTACCTCGAAAACAATTTCGACTGTGACGTTCTATCTAATTCGTCGAAGTTGTGTGGCCCTTCATGTTGACAGCATTTACTTGGTTTTGCTCTCAATAATCGCGAAAGCGCCACTGGCATCACCCTGCTTTCACCCGATTATGTCAATATCATCGGCGTATGCGAGTAATTGGACGAACTTTTGAAAGATTGTGCCTCTTGTGTTGGCGCGTGAATTTTGCACTATTCTTTCAAGAATGATGTTAATGAAATCGGATGACGGCGCATCACTTTGTCTACATCATTTTTTGTCATCAAAGGTCTCGGTGAGTTCCTTACCGAGCTTGATGCAGCAGCGTGCATTAGCCATCGTCATCCTACATAAACGGATGAGTTTGGCAGGGATGCCAAGATCTAGTCTGCTCTGTATATCTCGTCTCTATAGAAGCTGTGATATGCGCCTTAAAATCGGTGGTGTGTATCGATTTGGAGCTCATGGGGTTTTTCCAAGATCTGCCATGGTGTGAATATTTGGTCGATGGTGAACTCTCCTGGCCTGAAACCACACTGATATGGACCAAACAGGTTGAAAACGAACGACTTTAGACGTTCACACAATACGGCAGATAGGATCTTGTAGTCGATGTTAAGAAGACTGATGCCTATGTAGTTGGCGCAGTTCAGAGTCTCTCCTTTCTTAATGATCGGACAAATATTGCTGAGGTTTCGATGATACTTTCGTCCGACCATATTGGTGGTGTATGCTCCCAAGTCATCGTCTGCTGCTTTGATGAGCTCGGCAGTCAGGCGATCCGCTGCAGCAGCTTTATTGGACTTAAGCTTTGATATGGCTATCTACACTTCATTCAGGTCGGGTGGACGGAATTGTTGATCTACCTCGTCCAGGTTGAAAGGTTTATTCTGCCTAACAACGCTATTTGATTCGTCATCGCCACTATACAGTAAACAGAGATGCTCTGTCTAAATCCTCAGCATCGACTGCGATTCTACTACGATGTTCCCTTAATCATCTCTACATGCTTCGGTTCGGGGTTTGCAACCTTCGCATATTGTTTTACTTTTTGGTAAAACTTCCGAATTTCATTCCTGGAGTAGCATCTCACAATTTCCTCGACCGCGCTTCTCATGGCCCTTCTTTTTCCTCCTGAGAAGCCGGCGTGCGCCCCACCTTTTCTGCTCGTAGAGCTCATGAGTAGTTCTAGTCCTGCTATGCAGCGCCGCTTTGTATGCATCTTGCTTAGCTGCATGTGCTTGCCGGCACTCATCGTCAAACCAGGGGATTCGTTATGGTGGCCGAGTGAAACCCAGAGACGGCATGTATGATGGCTTTTTGGCAATGTCCAACGCCAACCTCCCACACAGTATCAGCTTGCCTTTGTGATGTTCGTCATTTCTGTAGTCGAGCCTTGGCTACAACAAGGTAATGGCCCGAGTCGATGTTGGCCCCTCGAAACATCCATTCGGGCATCCATAATACTGGAGGTATGCCTTGCGTCGACCACATTGTGGTAAATCTGGTTAACGGTTGATTGATCAAATTCCCTTATGAATATCGAGATGCTGGAACCAACAATATTTCTCCCCACTGCAAAGTCGATTAGTCTGAATCCATTATCGGAGGTGGTGTCGTGCAGGCTGTCCTTTGCGACAGTACTACGAAAGATGATCTCTCTTCCTAGATTTGCATTAAACCCGCCGAGCACAATTTTAATGTCATAGCTAGGGAGCTGTTAGTAAGTGTTGTTCAAGAACTCGTAGAAGCTATCTTTGGTAACGTCATCCTTCTGCTCTGTGGGGGCGTGCGCGCATATAAGGCAATGTTTAGCCTTTATATGGATTCTTTCCAGGCACTCGCTAACATGTCGGAAACTCAAGACTTTTTGCCTGGGTCTGCCTCTAACAACAAATCCGCATCCAAATAGGACCTGCTTTTACCACCGATAACAATCCCCGTATTAGGTGTCGCAGTTTTTGACCCTCTTTTCGTCTGGGCCATCCTATCGTATTTCTTGGATGGCCGCAACGTCTGCTTTGTCCAGGGCCTCCGCTAGTTGTTCGGCTGCAAGTGGCCTATTAAGTAACCTAACATTCCACCTGCAGATCCGAAGTTTGTTGACTAGTTTCGTTTGCAGGGGTTGTCAACCGTCCCTGTCCGAGGCTTGCTGTTGCCTCGTCACTGTGGATTTTTTTATTTTCCATGGCCGGGGAGGTATCTCAACGGCACAATCCCCAAACTGGAGGGCCAGTTCTCTTATATATACGGGTAGGTCTGGGGGTCGGTTAGACTGAAGCCAGTAACTCGTTTCGGAATGTGAGCGCTGCTGTTGGTCTATCCGCCACCATCTCTTTTCCAAGAGCCTGACTTAGTCTCGGAAATCCGCCCTGAGCTCCAAATATATCGGAGTGAAGCGGATAAGGTCTTATTTGCTTTATTCTTTACTGTTGATTCCATCTGGGGTATTAATCCGCTGTCCCGTTTCTACTGCTGCTATTTTTGTCTGCTGGTCAGCACTCGTGCTTGTAAGTTTGGTAAGTCGATCCCGGATGGAAATGGGCCAATACCCGATGGTTACTGCTTGGTGGTAAAATAAGCACAATTGATCTGTACAATAGAAATAGCTAGAACACTGGGTATCGTCAAGTTGACCCCTCTCAGTGCCTACCCTATTTCTACAGCACCAAACAAACTAATTCTTCTATAGTTGGCCCACATAAAACCCTCTTCGGACATGCTTTCCACTGATCATATCTTTCAGGTGAGCTGTTGCATGCTCCCAACTAGGACATCTGCAGCTGCTTTAAGTAGCGTAGTACACAATCCGCGTGTGTCCCAACATTTATTAGATTTCTGCTTCCTTAACTTCATCTAGGACAGGGAGACTGAATTCTCCGTCTTCTTTGTTCAGGGTGAATCGTTCAGCCTGCCTGGCAGCGGTATTTCACTGCTGTTATACAGTCTGGAGGAGTAGCCTTTCCATATTCCCAGCACTAACTGCGATTCTAATACTACTTGCCCATTCTGGTTTTGCAGCCCTGGTATGCTCCGAGAAGTCTGTGATCTTCTACTCATAGAGTCTGCAACAAGAAAACCTACATCGTCCCAGGGTATAGTAATTTGCATCAAATTATTCGAAATGGAAACCACAAACTGAAGAGTCACTGAAACCCTGCAACCGGAATGAAGTACTCAATCCAACACCCCCAATTAAACACTCACAAGCCATTGAAAGCCTACACAAACATTTTTGGAAGACTACACCTCTCCCTCAACATCGCTCACAATTCTGCAAATCCACTTTAAATTATTACAAAACCACTTTTGGCAGTTGAGCAAATTAAATGCAATTTGTCCGGCCACCCCCCGGCCGAAATAGAATCATCAAAACCAGCAACAGCAAAGGATACTCCCTGTGGTCAGCGTCACACCTGCATTTGACAATATTTCAGGCTCCTGGGAGCAATTACCTATATAATTCGACACATTTACTCGACCATTACACATAAAACTGAATCGGAGGCAATAACAATCCATCTAAAGGTACTCGTACCGTTGCCCATCCTTAAGAGTCCACCGTGTCCTTTCATTTCCACTTCCAGTTGCATTACTTGAATATTTGCAACGATTTCATTTTCATGGGGCACCGGCATGCTAAGCTGGTTCCTTAGAATCGGATCCCATTCCAAGCCACACCGGGGCTGACAATAAAATAATTCACTTCTAGGACTTCGTCGAAATTTTGGCCAGTGGCAGTCTGGCAAAGGCAGTCACATGTGTTTATCTAAGCTTCGTAAATGTAAATCCCGGTTAAAGGGGACACACTGGATACGTATACCACCGGCAGTCCTTTAACAAATATGAGTAGCAGAGCTGGACACAGTATACCCGTACTTTGTGCCTTTGACCTATTGATGTTTGGATTGGGTTTCAGTTTCACCAGTAATGGGAGCATTGTCACATAACATACTCGTATACTCGTAATGTTGGCATGCACTGAAAAAAGGATTTAAAGGACTCATTAGGGAAAATGAAAGTTTTTATTACGAACAGGCATGGGGAATGGATTACATATCATTTGACTGGTTCTCAATTTGTATGACATCAGCTGAAGGTGGTGCAGAATTAGTGTCCTTTGCGTTGGACACAGATTCAACATCTGTGACTGATGGCTTATTGGATGATTTTTTGAAGACACTTGACCAAACTTTGGACAGACGCTTGTTCAAACTAAACCGACTTCCTGAAGAGGAAGGCGGGTCCTGAGTATCAGATTTGAGTCCTAGAAAAGATGTTAAAATTAGTTGGGCTTAAATTTGTGTCCCAAACTGACCATCAGTATCGTGGAAACTTCGAACCCTCAAGTTGAATGTTTCCGGAGACTTTTCCAATGATGCACCAGTAGCTTGATCTGCAGTTTTGGGTGATGGGACACGAGAAAGAAATCGCTTGAGAGAGTTGGACTTTAATTTATTTCGTTTGGCTGTGTCTATCTCGATGTTGTCACCCTGCTCCAGAGTCAATGGAATGTCGGTAAGGCCGGTGGGTTTGGTATTCTGAGTTGCCATTTGGATGTCCTTCGTAAATTAGGTGCGGCGAAAAAAGATAGAAATAGAAATAATTTTCCTTGACGTAATCTTCCTGGGCAACTGGGCTACTGTGCTGAGTTGTTGGGAAAAGTATACAGTGACTATGAGTGTGTTTTTTTTTATGGTTTGTGCCAGTGGATGTGGGATGGTCGTAGATACCAGAAGCCCGTACTGTTGGTAGGCAGGAGATGCGAATTATTATTATCCTGCACTCGTCAAACAGCAATTATTCTGGCTTCGCTGACTCCGCGCCGCCTCTTTGGCTGCTCTCAAATTTTCAGCTCTTCCCAGCTCGTCCTGATCTCTGAAGATGCACTATAAATGAACAGACAATCTCTATTCAGTGGTCCTCTGATCCAGTCATGTGACCTACAAGGCATTCTGGGCTTGACGCTTTTTGTTTATCTTCTGCGAAGCATCTGCAGTAAATCGTCGCATGTCTGATTGGCGCCGTGCCCGGAGCAGAATTGTGGAAAGTGGTAGTTACAGTCTCCTCTTGTCCTCGTTGTCCATGGTTTGATGACCTGAATTAGCTTCTGGCTCCACCTGCCCACTTGGTTTGCCATATTGCTGGCGATACATCCCTTTCTTCCTGTTCACTATTTTGGCATCCTTCCGAATCGAGGTCTAAACTACTGCATCTCATTCACAAGGAGATTATTCCGGGTAATACTTGGACTACTTGTCCCGAGATTGTTCGTAAACCTTGATCGTGTAAAGCCTGCCTTCATTAGCGATATCTTTTTGCTAGCGTACTTGACGTGGGGCTTGAAGCGCAGCTTGTTATCGAGTACGACTCCAGAGACCGTTAACCTAATTCCTTGGTTCCCGACTCGAAAGCCTGCATGGCGATTGATCGGGAAACTACTGACTGTTCAAAACATGGATTGGACCAGTAGCGCAACAATCAAGTTCGCAATGTAGTGCTTGCTTTACCTCCTCGAGGTGGTTCCCGGGCAACTACGTGTATACATCCTTATACAGGTAGGCCAAAATTGCACGTGTAGGGTCTTATGCCTAGACTAGCTAGCCTGGGCCAGCAATCCGCAATACCGGAACGAGCCCGCTACGGAAACCGACTTAATGCCTCGGATAAGGACTGATAACACGTTGACGAGCTTTGGCTATTGTACCCGGACTAAGATTGGTTTCTGGAATGTGAAGTCGCTCCTTGACTCTCAAAGTGAAGGATCTCTGAACGCCAGATTCCTTCGATTAGAGCATGAGTTTATGCGATATAAGCTGGACATATTGGGAATAAGGGAGATAAGATGGTTAGATGCGGGTGAGTAACGCGTAACACTGTATTACTCTACTCCGGAAGACCAACCGGAAGCCCCCATGGATATCGAGTTGGACTGCTGTTAACACCTACAGCACGCAGAGGCCTAATCACCTGGCAGCCGCACGATGAAAGGATTTTAACGGCCAGATTCCGGACGAGAGTACGTCGCGTCACCATTATACAGTGTTACGCCCCCACGGATGGTTCGTCTGAGGAAGAAAAGGAGACCATCTACAACCAGTTGGGAGCTGTTTATAATGCAATACCCAACGGCGACATTGTCTTTGTGATGGGGGACCTTAATGCCAAGTAGCGACAACGAGGGCTCAAACATGTAATTGGACGGCACGGATTAGGCAACCGCAATGCCAACGGCGAAAGATTTGTTGACTTTTGCAACGCAAAGGTGACACCATGTTTGACCACAAGGCCTGCCATAAAATCAGTTGGGTGTCAACTGACAGGCAAGCAACCTCCAACCGAATCGACCATTTTGTCATCAGTCGCCGTTTTAGAAGTAGTCTTCTAGACGTCCGAAACAGACAATTAGCGGACATGGGGTTGGTACGAGATCACCATCTTATGATAGCTACTGTCCAATTAAGCACTGCTGCCGTTCGAAGATCTAACGACACTAGAATACCTAGGTTCAACGTAGACCCCGACTGAGAGTTCCCACAGTGCGCCAAGAACTAAGTGACCTTCTCTCACGAGGAGTGGAAACAATCAGCAGCTCACTGCCCGCCACCATCCAAGACCATTGGTGTACTGTGAAAACTGTTTTCACATCAGGTGCTGAAAGGATTGTCGGTCGATCGCAGGGAAGCCATAGAGCGTGGCTTTCCGAGGATACCTGGAGAAGGATCAACGAACGAAAACCACTAAGAGCTCGAATTGCAGCAGCTCCAGCAGCAGGGTGGATCAAGGTTGAGTCCCTATATCGCATGAAGATGAGAGAAGTGCAGTGTAGCGTGAGAAGTGACAAGCGTAGAAAACGCGCAGAACCGTTTACAGAATCACAGAGCCACAGAGCCTATAGGTGGGCAAAGCTCTACTCAACACCCAGTACAAGGCGTAGACGGTTCGTTGCTAATATCGGATGAGGATCAACTGAAGAGATGGAATGAGCATTTATTCGCCAGCAATATGCACCCAAGTCAGACTGAAGTGTCCGTAGAAAGAAATTCCCGAATTCGCACCACAACCCCCAGTAAGGAAGAGATTATTGCTGCGATCAAAGCACTGAAAACCAATAAGGCGGTAGGACTTGACGGCATACCAGCGGAGCTGTTTCTAGCTGCGCCAACAGCATCAGCTGAGCTACTGTTCCCACTTATCGGGGGAACATGAAAAGCCGAGAGTTTTCCGAACGAGTGGAAGAACGGAATGATCGCCAAGCTCCCTAAAAAAGGCAGTCTAATGCAGTGCGACAACTGGAGTGGTATCTGCGTGCTGCCTGGAGCGAATCAAAGAACACCTCGAAGACACACCCGATGCCGAACAAGCAGGTTTCCGATCTGGATCCTCCTATGTCGACCACATCAATACCTTGCGGATCATCATCGAGCAGTGTGTTGGGTACCGATCACCACTTCACTTGCTGTTCATCGATTTTGAAAAGGCGTTTGATAGTGTCAATCGGGAATTTATCTGGCGTGCCTTACACAGGACATGCATTCCTGATAAATTAATAGCAATTATCAAGGCTACATATGATGGGTAAAACATGTCACGTCTTACACAGAGGAAGACTGTCTGAGGAATTCGAATTCCAAAGCGGGGTTAGGCAAGGCTGCATACTTTCACCAATACTGTTTCTATTGGTGCTTAGCGATGTGCTGAATGCGGCCTTGTTAACAGGAAATGGAGGAATTCGATGGACTCTTACTTGTGAACTCAAACACCTTGACTACGCCGACAATGTATTCCTTCTGTCTCACAGAATAATGGACCTTCACCAAATGACAACAAATGTGGAGAGGGAAACAGACGTCGTTGGGCTGAAAATTAACTCGGCAAACACAAAAATGATCAGGCTAAGACCAAACTCATCAATCCATATATATATTGCTGGACAGACGGTTGAGAGAGTAGAGCGTTTCCAACATCTTGGGAGTATTGTCTCAATCGATGGCGGAACCGAACTGGATATAGCCAACCGCATAGGCAAAACAAAATCTGCGTTTGGGAAGTAATGCAATTAGCTTAAACACCAAGCTACGACTGTTCCGTTCCAACGTTGAATCCGCGCTACTATATGGATGTGATACCTGCGAACGTTTGTCAATAGGTGCCTACGCTACATCCTAAGGATATTCTGGCCAAGCCGTATCTCTAACGAACAGCTTTATCAGAGAACGGACCATGAACCTATAGGCACAACCATACGACGACGAAAGTGGCAGTGGATTGGTCACACTCTCCGAATCACCCTGAGAGGTCCATAGCTAACCAAGCGATGCAAAGGAACCCGCTTACTCAGGACGGCAGCTGGGAAAAAGTTGGGGAGAGCTGAGGCACATTTCCAAAAACGGCACTCGAAAGCGCGTAGGCTTACAGGAATGAATGACTCGAAATCTCGCAAACTCCGTGGTCACGCGGCCGCTTGTTAGGACAGCCCCAGTCTTTTGGAGGGCTAGTTCTAGACTGGCAGACTCCAACCAATTCTTGATACTCGCAACAGCTTCATCTGTGGCGGATATTTCATCAGCTCCGACATACAATTTACTCTAAAGAACAGGTCCGAAGACCGACCCTTGGGACTCTCGGAAACGACGAAGTATGATATTATGCGTCATCGTCAGTGTGCTGTTTTAGCCTTCTGTTGCTGGGCTAATCTGTGACTATCTTCAGTACATAATCTTTCTTTCTCTCTCTGTTCCATTTTCCTAAAAACTTAACACGTGTTCAGGCATTTTAGGTGTAGTAATACCCCGACGAGTGTGGCGTTCCATTCTGACCAAGGATTTGTTCATGTATAACCAGCTGGCCGAGTTAATTGCGGAGATCTGTAGCCTTTAAGCTTCTTCATCACTATCCTGTAAGCTTTGCGCCAAAAGTGTGAGTTCGGCTCATTGCAAAATAAGTTCTAACTAGGGTTGGGTTGTTTTGTAATGAATGTTCTGTTTGTTCACTTAATCATCGATATGTCTTCCAGTAGAGACCACAATCTTCCTTATCTACATGAGCCACTTGTTCTGTGGTCGCTGCTGAAGTTGATGGTCCCGGAAGAGTTCAGTTTGTCCCTTATTGTCTGAACTTTTGCAACCACGGCCGTAGTGTGCCCGGCCCAATGCCTTGGCGGAATACGTTGGCGCTGGCAATATTTTAGTTGCTTAGTCTCACCAACTAAATTTAATTAAACACTAGGACCTGTACGAGCACAGTTGGCTGAACTTTAGGACAACGTGAAGGCAGGGAATGACGCTGTCGTTGAACTTAACTTATTTTGACATATTTCCAGCTCAGGCCATGATATTGAAATAGGGATGGTAGCGAAAGAGTTAAGAATGAACCAACGGCAGAGCTTTGTCTCTTAGTGGTCTACTGGTACTATGATTTTAATGACCCGGCCGATCACAATCAACATCTACAAAGGGATCTAGCAGTGAATGATAACAATGATATTGCCAACAATCCCCTCCATTCAGCTAGCAATTTTCAGTTACCCCCTCCGTCAAGTTGGTTTAGGCCCTTGTTCTAATAGAGCGCACGTTCTGATTCGAGGTCTTCTTCTACTGACATGTCCCTACGCGGTGAATCCGAGCATTTTTTAAACCGGAGGGGACTACTTGCCAAAGACATTTTCGTCGTTGCATCGCTGTACAGTCCACAGAGTTCGCTAATGTCTCCTCAATTCCCCATTGATGCAAACGGAATCGAAAATTACCCGAAGAACTTTTCTCTCGAAATGTTCGAGGGCATTTTCATCCGCTTTCGTCAGTGTCCACGTTTCTGCGCCGTAAAGCAGGACTGGGATGATCAGTGTCTTATACAAAGTGGCGCAGAAGGTGGTCCTGCTTTTGAATTATGTTTATTTGATGTCTTAAATTTTGTTCCTTTAAATCAAGAAAATTATATCGGCTAATTGGCGGCGCCGGAATTGATGACCATTCGGGCCCGATTTGTGGCATTTTCCATCACTCTTGCCAGAACTTCCGGCGATAGGTCCTCGCATTCTTGGCGGATATTCTCTTTGAGGGATTCAAGAGTCTGAGGCTTGTTGACATAGACTCGTGAATTCAAAAAACCCCACAAAAAGAAGTCTGGAACGGATTAGGCGACCCGGATATGCAACCCTCAGAATTTCGGTTGTGCCTCCATTGCTCCATCCTATTGGAATCACAAGTTGTACAGTTCCAATTTATCCAATTGAATAATGAGAAAGTCGTTGAGCATGCCTCTGTAGCTCTCGCCGTTCACAGTAGTCGTTTGGGCCGCGGCGGTTTCCAAGAAAATTAAGCCCGATGACGCCTCCAGCGTAAACAGCACACCATGCAGTAACGTTGAGCGGGTGTAATGGCTCTTTGTGGGTTATTTGCGAATCTTCGGTGCCCCAGAGGCGATAATTTAGCTTATTCACATATCCACAGAGATGGAAATGGGCCTCGTCCCTTATGATGATTTTCGATGAAAAGTTGTTTTCCTCGTGATCGAAAATCAGGATGGCTTGAGCGTAGATTACACGCGCTTGGAGGTCAACAGCTAACAGCTGATGCACTGTCTGAACTTCGTAAGACAGTCTTTCACCAAAATTCTCTGTAATGACCGCCGATTGATGCCCAATTGCATGGCACGTCGAATGGTCGATACTCCGGGGTCCTCTGCGACATCTTCAAAAAGAACGGCTGCTCAAGGGCCGGCCAGACCTCGCAGCATCCCCCGTAGTCCCATACTCTTCTAGGCGAGCGGCTAAACGTCGTAGTGCTAGCCCAGTTGGTGTCGGATGATCGGGAAATCTGCCCCGAAATCCAGGCTGCGCCAATACCAACGACGTATTATTCTGCGTTCTTTAGGAATATAGCGATTCATGTCTTGTTGACCTGTATTTTGTATGTGTTTACTTTACAAATGTCAAACTAGAATTGACATTTGTCACCATTTACAAAAATTATAGCATCTTCCGATAGGGTGATGACTTTTGCGCCAACCGTTATAACGTGTTCTTGGTTGCTCGAGAGACGGCCATGCAACTCAATTGCCTTCTAATGGCAAAATAGCAGCGATTAGAGTGAGTAGTAGTTGCCTATCGTGACATTTTGCCGTAGGCCTCGGTGTTAATGTGCCCGTTTTTCTTGACAGCATATGTACTCGTATATCTTGTCTTCCCTTCGTTGACCGTTAAACACATCTTAGCCGAGCACCGAGTGCACAGTCGTATGAGCTTGCCGGGAATGCCATAACTAGACATGGCTCTGACAAGTTCGTCTCTATAGATGCTCTCATCAGGATCTTTCACGTCAATCGAAGGTGATATGACGAGTGGTCCAAATACAAGTTTATTTTTGAATCATAATGTTACTTTGACACTGATAGCTCTTTCCCACTCGAAATCTTTAACTGTCAATTAGTATTATAGCTCCGAAGAAAAAATTGAATCGCTTTGCGCTTGAACAACGTTGGTGAATATTACAAACTTAAATGTGAGCGCCATATTGCCCAAATAGTGCGTTTATTGAAAATAAGTTTCGGCCGAAATGAAGTACCCACCGCGCCTGGCATCGTTGGTCCATTTTATTTCGAAAATGCTGCTGGAAATGCTATTTCGGTCAACGATAAGTGCACAAAGCCATGAATACCGAATTTTTGTGGACTAAAATTGAAAACATGAACTTGGACGATCTTAAGCTTCCGCACGATGGCGCGCCATGCCATATAGCCCATCAAACTAACTATCTTTTGTGCGCTAGGTTAGGTAATCGATGTCAATTGGCCGTTTCGGAGCTGCGACTTGACCCCGTTCGACTTTTTTTTTGTAGGGTCCCCTAGAAGATCAATATTTTCCTGGCCTAAGACTGATAAGGGACGATGGGTCTTTCTGTTCCCCTATAGTTCGCGTGGTTCAGAGATTCTCTCTTCTTTAGGATCGGGCAAACAATGCTAAGGTTCCATTCGTTGGGCAAATTATTCACACAACTCTCATAGAAGTAAGCATTCACATAGTATTGAAACGAAAATCATTGGTGAGGAAAGAACGAATCCATAATTTAAGATGTTTTCCAACGCCTCAAACGATCTGAAAGAGCGAGAACTTATCTTATCTTATGAAAGCACTTTCAGCACCTAAGTTCTGAAATAAGAGTTGCAGCGACTACGTAACCAAACGCAAACAGGGCACCTAAGACTAATTTGGAGAAACTGGAATTTATGAAGTCCATTTGGATTTCGAAGAGTCCTTAAAAGACTTTTGCTAAAGGATTTAAACACTCGGTGAAAGAAGCAGATCTGTCAAGTTCCATAAAAAATCGAGAGCGGGGATAGAAGGGACAGTGACAAGCCTCAATCAATCAGTCTCGAGAGCTGAGCATCTCTCGAACGTCCCATCGAGGTGTTTTGTTAAAGGGGTTGGCTATTTGTCCGTTGAAGATCGTATAGACTCAATAGCTACACCTTCGGACTATCGCTGATTGGACTCTATTGAAGATGGAAGCAGATCTGAATTTTCACCGAAAGGCTATCCTCAGTGACGCGACAGCTTTGTTAATAAGCAAAATTGCCACTGGAACGTACCTCCTCCCCAACAATGCCGGCTTATCGCTAACAAATAGTGTAATACTCGTATGTGAACCTAGCAAGTGCCACAATCGACTTATTTCGGAAGTTCAATGATCATACACCCTGAATGACTCAAACTGCTACCGACTTCAGACTGCTATAATTTCCATACCGTTCACGACAATGAGCTCAAATTTTGACACATGACAGATAATTTTATTATTTACAAGCCTTTTAAACGATTTGCGTCTCAGTTGTGTTGAAAAATTTTTATCCGCGATGGAATTCAAACGTGATAGTGTAATTGCTTTATATTTGGCTGGAAAACCACTAGTAGCTATCGTTAGAGCCCTTCAACACCTCAACGTGAATAAAACATTTGTGTCTCGAACCATAGCTCGTTACCGTGATACTGCCAGCGTTGCAACACGCCATGGAGGTGGTCATAAAAAAACAGCAACATCGGCAGAAATGGTCCGGAAAGTGAAGGCTCGAATTGAGCGAAATCCGCGTCGAAGTGGAAGAAAAATGTCTCGTGAGCTCAACATGTCGTTGGAATGGATGCAACACATACTGAAAAATGAGCTTGGGTTCAAGCCATTGAAGTTCCAAAAAGCACGCGATCTTACACCGCAACAGAAAAAAGTTAGAGTCGAAAGAGCGAAGGAGTTGCTACGCTTGCACGAAAGTGGCGAGTTGCCGAATTTGGTTTTTTCCGAAGAGTTGCCATTTGTTATCGAGTAATATGTCAACAAACAAAATGACCAAGTTTACTTGCCAGAGAAGTCCTTCGAAAATGTACACCTTCGGACGGCCACCAGAAAGCAGGCAGCACCGATGGTGATGGTTTGGGCCGCCATAACCGCCGATGGTCGCTCTCCGCTCGTATTTTTGGACCGTGGCGTCAAAATTAATTCGATCGTATACCGTGAAACTATCTTAGAGGTAGTATTGAAGCCTTGGGCAAACAATCATTTCGGTCGGAGACCGTGGATATTTCAACAAGCGCACGTCAACTAAGATTGGTTAAGAAACAATGTTCCACACTTCATTACTTCGACACAATGGATTGCAAATTCTCCGGATGCAAATCCGTCGGATTTCTCTGTCTGGGGTATTTTGAAGGCGAAGGTTGGCACTAAAAAATACCAAAGTTTGGACCACCTCAAACAAGCACTTCGCCGGGAATGGGCCAAAATACCGCAGAGCCACTTGCGTGCAGCGTGCGATGCTTTCTTCGGCCGTCTCAAGGCCATTATTCGCGCCAAAGGTGGACATATTGAAAACTACTGATACAATTTGAAAATTGATGTATTTTCCAACATTTTTTGCTTTGGCACAATAAAATTTATCAAAAAATAAAAAAATTATAGCATTTTAAAAAGTTGGAGTTCGAGTCACTCACTCTGTATTATCGCAGAAATGGCTCTGTCAGTTGGTCTACACGCCTTTGGGACAAGCAAGAAGTGCCTCGCCTATACCAACAGTCAGCGATTGTAGACAACTTGGAGACGAACATTCGACTTGAAATTGATGGAATATCGGCCGAATTGTGCGAGAAAGTTTTGGAAAACCCGGTATAGCGCATCTAATCATGCAAGCAGTTCTGCGGAAGACATTTGAATGACGTTTGGATGATGTAATATCTCATAAATAATATTAAGACTAAATCACATGCATTTGTCTTTGCGCTTAGGGCCCACATTTTTTTCTGCCCACCAGCATTCTGTGATGTTTTTGCGTTACCGTCTTTTTTTCATTGCATATCGTTCAAGGGCTAGTGGCTATTTGCTATTATTTCTCAGATTATGTGGGAGTTGGTTCGTAGGTAGCGTTTCATTACTTGTGGTCTTTGGGTCGGCAAAATGCCTCCGAAATTTACGGCTGAATTAATGTGGGAATACGGTAAGCGTAAGCGAAACCAATTATGCAACGGCGAAGAATCTACGCAAGAAAATGCGGCTGATCGTAAACGTGAATGGCGTAAACTACACGCAGATGCAAAACGCAGACGCAAGCCAACAAATAGCGGTAACAGTAAAGCTCGAAACAACGAGCATCAGTTAGTATACGTGGCTTTTTCACGCGCAACCTCATTGGAATGGTTATACTATTCAAACAGCGATAAAGATCACAGGCTCCACCATTTTCGAGGGAAGGAAAACAATTGCCGAATGTTTCTAGACCGTTCGAAGCGGAGTTCACTAACAACTACTTCATTGGACACTTTTAACGTTCAGTCTGTGAACGCACAATCAATCGATATTCGAATCTTCTTTCCTACTCCTGGACTACTCTCGTTGCGTGAGACTTGGATTGAGATATACCAGGCTTCCGGAGTGATTCAAGCGGAACACTGTTTGTGTTGGAGGAGTTGCAATTTGCGAAACATGACTAGTTCCGACGCTTTACAATCGGCCGAGCACGAGCTCTTGAAATTCAAACAATCTGAGAAGTTAAACGAATAGCAACAGCGCATGATGCCAACGGAGATATTTGCTCTGTCGAAACTACTATAAACGGCAAACTTGCCCTTCTTGTATCATTCTACATTTCACCCAACACACCTATTAAATCTATCAGACAATTCTTTCTACTCAACCTACTTCCATATCTACCTAAAATCCCTTTCCGAAATTGAAAGGTTTGTTTAACGATCTCGACGGGTTAGGAGGTGATCTCATCTCGATCTTCGGTCATCCGATGGAGTTAATTTGATCAAGTTTATGCCTACTGAACCTCTCGTAAAATAACTTGTATACCATAGACGCAGTATTCTCTCGTCATGTTCATAACCTGGAAACTTGTCAATACATTTCGCACTTTAGTCCGAAACGTTTACAGAAATAAGCAATTTCTTTGATATTTTACAAATCTCCCCAACAGGTTACTTGCCCCATGTCGAGTCGAGCACCTCTGCTGCGTCTTTGCGTATCCATATCCAATTCCAATGTACTGTGCAGCGGGAACGAATATGAAAAGCAAAAAGCACTGTCGTCAACAAAAGCCGCGCACTGAATTAGAACTGGCATACAAAAAGACGATTTATCAATGTTAAAAAGAGTGCCGGAGACTGGTTGTAGCCCTGCGGCGGCCCAGCATTTATTTTACTCGTATCTCACAGTCAGTTGTTTTGTGGAATAGGTTTTCATCATCTCCCCTGGATAATTATATCATCAGCTGCAATCACAATGCCATATTTCGATCGGAAAGATGTTAACTTGCGTAAACGCGTCAGTGCTGGATCGCATGGCGCTAGAAGACACGCGGTGCAATGTACAATACAGTTCACCCAAACTATTTCAAAATTGTACCGGATTTCGGCAAGGAGATGCACTGTCAATTTCTTCAATTTAGTGTTGGAACAGATAGTGCGCAAGGAAGGTGTTAACATGGAAGGCATTATCTTCCACAAATCTGTGCAGCTACTGGGACACCTAGACGACATCGACATCATCGGTCGCTCCCACCATGCCGTCATAGAGGCTTTTACGGCAATCGAAGAACAGGCGGAATGAGTTGAACTTAAAGTAAATGAGTACAAAACCAAGGACATGTTGTCAACAAACAAAGAAGCATACCTATTTCCACCGCCTAGGACAAAACGTAGCTGTTGACAACACTAACTTCGAAGTGGTTAAGGAGTTTACACCCTAGTAGGGATTTGGCGCAGACCGCTGCTATTTCGGTTTGGCGATACAAATAAGCTCAAAACTTCCAGCTCGAAAGACAAATTGCATGCTGTACAAAATACTGATCCTACTAGTTCTATCACACTCTATAGAGCCGAGTGCTGGCTGCTAAGCAGGAAAGCAGAGCAGATACATGTTTAACACTTTTGAAAGAAAAATTCTTCGCCGAATATTTGTCCACGTTCGCGAGGAGGGTTAATGGAGGAGAAGATACAACCGCGAACTCTATGACCTGTATCAAGAAGTGAATATATTTCAGAAAGCCAAAACCCGTCGACTGCACTGGTTCGTCCACTTCAAGCGAATGGACAATAATGCTGGCGACAAGGAAAACCGAACTTCCGTTTTATGGACCAAGCCATCACGAATGCCAGAGCGCTTGGGTTAGACTACTGAAAGCAGAGGGCCGGGGCCGGGATCAAAGAGAGCAAAAGGCTGCTGTGTTTCACGGTTTGGGACCCTGCTATGAAATTTGGGCACAATTTGCCATGGAAATCCGGTTGCTGCGATAGTCGTTGTCGACTTTTCTTTTATTTCGACAGGGTTCGACCAGAACCTGAGTCAGGAGAGAAATGCAGTTGGATTACTCTAAAAGATCTAAGAACGGTAACTTTAAACTTCATAGCTCTTTAGGCAAACCTGCGTCGCCTCGTATCTTCCAATCGGACACATCTATTATCCTTCACCACTTCCAACTTAATTTGTGAATGCAAGACATCTTTAAACACATTCGGAAGGCTGATGCCACTGACTCTGGTTTAGTTCTCAGGTCACAGTAAGATGGCGGAAAAAATTACTGCCAATGCCAACGCCGATTGCTAGACAGGGCTCTGAGGGGGACTTCTCAGGGCTTGAACTTACCTTTAGACCATTTGCATCTTCGGATGAGGTTTCAATTGATAACTGATATTCTTTTAGTCACTATTGCATGTAGCATAGCAGGTACTAACCGCTGATGTGGTGGGTGCTGATACTTCACCCATTTTGTCACTTATCCGTTTATTCATATTTCTACGAAGGACATATAAATTCCATTGAAAGGAGCATATTGTGCTCCTAATACGTAGATACAAGGGTGGGCCAATAAGTCCTTGAAAAATTAAATAAGGAACACTCTTTTCGGCAAAAACGTCTTATTTTTCAACATAATCTCCTTTTAACTCAGTGCACCCTGCCCAACGTTTCCCCAATTTTTTGATGCCCTTCGAATAATACGCTCGAGGACCTCTTCTTTCGACCCAAATCGTCTACTGCTGGATCATTTCTTCATGTTTGGAAATAGGAAATAGTCACAGGGGGATCAATCTGGACAATATGCTGGAGGTTGGAGCAGTTCGTAACCTACTTCATGCGATTTTGCCATTGCGATTGGGGACTGGTGTCCTAATGGAAGACAACTTTTTTACTCGCCAAATGCGGTCGTTTTTGCTTCAAATCGGCGCTCTGTATAATAAGCGCCGGTGAATGCTTTACCCTTTTCAAGGTAATCGATGTGAGTGGCACCATGAGCATCCCAAAAAAAACTGTGGCCATGACCTTGTTAACCTACAGACATACCTTGACCTTCTTCGGCTTCCATTCACCAGGAGAAGTCCACTCTGTATCGACTGTCCATGAATTCATGTTTCGGTCACGGTTACGAACTGGCGCAAAAACTCGTTCGGATTGTGATCGAACATCGCCAAACGATTAAACGATTGCGTTTGTTGCCAAACGCAGCGCCTGTCTTTCGGACTGCTTTTTCAGATCCAAATGTTTCTGCAAAGCTGAAATCACTGATCCATGTGATCAGACTGCCTGTAGACTCCTTAAGTTCGCGCACCTTCACCCGCTGATCGTTCAATATCATACGAGTACCTTGGATTTTATTGTCCATTTCGGGTGCGCTGACCTGATTTGGGGGACTAGAACGTTCGGCGCCACTTGTGCTGGTACGACCGCTCCGAAATTGAGAAAACCAGTATGGTGTGGTTCCAACCGATGGTGAAGAACCTCCATAATACTTTTAAAGCTTTTGTTTGGTTTGCGTAGTGGTTTTTTTTTGCGCACAAAATAGTGTTTAATGAGTACACGAAATTCCCTTTTTACGAAAATTCTCGCAGACAGCTGTCACAACAAAACTATTTTGACAGTTCTGTCTGAAAATTTGGGTGCGTTCTTTTGAACGATCAATCTTGAGAAGCAAAATGTTGAACTTGAGGTGGCAACGCAATCTGTTTTAATTTTCAGAGACTTATTAACTCACCCTCGTAAGTTCTTTGTATGAGGGATCTGTTCCCAGAATTTGCTCGTTGAAAAATGGATTTGGAAAGCACATATAGCGTCTGAATACCGGGGCAGAGCTTTTGTCAAAAGGTGGGAACTGCGGCCAAATTTAATTCTATGGAACTCCCTTATATATCACAAGTTTGGTGGTCTATCCTAAGTTAAGTAAGGAGAAATTTTAGACTTGGTAAAATTGGATGTTTTTGGTCTGGCCACAGGCACGGCGATCAGGAACAAGTGGTGAGGTTACAACCAATAACTCAGTTCTGACAATTGAACTACAATACTTCAAATCCGATTAATTTCGACCAATTCATTCAAAACCAAGCCATCCTAAGTCAAGGCCATAGACAAACTTCTCTTCTTCTCAAGTTCAAAATGAATCCTCAGCATCCAGATGGTGGAACAGCCAAAGTACGGAAGTCCTGATTACCAAAAAAAAAAAAAAAGAAAAAACAACAACCGTGAACCTGTTATCTTTAGCTGCAAGCATCACCTGTGCATCCAAAACATCTCCCATGCCTTTTAGAACTTGATGGCAGAAAAAAAACTATCTCCTCGTGATTAAATCAAATTAGCTACCTCCGCTGGCGGCTGACGGAATACTACCTACTTTGTGGCGTGCTTATTAATTTGCAATGTCTGCCATGTGGCCCAGGGACAGGGGGCAATCAAAATACTCAGAAAGAAATTTCAAATTCATTTTTTGTACTTTTCCAAAACACTCATTCATTCATAAGACCGTAGCA
This sequence comes from Volucella zonaria, assembly GCA_963966105.1. Lineage (NCBI taxonomy): Eukaryota > Metazoa > Arthropoda > Insecta > Diptera > Syrphidae > Volucella > Volucella zonaria. The sequence continues at coordinate 32,858,775 of OZ014530.1, read as the reverse complement.
CTGGGTATCCAAGCTCCGGGAAGCCAAATACTGGGAAGCCAAGCCAAGCCAAGAGCAACAGCTAGGTAAGGGGGCAAAGCGCCAAGAATAAAACATCCAGTAGCACCTAACAATGAAAAAGTTTACACATTTCTCTACTCGTACAACTCACGTAGGAGTATAGTGTGGAGTATGAGGGGGTGCAGAAGGGGAGCCGTTTCTGCCCATTCATAAAAATAACAAAACGCACATAACTGCTCGTGTAAATCTCCGGCGCGTTCTTTGGTGTCCACAACAAAGGCCAGCAAAATGAAATCAGCGAAAGCACGCCTTCCTTCCGTTGGCACTGGTACTGGCACTGGTACTGCTAGTGGGTTCTCCATTCCTTAGGGCGAAACCTCACGCAGACTCTTCTTTCACATCTAAAGGCTGGTTGGGTCAGGGACTTGGGAGTCGGAAGACGTACCACAAGGATGTGAAGGTGCACACACCACAGGTTCATTGTTATCCTTCATTGCGAAATGTTGTCTACAATCGAAATAATCAGAACGAAATAAAGAAGAAAATGTTTTGAAGCTGATGGGGCGTACAAGGAGGAACTGGAAGGGGCCAGGGGATGTAAAAAAGATGAATGAACGCCAACACGAAGCTGGGGCGCAAGTTGAATGCCTTCCTTGCATTTTAATGACTCGGGGTTTTGACGTTTTTTTTTCTATTTTTTTTTTTTTTCATTTTTTATCGCTGCTCCGTGTCGTTATTTTTATAAGGTTTTGCGGTTCGTCTATGTGCAGATGGATGTAGGCACTGTGTGTGTAGGGGGGTCGCATTGGCAGTGGGACAATTATGTCCTTTTCGACACATGGAGAGGGAATTGGAATTGTGCATTTAATGAAGTGATGAATGTGGATGCGTTGCAAAAAATGCACTTAATTAGATTTACGTACGAGTATGTTGGCCGGGACTGGGATTGACGGGTAGCAAGGAACGTTAAATTGTTAAATGTGCTGGGCTTGTAGAACCATCATAATGGGGAAGAGTTTTTTGTGGAACTTACCTAGTCGTTGGATAACACTTGTTGGGCAATCATAGTTGAATGGATCCCAAGGGATCTGTTTCTGTTCCGATTATGTAGGACAAGATCTTCGTGATTGCTAAGTGCTTGAAACGGAAGTCCAGTGTTTCTTTTCGTTGCGAATCTGGAGACCTAGGACTGATGGCCATTATTTTACAGCTGATGCAGCCAGGGTTGGCATATGGGAACCGAAAATTCACGCTTAATCGCGCCAACAACGGTGCGAACAATTCGTGTCAACTCAGCACATAGCAAGATCTGAAGCTGCTGAAATGTGTTCGTCTCAGAAGTTCGATGGAAAATATGGCAAAGTTTTGAAAACGACCCAAACACCTCCATTCGTCATTGTTCTCTCTCTCCAGATCCTTACGGCACCGAATTTTGCCGAAAGATTCAGCTCTCCACACGTACAAGGTCCAATTAACGCAAGAACTGCAGCTGGCCGACCAAGAGCAGCGACAAGTGTTCTCGAATTGGGTCCTGGAAAACATGCATGCTGGCATTGATTTTTCCAAAAAAAATGCGTTTTCTGATGAGGCCTACTTCGACATTGGCAGCCACGTTAATAGGAAAAATTGCTGCATCTGGGACACCGAAAATCCACGAATTGTGCAGTTTATGGACCGAAGGTGTCATAGGACCGTACTTTTTCGAAAATGAGGTCGGAAAAGCCATTACAATCAATGGAGTGCGCTACATAAATAATTTATTGTAGTCGGAGCCCGAGGATATAGATACGGGCGACCTCTACTTTAACCTGGATGGTGCTACGTGCCGTACAAATCGCAAAACAATCAATTTACTGCGCACGAAGTTTCCTCGCCGTGTAATTTCAAGTTTCGGGGACACCCACTGGCTATATCAAAAGTAAGGTCTACGCCAACCATCCGCCAACAATTCCAACTCTGAAAAGTTGGCTGAATTGGCTGGGACAAGAGGTAAAAGCCAAACATTAAATGCAATCAACAACATGATCAGCCCATCCTTGCGATATAATATCGAACAGCTAAGCCAGAGGAACGAGCAGGCAACCGTTGGTAGCTTCGAAGGCGTCGTTAAGATAATTCCATTTTTCAGTGACAAATAGGGCGTAAAAGCGTGGATCGAAGAACTCGAAACAACGGCACTTTTGATGAATTGGGACGACATTCGGAAAATATTATTCCCTAAGAGACTGCTGACAGGGGTAGCAAAATTGGCCATAAGAGCTAGGCCACCGACAACGAAGCGGTGTCAAGTAAAGCTACGTCTGCTCGAGGAATGTGGACAAACCACCTCTACTGCTTGGGGTCACAAGAAAGGCAGGAGGAAGCGATAGTAGAGTACTTTTACGCGATCCTGGAACTGGGAGGAAACATAATTGATCGCTCCATAATGCAATATATCATCGAGGAAATCGACGATTCACTGTTTAGTAAAAGTTGTAAGGCGCGTTTAAGATGGCAGACTTTTTAACGAAGCTGTTGGACTACGAGCGTTTATCTGACGCATGCGGACCGCAATCTTCTAATAGCAATCCAACACACGCACGCACTACTAAACATAAAGGGAACCAAGAAGAAGATTACAACCATCAGGTCACAAAAGTATTGCATGCGAGCTGGGAGGGCTTTGGTCATATTTTAGCTGACTGCACACCCTGCAGGTGACAAGATTCTGAATCACAAAACATAGCCTCCGAACTTTACGATATAGGTATTTACTTACTTAAGGTGACGCTAGAGTCCGCCGTGAACCTAGGCCACAACAAACAAGCGTCTCCAGCCAGCTCGATTTTTCGCCAAATCGAGTTGATTGAGATCCCCGTGCACTTGGTTGCGCCATCTGAATCGAGGACTTCCTCTAAGGCGCTGTCTCTCAGGTGCGGATTCGAAGACTTTTCAGGGTGGAGCATTGGTGTACATCAGCTTTACATGACCCAGCCATGTCAGTCGTTGGACTTTCAACCTTCTGGCTAAGTCAATGTCGCTGTCCGCACCGTACACAGTCTATGCAGGCAGGACCGACAATCACCATCATCCATTTTCGATAAAATCCATGCATCTGCGCTATAGGCCAAAATTGGGTTTATTAACGTCGTGTATAGGGTCACTTTTGTTGTTCGTGAGAGGGCCTTGCTAGTCAATTCTCTTCTTAGCCCAAAGAAGCAGCGATTGGCAAGAGCTATTCTTCGTTTGATTTCAGTGCTGGTGTTGTTGTCTGAATTGATAGCGGAGCCCATGTAGACAAAGTCCTTAACTACCTCAAAGTTATATCTATTGAGAGTGACGTTCTGTCCGAAACGTCGGTGTTGGGTGGTCTTTGTTGCTGTCAGCATTTCCATATTTCGTCTTGCCCTCATTGACCGTTAAACCCTTCTTCGCTGCTTCCGACTCATTACTCGCGATAGAGCCACTGACATCACGCTGCTTTCTTCCGATTACGTCAATATCATCGGCGTATGCAAGTAATGGGATGGTTGAAAGGTTGTGCCTCTTGTGTGAGTTGTATATGTACTATGCTTTCAAGAATGATTCTGGGAGGGGAGGGAGGGGATGCCATCTCACTAAGGCACTTTCTCCTGTTGCTGGTGTTAGCGCACAAATTCTAAGGATGGAATCAACAGTATGAGCTGCTTCAGCGTACTTGAATACCAGGTCTATAGGGATCTCCAGCATTAAGTCAGGGTGTTGGGAAAGAGTTGAGACCCCCGAAGTGGGTTACTGGCTCCGAAATTTGGTCCGGTCCCTTTTGTTCCAAAAAGGCCCTGGCCCTCCAGGTTGGGAATTGTGCGTTTAGTTAACTGCCCAACCACGTAAAAAAAAGTAATTGTTACGAGGCGAACAATAGCCTTGGATAGACCATGCAAAACGAAAAAAGGCCGAGTGCAACCGCACAGTTAGCAGAGGCTCTAGACTACTATAAAGCAGATATCACCGCCATCCAGGAAGTGTGGTGGGATAGAATGATGAAAAACTGTGTTGTTTACTACGGCGATTGCTATACGGAACGTAAGCAGCGTCTATTTGGATGCGGATTTGTTGTAAGCGGCAGACTTAGGCAAGAAGTCTTGAGCTTTCTACACTTGAGTGAACGCCTTATAACAAATCGTATCAAAGGTAAAGTCGCTAACATCAGCCTTACATGCTGATACTATGAGGGGACTTAACGTTGAACGATTGCAATCTCAAAAAGGCGCCAGAACCTTTGCCGATCACGTATCCCTCAACCTCTCCAGTCCTTTGCAGTCAGCATCAAGTACTGAAAACCAGTGGCTTAGGTGCCGAGAAGCCATCAGAAGTCCCGCAACTGACGTGCTGGGTTTCACCCGCGCGCCACCACGAAACTTCTGGCTTGATGAAGAGTGTCGGCAAGAACATGCAGCAAAACAACATGCCTACAAAGCGGTGCTACACAAAAGGACGAGAGCGGCTCGTAAGCTCTACGAGCAAAAAAGGAGGGAAAACATCGGCTTCTCCGGAGAAAAGAGAAAGAGCACGAGAAGCGCGCGATCGAGGAAGAAATAGGGAGGTGCTACTCCAGGAATAATGTTCGGATGTTTTACCAAAAGGTAAAAAGACCGTTTCAGGGTAATAAGACCCGAACGGAAACCTGTAGAGATAAACAAGAAAATCTTGCTAAACGGCGAAGATGATACAAATTCCGCTGTCAGGCAGAGCGAACCATTCAATATTGGTGATAAATGTCTAGAATTCCGACCACCCGACCTAAATAAAGTGAGGATAGCAATATCTAAACTGAAGTCGAACAAGGCTACCGGGGTGGACGGCTTTCCCGCTGAACTATTTAAGGCAGCAGGAAATGATTTGGTAGAAAGCCACTTATTTCCAAGATTTGGTCGGATGAATGGAACCTCAGCATAGTTTGCCCGGGTCCCAAGTGCCAAAATTGCGGCAACTATAGTCGTATTAGCATCCTAAACATCGCTTATAAGATCTTGTCTGAAGTATTGTGCGAGCGCCTGAAACCATTTGTCAACGATGTGATTGGACCCTATCAGTGCGGTTTTAGGCCTGGTAAGTCCACAATCGACCAAATATTCACACTACAGCGGATGCTGGAGAAAACCCATAAAGTTCAGATCGATAGTCGCCACCTTTTTATCCATGTCTAGTTTTGGCATCCCTGCCAAACTCGTCCACTTGTGAAGGATGACGATGGAGAAAGCTCGTTGCTGCGTCAAGGTCGGTAACGACCCAACCGAGACCTTTGATGTCAAAAGTCGATTTAGGGAAGGAACATCATACATGAAAGAATTGTGCAATTGGGCGAAGCATGGACCCTTTCTAAATCAGACGAAGAGATTCTTGGTCGTTTTGAGAGAAAAATTCTTCGTAAGATACAAAATTTGATTCCGTATTCGTTGACTGGTTCTGGAGAAGATGATTTACTTTTGCAGCTACCAGATTCTTGTTGGTGTATTATTATTAGTTAAGATATATGCTCCGGGCTTTCCTGGGGCTGGTGGAATCATATAATAACTCACCTGAGAGTCCCTTTACCGGGTTTTTAAGGATGTATGGATAAAGGCGACGTCTAGGTGATCCTTGTTAAATCTATGGCTGAGGACTGCCGAGGTCAATGGGACCTTAGTCCCATTTTAGTTATAACTGGGTGGTACTGGCAAAAATTGCCAGTAGTTGGAGACAGCTCATGTCTTGGGATGACATCTAATGGTCTGGGCATAGAGATAATGCCTTCTGATGTTCCGCCATTAGAGCATTCGTTGAGATGACTGCGTCTCTTTTTGTTGTAAGCTGGCAATCTATTTGGGCTTTTTGTGCTCCAAATTGTTTCAATGATCTTGCATCAAGCAGTTTTGGTTGTGCGCCCGTCCGAGATTGAGGAGTTGTAGTCTTCGGAATGGCAGTGTATTTTAGTGCTTGTGTTAATTCTTTAATGCGGATCTATATCTGCCAGAAGTTAAGAAATAGGACTTTTCGTCAATAGGGAAAGTCACTGTCTCACCTCCGCTCCTTTCCTATGAGACTCTGAGAATACGCCAACCTGTTGTGGAAATGCCAGGATTCTGCTTGGCGATCCTTGACAGGAAGACTTCCTTGGGCGTTTTCTCATCATCTGGATGGACGGTAATACAGGTGCATACTTTGGGGATTTCACTTCCCTGAGTTTGGAGTTCGGAGTTTGACTTCTGGCCATGGCTTTATTCTCTTTACGGTTGACATGAGCCAGTCTTTTGTCTCTGTGTCGTGGCAAGTGATGGACAGCCAGCCTTCGCTTGGTGTGCATGCAACAAATTCGAGGGGACAGTTGTTATCGGCTTTGTCCATCTGCTGAATTTGTTGCACTGACAGGGATTCTTCGGGATGCATTTCATGCATTATGGCAACCTTGCATTGGGCTAATGCGCCCTTATTTGATAGCCCTGATGTCGAAGGTGCTACTGTTGTGTGGCTAGCCGAGGGTTCGTTTGGGTTCCTGGTCTTACTAAATTCCTCTCTGGGTCCTTTATTAGAATCTGAGCGGGGTTCAATATGAAAGGTGTGTATTCGCCACCTTGCCTCGGTGGAATTGGTTTTCCAGGATCTCCTACTGTCTTAACTATATCTGTGCGCTTTTGTAACTCTGGATGTAGTTTGTGTTTTTTGGGCTGATGTACCCTCGGGGAGTTGCCGGCTGATCGGCATCTTTTGAAGGTGCAGGGTTTGTCGCTATATTTATGTTTCTATGCATTTCCAAGAATGACGTCTTTCCGCATAGATCTTCTGGCATCTTCCGGTGCCATGCCGTTCCTGATCCGGGCTCCAATTTGCCTTTTTTGGAGCCCGGAAAGGTGTCCAATCTTCAAAGGTTACTGCCAGATAGTAGTCGGCCTAACAAGCAAACAATATGACGAAATTAAGCCCTGGAAAAAGCCCATGATTTCTAGCTAAAAGCTATTCTCCTTACGGTGATTCTGCTGGTCTTAGTCGGTGTCGATGATTTAATGCGGAGGCTAACATAGTTGAGTAGGTATCTTACAGTCCTAGTAACGAGCATGGTGACGTCTTTGAAGGTTCCAACTTTCTGAATAAGATAAGACCTGGGCGGTTTGTATCTGCTACCGCATTTTTCGATATGAACACACTTTTCACCTACAATTTCTCATATTAAGTTGACTTGTATCTCTAGGTTAATACACAATAAATCCCCATTCCAGGAGAGATAGTGGAAATAAGTCGCACTCTTTTTAGAGATTTTTCGGTGCAGAAGACACCAGAATTTCTAACTACGACGCAGGACCTTTCGACTTAAGAACTAATGGCGAAAGGCAGAGTAAAAGTGCAGCAAACCAGAGCAACGTACAATTTGAATTCAATTATTTAGAAGGCAATTTTGATTCAATAAAATTCTTCTCTACCCAAAACTCGGCCTATTATTTCAAGAAAATAACTGAAATCAACATCTCATGAAACCACTTATCAAAATAATCGCCAATTTAGTAAATTAGACCAACGAACCTCATCTTACAGTAGAATCTCATAAATTCAATTAAAAACAACTCAAGCCAACTCCCTAGGAGTTCCCATTTCACTGCAACTATCCAGCATCTACGGTTGCGGATGCGGATGACGAGATTACGAAAGCGTGCACCGTGACCGAAAATAAGGGTCACTGTGACAATTAATGCTCCAGTAGCAAACGTAAATGCCATCTTGCCACCTATTCATCTAGTCATCTAATCACCTAGTCGTCTAGTCATACAGTCAGGTAGTTACCTACACACTACTCACTACTCACTACTCATTGTCAAAGTGGAAGACGTAAAACTTTCCGGCACAGATTGTTCGTACCATCATCACCTGCCATTTCATCAGTTAGACGTTGGCGCTCATCAAGAACCCACCGCAATGCTGGAATCTGCCTTAAGAATTGCGTTCATTTTAACTTTACTCTGCGGAGAAAGTATAACATTCGCAGCGGAATTCATCACTCGACATGATCCTGACGACATAACATCGATTTATACGTCAATCTATCATCCAATCAACTATAGGCGTACTTACAATTTGCGCTATGAACCCTTGGATAAGTCACGAGAGATGACATCAAGTTCGCAAATCAACGAGGTTGTCTTTGAGGCAACCCAATCTGTGGAACATACAAATAATTCAGTTGACCTCGTTGAAACACCCACCGAGGATGTCCCTCCATCACCAGTGAGTGAAATTCCGATTCCTACAACCGACAGCACATCCGAGATATCCTCCAGTATAATGAAACCTCAGAAGACATCCACAACCAAGACAGCTCAGTTGCTCGGTGAGGGCTTGAAGAATCTTCTCTCGTATGGATCCACATCAGACGCGACTATTTTCCGTGGCACCCATCACAAGGGCAAAGGATTCCTGAGTCTGTTCGAAGTCCTGAAATTCGAGAACTCGAACTGTTCGGTTTTGGTTGGTGATATTCGGGTCCTCCATGGTGTCTGCTACCACGAGTTTGAGTGCAAGAGTTTGGGTGGCGTTGCCATGGGTGCCTGTGGCAATGGCGTCGGAGCCTGTTGTGTTTGTAAATGAAAGTGCGATTTCTTTAGTGAACCTAAAGTGTATGATGTATTTGTATTGTAGTTTTGGCCGGATGTGGAGAAACCACCACGCAGCCGATAGTTTACTTCGAAAGTCCCAGCTACCCGACACCGGTGAGGGAATCCTTGATTTGTGTCCTAATTGTGAATCTTAGGCCAAATGTGCGACAGATTCACTTGGATTTTCTTATGTTTGAGGTTAGAATGGTGCTTTCAGTTTATCCTGTGAATTGACATTTCCTTTCTTTTGTTTGTGCAGCTGAATAGACCGTCGAATGGGGAGTGCATCCAGGATCAGTTCGTTGTTTCCGGGCAGAACATCAATTTTATGGTTCCGATTTTATGTGGAGTGAATACCGGACAACACAGTAAGTACTTAGACACTTGTACTCGTACATTCTATTCTATTTCATATTGTTTCTGTGCTTCTACGTGTTTCTTCAACATAACAGCTGCTCTGCAGGATATTTTTTGATTAAAGTTTATTGGAGAAGCAAGGAGTAGATGATTCCTTTTTCGTTGGAGTCCCTTTAAGGCATCTACAATAGACGATGATAGGTTAGGTGCTGGGTAGATGGGGGTCAGACAGAGTCAACTTCATACTTCTTAGGTAGGTAGGTAGGTAAAAGTGGATGTTGGAAAGATCAACCGACTTAGACCTATTGGCCCATTGTGATGCCACGTGGATCTGTGATCTTCCTACTCATGGATCCAGTTTGAATTATGAAGGAGACTGTTTTCGTCTATATTCTCTAAAACGGTTGTCATTGTAGAAAAAAACTCTTAAGTGAAGTTTTCTTCTCTGAGAAAGTGCTGCATATAGAGAACATCTACAGAAATCCTTTGTAAAAGCGCCAAGCCTTCTAAAATGTTTCCCTATAAGGCAGTGCCTAGTGGTGACACCTATGACGGCGCTGAGCTATTTCCTATTTAGAAGGATCAGGCTCCTAGAGCGATTCAGCTTTGGCCATATCTGTTAGGTCGCTAGACATGTTGACCCACCAGTCCACCTAAGGTCTGTTCTTTTCTTGGCATCCAGCTTTAATGTTAGATTAATTAGCGACTGTGGTTACCGATTGGTACGAGGGGCGTTCAATATATTCTCGGTATCGATATGAAGGAAAATGCGAGTTCAATTTAAATTGTTTTTATTTTTCAATATGATCTCCCCTAACATCAATGCATTTGTTACATCTTGAGATAAGCTTTTTTAAACCCTCAAAATAATAAATTTCCTCTTTCTCTGCAAAATACCGACTTGAGTTCTTCATCATCCGAAAATCTTTTTCCACGAAGACATTTTTTCAAATCCGGAAACAGGAAATAATCACTAGGGGCAAGGTCTGGACTATAGGGTGGGTGTTGGATTTCTTCGAAACCACAATCTCGCGCAGCAGCCTTGGAAACTCGCGCCGTGTGAACAGGAGCGTTGTCATGAAGAAGCAACACACCCGCTGCGAGTTTACCCCGTCTTTTCTTTTTAATTTCCTCCCGCAAATTATGCAAAGTGGAAGCGTAGGATGTGGCGTTGATGGTTTCACCTTTTTTTTTGTACTCAATGAGCAAGATTCCCTTTGAGTCCCAAAAAACTGTGGCCATGAGCTTCCCGGCAGACGGAGTGACTTTGAACTTCTTCGGGGGGTCTGTTCCTTTTTTATGCCACTGCATGGACTCTTGTTTGCTTTCAGGGTCATAGTGGTGGACCCATGTTTCGTCCCCAGTAACAATTCGATCCATAACACCGTCCGCGTTCTCACTACACATCTCCAAAAGCTCTCTACAGCATGCGATTCTCACTTTTTATCTGAGGCGCTGTGAGCATTCGTGGCACCCACCTTGCACTGACCTTTGAAAGGTTAAGATGGTCATGAAGAATGGTGTGAATGGTACCAATTGAAAGCTTGGTGATCTCTGCCATCATTTTCACCTTTATTCAGGCATCCTCAAGAACAAGTTTTTCGACTTCTTTGATGCTTTCTCCCGTACAAGCAGTAGCCGGGGCGCCGGAGCGAGGGTCGTCCTCAATGCTCTCTCTGCCTCTCTTGAACTCACTTGACCACTTTTGCACAGTTGATAATGAAGGTGCGGAACTCTGGTAAACAGCCACCATCTCTTCATGAATAGTTTTTTGACTTTTTCCTTGCTTAGTGAGAAATTTAATTACAGCGCGATGCTCAATTTTCACCATCATCGTCTCAGTTGCCATTATGATTCTGTTTAACTAGAGATAAAACGCGAATTAATAATCACATTTATATTAAATTTTACATGAGTGCACTAAAATAATAGTGTTACTTGATAAATAAGTCAATTTATATATGCAACCACAGCTTGACCCCGATACCGAGAATATCTTGAACGCCCCTCGTATACTTATGCTGCCCTTTTCCCGTAGAATAAGTAGAGTGGTTCCAATTTTCGCGAGTTCGTCAGCCTTTCAATTCCCTGGAATGTCTCTTTGGTAGGGCACCCAACAAATGCGAAGGTTCAACTGCTCTGCCATCTCCATAAGCGATGATCGGCATTCAAGGGCGGTTGTAGAATTTAATCAGACTGAGCCCTGGGTCTTGATAGCGAAATGACTATCCGAAAAGATGCGGATATCCCTTGCAGATATCACGTTTTTCTTCAGACAAGACAGAGATCCTTTAATCACCAAAATTTCTGCCTAGAGCACGCTACAGAGATTTGGAAGACGGACTGTCTTAGATTTAGCTTTTCTGACAAAATACCGCCACCAACCCCGCTATCAGTTTTAGGTCCATCTGTGTAAAGGTGGATTGATTTGTCCTCCATAAAAACATCTTCCTCAAAGAAGGATCTAGAGGAGAAGCTTACATGGAAGTGTAGTCGCTTTAAGGCGAATAGCTGCAGTCGCAGCTATTGTACTTGCCTGCTGAAGATATCGAGGGGTGTCAAGTGAAACAGAATGTCTAATGCCGTGGAGGGTGTAGAACGCAGGGCTCCGCTTATGCATAGAGGTGCTGTTCTATAGACTATGCTTAGTTTGCTGCAGCTGACTGCATTGTCTAAGGCCGTCCACCAGATTGGTCTTATGACCGAGATGTATAGCCAGTGGGTTATGCGAGGTTGAGGGCCCCATTTGTTCCCAATGGCTGTTTTGCAAGAGAATAAAGCTGCTGTAGCTTTCTTGACTCTTTCTTGAAAATTAGGTTTCCAGTTTAGTTTCCTGACAAAAATATTTTGCTGTATCGCAAAACACTAGACTGGACTGGTACCGTTTATTGAGGGAGGGTCTATGACTGGAATTTTATATTTCCTGGAGAAGAGGACAAGATCAATTTTATGGATCCACAGCGATCTGCCCAACGTGTTAATCTGTTGAGATTTAGCTGGAGGAGTCCTTGAATTAAGATACTTACCTCAGACGGCTATAGCAACGTCATCCGCATAGCCAATCACCCTGCTACTACCCGCTTTTAGTTATATCAGCAGTTCATTAACCTCTAAGTTCCAGAGAAGGGAAGAAAGCACACCGACTTGCGGCGTACCTCTGCTGACACATCTTTTAGCAGAAGCCTCACCCAGCTTGGAGTTGATTATCCTTTTATTGAGCATAAAACTGATCAGCTCCGCAAGTGAGTCGTCTACATGCAGAGTTGACAGCGCAGTCATGGTTGCGGATGTGTTGACGTTGTTAAAGGCGCCCTCCATTTCCAGGAAAGCGACCATTGTGGCTCTCTATATTGTAGGGATCGTTCGATGTGGCTAGTCAGTGAATGTAGAGCCGTTTCCACAGACTTTCCTTTACTAGGTATGTTGAGCCGTTGACAAAAGTCTTGGATCAATTTTAGCTCATATAGAGTTTTCAGAAGGAAAGATGATAGACTTATAGGCCTGCGGTCCTTTGGGACAACATGAGAGCATTTTTGGTCTTTGGAAATGAAAACTACATTGACTTCTCTCCATGACCGTAGAATGTGGATCAATTTTATACAGCTCCTCATAATATTTTCTAGCGAAGGCAGAATAATGTCTGAGGCCTTTTGCAGCTCGGCAGTCTAGCTATACAATCCGACCCAGTAGACTTGCATGGTTTGAAGCTATGTAGCGCCCAAAGCAGCTTGCCACTTATAATCAGACCATGAATTTTGGTCATGGTTGCAGTAATCCTGTTTTGGTTGCTACTGGCCGCGAGTAGGGAGCTACCGGAAAGTGGGTGTGGAGAAGCAGGTTTAGTGATTCATCGCTTGAGGTTGTTCACGAGCTATCGGTTATTTTAAAACAGCTAGGCATCATAGAGTTTTCTTAGCCCCGATGCCTCAGACGTTTCTGTAATTTTGTCAGAGAATGACCTCCAGGATTGTCGCTTTGCCGCCCTCAGTTCTTTTTCGTATAATTTGAGAGATTCTTTGTGTGAGTTCCAGTCAGTCACTTTTCTTGTGCTTTTTGCTTGGTTGGAAAGTTTTCTGCAAGTGTTTCTAAGCGGTCCCAGTGTTGATACCTGCCAGTGCGGCTTTTTCTGGCCTCTAGGTTGAATAAGAGCGCAAGAAGCGGCCATAGCCTGATTGGGAGCCGCGGTGAAGTCTTTGACTTTCATGTCAAGCGTTTCTGACAGTATTCCTCTGTATTTTGGCCAATCAGTTTTCCGGTAGTTCCGGAATGATGGTTGATTCAGTCTGAATTGGATGTATCTGTGGTCTGAAAATGAGTGTTCAGACGATACCATCCAGTTCGTTAGCATTTGAGTGATGTTGGGGGACACAAGAGTGATATTTAGCACTTCCTGTCGGTTTCTTGTAAACAAAGTGGTCTTATTGCCAATGTTGCAAACAATGAGGTTAGTACTTATAATGTAATCGAAAAGTGATGAGCCTGTGATGAGCGTTAGCGTCGCACCCGATAATGAGGCCAGTATTTAGCCTTCAAGCATCCAGTTCCACCCTTTTTAGGTTATCCCCAGGGAGAGGGCCTACAAGATCGTGACAGAGATATGCCGATACCAGGAGCCTTTGGCAGTCTCCAGTCTGTCAACGGTTAAGTCAGGGTCATTGAGGCTACGTTTCACTAGCAGACAAGTTCTAATCTTACCTTTGTCTCTTGTATAGAGCGGAGCATATACAGGTGTTCCAAGTCTACAAACCACGTCTTCTACGATCCATGGTTCCTGGATTGGGATGATGTCTTCTGTGTTTTTGAAAAGTTCCGTAAACTTTTTGGAGCTCTCGACACGCTTCAGCCGCCGTTTTCTTCGAATGAAAGAAGAAAATCAACGCTTCGCCAAAACAAAATAACTAATCTGTCAAAACGATTTGTTTACCATATGTCTAAGCTTGGTTCGTGATGTTTTGGATATGTCAAAATTGACCAGCATTTACTACTGGAGCCATCTATTGAGAACTTAGTTGCGCACCTAATACTATCCATCTCTTCCTAAAAAAGAGCACACGATTGATTCTTAGGCATTTTTACATTTCTTGTGCAGGAGTTGAATTCAGACCTATATTTGGTCCAATCCTCTTCACTTCTAATGTGTTTGGCTTCTCCATAAAGTTTTCCCGCCTCTGTTCTGTATATTTTCAAATGGTTTGTCCACCAACGGCTGATGAAAGGCTTGCGATGACTAGAAGTGGGATAGGTCTTAATGGAGACTTTCCTTAGATTTGGAACTACAAGGCTCACGGCAGAGCCAATGGAAAGGTGATTAGGAAGGTGTACCCTTGTGGATGGCTCCATGTTTTCGTCTTTCCAATTGGAATACGACATCCCGTCACCTTGTTCTGTAAGCTTGCTGCTACCGTATCTCCATGACTGTTTCTAAACAAAAAGAGCATACGAGTATTTAGTGATTTTTTGGACGGAATACAGCTGTTGATTTTACTTAGCTTTTCGTTAGAAGATGTCATATTCTTTGGACTTTTATCCTTGTACCTTCTTTCCAAGAATCTATGGTTGTTAGATTAAAGCCTCCTCAATGTTCGCGTCGGCAATGAATACCATCATCTCCCAAGTTTCTGCTTTATACTTGCAGCTTCTTTGAAGCTATTTGTCATCGTCGGGCAGTTCTATGTTTAGAGAACCTACTCGTATGCGTATCTCGTATTTTATCACGCCCGACTTTTTCTTTCGGATCTGTACAGTCTGTCTGTATATTGCAAATAGCAGATCCCTTTCTTTATTGCTGTGGCTCTTTCTGGAGTTGAGGAATAGCCACTGTTTTACAGCGAGATCCTGGTTTTGCGTCGCAAGTAGTTGCACAATGTTTGTTACCTCGTGAGTTGCACGAGGAGGGCCCTATACTTTTATGTGATGTTGTCTCATTGAGGAACCTCAGAGAGAGTCCATTCCCGCAATCAACCACTGTTTTGCCAGCCAAGTCCATCGAAAGGAATTCCTCTGGGCAGCTGGTTTCAACGTTGTCCATTATGCTCTTTAGTATGTGGTCCTCGAGTTTGCGCCAGTCTTGCTGTTTAATTTTGCCATCAGGGTTTTGAACGTCGGCGGTGGCTAGTTGCAGGTCCGCGAAAGACCTAACTAGTCGAGGTCTTTCGCCGTTTCGCTGATAGTTCCGAGGATAACTGGAGATTTAGCTTAGCTGACTTGTAGTATTCTTGGGCGTTTTGAGGGATCATAGATTTGGATTTGTACGGGTTTAATTACATGGCGTTCACCATTGTCTTCCACTTGTCTTTTGGTTCAGACGAATGAAGTTCTGGAGCTTTAGCGCCACAGGATATCGTTCGTTAAGAGTGCTGGGATCCTCTTTCGTTATCTTACTCAGAAACCTTTGTGGCAAGTGTGCTTAGAATTTTGCTTCCGTCAGGTTTCTGAGTTAATTCCTCCCCTATAGCTATGTACGTCCGAATCCATATCTAGCAGTTCGGTTGTCTGAGAGGAAGAGGTGTCCTCTGGCATCATCGTGTGTCAGGTTGTCGATCTTGGTCTTGGAGGAGTCTGGAGATATTTGGTCAGACAAGTAGTACAGAAGAGCCCCGGCTAGAATATAAGATACCTAGCCTTTGCATTTGAAGGTGCTCGTTCGTGACTTGCATTCTTGGCCACGGTTTTATAAAGGGTGTTTTTTTTAGAGGTATACAAATTCAATATGAAATAAAATACTTAGAGCTAATGTTAATTTCTATTATATTAGCTTTATTTAATAGATAATTTTATGGCTTTAGTGTTTCAATATGACATCGGGGATATACGCACCTCCAATGAAGCGCAATCATGAAGTCCTATTTTCGACAACTTTATTGAGCAACTGGGGCCGTTTATCAGTAATAACACGGCGAATGTTGACTTCCAAATCGTCCAACGTCTGTGGTTTATCGGCATAGACTAGCGACTTCGCATTCCCCCAATGAAAGTACTCCGAAGATGTGAGATCACAGGCCTTTTCACAGGTCCATTACGCGAAATTATGCGCTCAGCAAATGTTTCCCGCAATAAATTGCTGGTGTCGCGCACCGTGTGGCATGTTACGCCATCTTGTTGAAACCAAAGCTCTGTCACGTCAATGCCATTCAACTGAGGAACGAGGAAGTCAGAATACATGTTTCTATAGCGCTCTCCATTGACGGTATCATTCTGGCCGATGATTCCACCAGCCCATAAAGCACACCAAAAAGTGAGCTTTAGTGGTTGTAAGGGAGTCTCGACAAAGGCTTCTGAGTTTGCTCCACTCCAAATTCGGTAATTTTGCTTGTTCGCATATCTATTTAACCAAAAATGGGCCTCGTCGGAGAACAAAATTTTGCGTTAAAAATGAGGATCAAGCTGAATCACGTTTGCGGCCAATTCACCGAACCTAAGACGCGTATAATGGTCACGCGGTTTCAACTCTTGCACAAGCTGGATCCTATAAGCTTTCAAGAACTTTCCGTAAAATCTTCGACAAAGTGGATGGACATAGCTCCAATTGTTGTGTACGATGGCGAATCGACTCACTCGGATTCTCCTGAACACTGTGCCCCACAGCAGCAACGACCTCTTCTGTTCGCACTGTTTGTTGTCTTTGGGGATGCGTATTTTCCACTAGAGTGTACGTGGTGTGGAAACCATTCATCCTGTCCCAAATAACTGGCTCAGATGGACGATTCTGTCGACCGTAAAATGGACGTAGCGCACGATAAGTTTGGTGAACCGAACCATGGTTTTCAAAAGAAGTTTGCACAATTTGCACGCGTTATTCTATTCATCGTAAAATGACAAAACCAAAAATCAACATTCAGCTGTCAAACTGACAATCTGTAGAAACAGTTTTGCCTCTAAAAAAAAAACACCCTCAGATACCTCATCCTATGATCAAGG
Organism: Volucella zonaria; assembly: GCA_963966105.1. Classification (NCBI taxonomy): domain Eukaryota; kingdom Metazoa; phylum Arthropoda; class Insecta; order Diptera; family Syrphidae; genus Volucella; species Volucella zonaria. Next base: position 32,841,922 of record OZ014530.1, on the reverse strand, counting down.
GACAAGCCGCAGCGTTTGAACTATAGAAGAGTTTAGGAACTCTGGAGTCTTGTCCTCTAGCTTTACCTAGTCACAGCATAATAGCTGTGGTGATTACTTCCGGCTGTCACACACATGGAGGGCTAGGATGAGGATTTCTACCAGCCCAGAAAAGGCTTTAGTAGTCCCTTCAAATTGCAATCTTCCAAAATATTATTTCCTACATCTTTTTGATGTTTTGGCGTCCGAAATATCCGTATTTGTATCCTCGCTGCAACAAGATAGTCGTCCATATGAGGTCATTTAAACGTTCGAAGATCCAGAGTATGCGCTTGAGTTTTGTACCGTCAATCTTGTTGACGGTTTTTGGATCATAGAATTGTCCACATCCAAGCGGATTTAACATTGTTGGCGTTATGCTAGTCGTCATCTCACTTTCCATCGTCAATAACTCCATCATCAGCGAATTTTGTTCAGACACGTCCCCATTATGGTTCTAAACTTGCTCTGACGCTGAATCCGGTTGGGTCTTATATCTCATACTGATCGGCGTAGGTAATGCGAGTATAAGCGCGTTTGCACCATTCAAGCCAGCTACAAGGGCAATGTGCTATGAAACATATCTTTCCTTCTTGAGTGTCTCCAAAAGCTCGTCTTCTTACTGGCCCATGCACGATATGCTTAAACAATTCGGTCTTACCAAGGTAAGGGCCCATTCCCATGGCTTTAAGCGGCGAAAGTTTTTTTAGGCAAGCCGAAGTCGTCGAAATCCTTTTGAAGCATCGCAATATAACCAAATGTAGGAGTAATTTAAAGTGACTGTCCTTTTCCTCGCGGAAGAAGTGGATGGCCTATCCCTGAGGCAGCGTAAAACCCTGCTACACGCATGTGTTCTATCTAGATGGCAATCTAGATGGGATGCTAGCAAAAATGGCAGGGTTACTTACGGCTTCCTAAGGGATGTGCTAACCATGAGAATTTTTCCTGAACGGAATTTCAACCTCAGCCTGGGCTTTTTATTGACCGGGCATGGCTCTCTTAATGCATTCTTGCATAAGAGGGGGCTTAGCGGGGTTGCGAGCTGCTCATGTGGAACCAATTATGAGGACTGGCTTCATGTCCTATGTGAGTGTCCCAATTACGCTGACATAAGGAACTTGCAGGCTATGGGCATCACCTTTAATGGTGAGACCTACGATGTCAGAGGAATTATCACTGATACCGTAGGGTTCGAAAGAACCCGTAGTTTTGCAAAAGAGGTATTTTATAGAAGACGCAGTAGGCAGCTAGCGGATCGATCATAAACTCTGTGTAAAATAGTTGAAAGGCCGGCAGTCCTGGGCAGTGAGGTGCCCAACTGGAAGTAGCCTCAAGGTTGCGAAGCTCGACCGGAAGCTATATTCTGGTACCACGGGAGGTCAGGAGCCCCCGGAACTATGGTTCCAGCCTAACCTAGGAGTTGGCTGGAAGAGACATCTCTTCCTTTTCCTCGGGAATCAAAATATCGGGGACCTTTTCACGGTCCTGTATTCTGTCAGTTTTCTGAAGTTGTTGGGCATAACTTAGGAGCTTTCCTATTACTCGTATACTGTTGCTGGAAGAGTAGAATTTATCTACGGTGTCACCGTCACGTCGATCGCGGCATTTTGAAACCAAAAATGATGCTTAAATCTGGGTTTTGTCATTGTAGTCAGTCCCTGTCATCGATGTAGCGTTAATACCATGGAAGACTGTTCCTCAACTTTCCGGCTGTTTAAGTCACAATCAGCTCACTTCAGCGTTCTTTTTCTCGGCTATGTCTTAAAAGCGCGATTGTACGATTCTTCTGATGTTTCATCTTGTCCAACAGTTTGTGGAGCTCATGAGCTCATCTTGTCCTTCTTTATATCATCTCGTTGAGCCAGATGTTTCTTTGAAAATGATTACTTGAGAGGTAAGGGCACAGAAGATTGACTAAGGCCCTAGTGGTTTCATATGATTGCAGGTATCGGGACTTTCTTGTAATTCTTACTTTTGCAAAGTTTTGTAAGAGCGGTCTTCGAAATATTCGCATAGAAGTAAGAGTAGAGGTAATGTCGTCTGAGTCCTAAAACAGTGAATGAGTGCTTACCGTGTCGGTCGGGATATCATGCTGCGGAGACCCTTAAGTCGATTTGTGAATTTCCAGATGAGGAACGAAATATGGATTATCAAGACGAAATGTGCAGATTGTCATTCTGACTCTCTACCCGGTGTGAAATTGTAGGTACCACAGTTCAATCCACATCTAACCTTTGAGGTCATTATGAAGAAATGCCATGACATACGAGTATGTACATATGTAGGTCGTCTGAATAGGAAAGGGGTTGTCCAATAGTAATGACAACCCGCATTACTAACTAGATTGCCCGATAAAATTTGAATAAAGATAAAAAAAAAGGCGTTTGCTTGTTGTAATCGATCATTTCGGAGCCCTGACCTACATACGAGTACTCGTACTTTTATATTAAGGGAGCACACATTTTCAGTTAGTCTGCTGCAGGAACTCCAAACGATTTGCCTGCATTCCACCTATCAGTTGACATTTGTCATGCTCGTTACAGAATGCTTTTTTCCCTCACTCATCCATCATTTCGCCCCTTGAATTGGAAGATAATGTCAACAGTTTTATTGACTTATGTCAAGGCAGTTGGACACTCCGAAAGTGGTGCGTTTGAATCTTAATTGAAAGGCTTGTCACCGAAATGGTATAGGGGGTGCCAATGGGGTGGGAACACGCTGTCATTATGTGAATTCCTACTGGAATAGCAGTTTTGACAGCTGCACATTGTAAAGCTTATCGAGTGAAGCGCATTTTTGTTTCAATTTAGGTCAATTTATTAGATAGCCTAGTTGGGTTAAGGTTTTACCTACAGATATCCGCTTTCGGTCGCTTTGACGCAAATGGCCTAAATTCTTGCGGAAATACCATTGATGACAATTTCCTTTTTCTGTTTTTAGGACGTCCATATGTTATTTGCATTCTTGTTTTGTCGGTGCTTGGAAACAGAAATATTTCTTCAGAGTCGAAGTATGTTTCAGTGTCTGATGACAAGGTAGTGGCGCTAACGAATACTTGCGAGTAGTCTTTGTAGAGATGGAAATAAGTCGCGGATTCCTTAAAGATGTTATTCGCCTGTGTTATATTGTATATTAGCAGGCGTCGTACTCAACATTAGATGCCACTGTGAGATTGCTATTCAATAAAGTTAGGTAGGTGGGTAAAGGCAGGTAAAAGTGGCTGTTGGAAAGACCAACCCACTTAGGCCTATTGACCCATTGTGATACCACTTGGATCTGTGATCCTCTTACTCGTGAAAGCAGTTTGAGCTTACGATGAAGCGTAGGAGACTGTTTATGTCTATATTCTTCAGATCGTTTAAGTCATTGTGGAAGAAAGCTCCTAAGTGCAGTTTTGTTCTTTGGGAAAGAACTGGACATGTACAGAGTAGTGGAGGATTGTCTCTTCCTCCTCCTCGCCCATGCAGCTTCTACAGAAATCGTTTGTAAAGACGCCAAGCCTTCCTGCATGCTTGCCTATAAGGCAGTGTTCACTGATGACACCTATGATGGCGCTAAGATCTTTCCTATTTAGAAGAATCGAACTCTTAGAGCGATTCGGATCCAACTTTGGCCAGATCTATTTGATCGCTAGACATGTTGCTTCAACAGTCCACCTTTAATATTAATTTGCACGTATCGATTGGTATACCTATGCCACCCTTTTCCGGTAGAATAATTAGAGCGGTTCCAATTTTGACGAGTTCGTCGGCCCTACAATTTCCTGGAATGTTTCTATGGCCCGGCACCCAACAAAGGTGAAATTTGAGCTGCTTTGCCATCTCCGTAAGAGATGATCGGCATTCAAGGGCGGTTTTCGAATTTAATGAGGCTGACTCCAGGGACTTGATAGCAACTTGACTTTCCGAAAAGATGCAGATATCCTTTGCAGATAGTATCACGTTTTTCTTTAGCCAGGACAGAGACTCTGTAATCGCCAAAATTTCCACCTGGAACACGCTATAGTGATTTGGAAGACGGAAAGAGAGGTCTGGATTTATCTTATCTGAGAAAACACCGCCACCAACCCCGCTATCGGTTTTAGATCCATCTGTGTAGAAATGGATTGACTAGTCCTCCATGAAAGCATCTTCCTCCCAGAAGGATCTAGAGGGGAAGCTTACATGGAAGTCTTTGTCAAACCAAAGTTCAGGTATGGTGTAATGGATGTTCTCTGTGAGGATTCCTAGTGTACTTAGAATGTTAGCGTGGCCAGATGAATTATTTGTCCACTATGTAGTCGCTGCGGTCGCAGCTACTTGCCTGCTGAAGGTATCGAGGGGTGTCAAGTGAAACAAAATGTCTGATGCCGTGGAGGGAGTAGAACGTAGGGCTCCGCTTATGCATGTCTATGCTGTTTTTTGCACTCTGTTTAGTTTGCTGCAGTTGACTGCATGCCGTCCACCAGACGGAAACCCGGTAGGTGAGTACCGGACTTATAACCGAAACGTTGAGCCAGTGGGTAATGCGAGGTTTTAGGCCCCATTTGTTCCCGATGGCTTTTTAGCAAGAGAATAAAGCTATCGTAGCTTTCTTGACTCTTTCTTGAATGTTGGGTTTACAGTTTAGTTTCCTGTCAAAAATGAGACCCAGATATTTTGCTGTATCGGAATAGACTAAAGTGGTACCGTTTATTGAGGGAGGGTGTATGATTGGAATTTTGTATTTGCTGTAAAAGAGGACAAGATCAGTTTTATGGGGGGTTACTCCCAATTCACAGCGATCTGCCCAATGAGTTAATCTGTTGAGATTTAGCTGAATGAGTTCTTTAATGGTATTAAGATGCTTGCCTGAGACGGCTATCGCAACGTCATCCGCATAGGTAATCACCCTGCTACCACCCGCTTCCAGGTATATCAGCAGTTCGTTAACAACTAAGTTTCAGAGAAGGGAGAAAGGACACCGCCTTGTGGCGTACCTCTGCTGACACATCTTTTAGCAGAAGCCTCACCCAGTTTGGAGTTGATTATCCTGCTGTTTAGCATAAGACTGATCAACTCCGCAAGTGAGTCGTCTACCTGCAGAGTTAACAGCGCAGTCGTGATTGCGGATGTGTTGACATCGTTAAAGGCATCCTCTATGTCCAGGAAAGCGACGACCATTAGGCATGTTGAGCCGTTGACGAAAGTTGTGGATCAATTTTAGCTCGTATAGGGATATCAATCAGTCGTTCTTCAGTTTTCTGAAGGAGAGATGATAGTCTTATAGGTCCGAGGTCCTTTGGGACAACATGAGAACATTTTCCGGCCTTGGGAATGAAAACCACATGACAGTGGAATGTAGATGAGTTCTACATAGCTCTCATAATATTTGCTTGCGTAGGCAGGAAAACATCTGAAGACCTTTGTAGCTCGGCAGGTGTTATACCGTCCGGTCCTGCAGACTTGTATGATTTGAAGCTATGTAGAGCCCAAAGAAGATTGTCTCTTGTAATCAGACCATGAATTTTGGTCAGGGCTGCAGTAGTCCTGTTTGGGTTGCTGCTGGCCACGAATAGGGAGCTACCTGGAAAGTGAGTGTCCTGTAGCAGGTTGAGTGATAACATCGCTGAGGTTAGGAAGTAAAAATGTATTAAGGCTACGTTTCACTAATATACAAGTTCTAATCTTACCTTTGTCTCCTGTATATAGCGGAGCATATACAGGTGCCTCTAATCCACGAACCACAACTTTTACGATCCTTGGTTCCTGGAGTAGGAAGATGTCTGCGTGATGATGAGTGCTGCCGAAGCATTGATTGATGGAGATTAATCTGGAGAAATTGCTGCAATTTACCAGACTAGTTTCCACGACGGTGCTGTTCGAGGCTTCCGATTCTGAACATGTGCCCAAGAGCTCATCTTCGTTCGTCATCGGTTTCCATTTCCGACAGAGGAGACTGACGGCTTAGTTGTCGCCTCGGATAAATTGTAAATTGGAGTCGTCGCTATCCATTTCTGTAAAGGATATCGATGCTCCGAGATACAAGTTTCAGTTAAAGGAGGAGGTGGATTCTTATTAGCATCCAGCTCATCCTCTTTGTAAACCCTTAGGTGAATTGACTCGAAACCGATCTGAATCATGTCTTTAGTCTGCACTAGACGGTTAAGGGATCCCTTATTGATCGTAATCAACCTATAAGGCCCGCCTAGTTCTTCCAATTTCGCGACTTTCCAGTCATGAGTCGGAAGGGTCGGTTTGCTGAGCCAGAGTGGAGTGTTCGGCTGGGATGCAGGTGCGGGATCTGGGTCTGCCAGGGATATGATCCTAAGCCACGACCTCGAATTTTGTAACTGGCCAAATCTGTCCTAATTCATCTATGGCATTGGTGTAAATGTCGAGAGATCTTTGTTCGGCACATGCGATAAGTTTGAGGTGGCCTTGGTACCATCCAGCGTCGCTTGTGATGGAAGGTGGTCCGGGATTTTCCCGCATGATGGCCAAAAAGTTGCATCTTAACCACCTGCTACCGTTCAGGTTTTATGGATCCGTCGGTGTCGTTTTTATCAATTAACGCAATCGTTATTGAGTCTTTCAGGAATTCGCTAAAAGACCACAGAGACGTGCTGTTGGATGGCCCAGGGGTTTTGGCGTTATAAGTTTTGGGTCTATTGGGAACCGGCACGATCCAATGATCTCTAGTGCTTGGGGGAGCCTTTTAGCGTTTTGGGAGCAGTGGGTAATCCATCGTTAGCCCACTCAATCTTGCTCTTTATGTCCGCACTTCTCTTATCTTCCGGAATGGATCCGATGATCCAGCATTATGCATGCATAACAGCACAATGCGTAAAGCATTTCGTCGTCTTATATAGAGTGCATTGGATGGAGATTGCCGGTGCGGCTGAGCCCTTGATTCCTTTTTAGTGGAAGGACGTTTAGTAGCAGCGGCAAATTCCGTGGCCTGACACAAACTTGCTGCAGCGGCAAATTCCGTGGCCTGACACAAACTTGCTGCTGCTAGGGGCGGGGGAGGTGATATGACCATGGCTTGCCACAGTCCTAACACTCCTTGAAAATGTATTGTAGTTTTAGGCTCGTTGCGTTTGCATTTAGAAGATGATGCACCATGGCCTGTCACAGTTTTACACCTGTTCGATAATGCCGGAACCCTGCTGGTAGTCGGTGCAGTCACTGTTCTACCGCCCGATATTAAAGGACTACCGGCCTCGGGTTTTTTTATTTGTTTTAAGATTGTATCTATTATTAGATCCTATGTTTAGCGGGGAAAGGGTGATCTATCTGTATCTGTACAGTGATCCGCTGTATACAGTTAAGGCTAGCTAGCCCGGAGGTCGCCAGGTATCTGGATACTCCGTTTGCGTCTGAGCTATTTTTGGAGATGCTGTGCCCTCAGCCATTATGATCCTCGACACGGGTCGTATGACACATTGATCCAGCCCCAGAAAACAACGAGTGGTTAGGTAGATGGTGGGGGGGGGGGGTATCCTTTGGTGGAAGACTTCTCGAGATTCATTGACCTTACTCAGCCTTTATAACTTGACAAGTTCGATGATCAGGTAGAGGTTCGGACTCATTTTCAATGGACACAAATTGAAGACTGAAACATCCAAGCCTTTGTAGAAAGATGAGTCAACTCTTCACTGACAGAGCTCTTACAGTACCAGCATCCACTACATCAGCTCGAAGCACTTGCAACTTGATCCGAGAGTAATTTAGATGCTCACAGAGGCAGTGCTTCGCTGTGTCGTCATCACATCAGAATGTTGTGTCACTTATCCCCCACACACTTAGGTACTTAACAAAAGCGTAGTGTCCAATCATGATCCCAGTAAGCAGCTCATAGTATTTCCTGCTGAGGGACAACAAGAATGGCGCTCATCAGTTAGAACCATCGCGTAACATTCGTTTTAATTGCCGGCAACCTAGAGAGTCATAAAATTTGCAGTTATATTGAAAAAAACCCAACACTCAATGAAAGCCCTAACTGTGGCCGCACTCTTTTGAGCCTTGTCTAGAATTGACAATTTCATTTCCCGTGAACCGAAAGCCAAATAAGACTTAGTGAATTCTGCCTTCCGGTTGCGTTCAAGAAGCCCTGCGTGCTCAAACCATCTTGAAAGTGGTGAAAGGGTTCGGCAAGGCCATATGCACAGCTTGGCTGTCGCTAAAAAGGCAGATACTTCTCCTCCTCTACCGATTCTGCAGAACATAGTCCATTGCTATGAGGATTGCGTATATCTTTGCTTGGAAGACAGACACAGGTTTTCTAAACTAACCAGCACCATACCCTTCATCGGTTTTGGAGTCATATGTAAATACCTGACAACACTTCTTTCCTGGCTCAGGTTTTGGCCGAAACCATTTATAGGCAAAGGGAAAGGCGAATTCGCGCTTTCTCAGCAAGAGCTAGTATCATTGCATCAGACGGCATGTCCATTAATTTTATGCAGAAGATATCTTTGTAATTTAGTTCATGATACAAATATCAACGTGAAGGCAGTTCATCAGTGGATCTAGGACTGAACCAGGCACGCTAGAGAAAGTCTTTATACCTCAGAAACAGAGGGTGCTTTGGAGTCCGATAAACACAGCAGTAATGTATTGCTCTACTAGACTACAGAGGTATAGATTCCAATTCATCTTACCATAGCCGTGAAAATCCGAAGGACTTTCCTCGGTGAAAAGCTCCATGCCTTGGCGAAAACTCTCCTACACTGAAAGAAAACTTATAGCACCTTAGAGGCTTTCGACGTAATATAAATATTTGGTGCCAAAAATGTTGATATCCTGTATGATTCCGAATTGGAGAAATGGATGAGGTTAGACCAGTAAGGTTCCTAATACTTGTAATGCATCAGTTTTGAGAGGATTGATTGCAGGCCCATTTCTAGTGCACCAGTTGTTGATGACTTCTAGGATTGCCCGGGCTTAAGAGTAGATAGTCATGCCTGAGCGCGGACATTAGAACTATTGCGGTTATTTACCAATGTATCGACCAACATGCACCATAACAGTGGAGACAGTACGCCGCCTTGTGGGAAACCCCTGTATACTACGGGACAACATATTGGCTGCAGTCAGCATCCGTAAGCACAGTACTATTCTGCAGCTTTCCTCTTATCCACGAAACTAGTGATTCTTCCGCGCCGCGTTGTTTGGCCGAGTTACATATGGCGTCAAAAGTTGCGTTATCGAAAGTACCCTCAATATCGTGCGGGTTCACTGCCGATTCTACCCACCAGGCATGATGCATCTTGAATGGAGAATGCATTTTGCAAAGCAGAATTTGAGCACATGACCCTCAACATTCTCTCCATGACCTTCAATATGAAAAAAGCAAACTGACTGATCTGAATTTTTTGGCAAGCATGTAGTCATTTTCTCCACGGACCTGGATCTGATTACTGAGTCTTAAACATGAGACCGGGGATCTTTGCTTTCGACTCGGGATAGCTTAGTTCCAGTTTTACTGCCTTGCCTCTTTTAAGCAATTTGACCAGCCTGCTGTTCTCACCGAGTGTTACCCTCTTTTTGAAAAAAGTCTTTATTAAGGGCACTCTCCGGGATCTGAACTAGCTTCTTATATATTTGTTTGCTTTGATATGTGAGGATTCCAGTCTTTCGCTTAAATTTAAAGTGTCCCTTATTTTGCCCTTGCGTTCCTAATCTAATGGCCGATATGCATTAGTTTTCCCTGCTATGACATTTCAGTTCAAAAGATTTGGTGGATTCAAAAATCCGCCATCTCGCATCTGATTCTAAATTCGATTTATCATAGTTACGGTCCGACATGGAAGCCTCTTGGAATAGGTACTCTACAGCCGGTAATATCCCCAGCGTGCCTATTGAATAGCATTAAGATGATAGCGTGCTGTCTCTTCTCTCGTAAATTCTTGCATTTGAGATAGATGAATCTTTTCTTCAATGGTTTCATATCCATAAAATAACTGCTCGGGTGCCCCAGGGATCCGTTCTATATCCGACACTCTTTTTCTCACTCTCATTCTTAATCCAATATATTCCCGTGCTGACCATAGTATTCTCTGCTTTTCATATTCTTTCCCGGACTCACGTCCCTGCTTTTCGGCTGTAGAACAGGAACGGCAGCGTATGTTAAGCTCATTGAATTCCGATATTAGCAGCATAACTAATTGGCCAACTATCAACAAAGTGGAATTTAATCCTTCCAAAACACAAGGCTGTCTGATGGCGTTAAAGCGAAATTTAAACAGCCAGCCATTATCCATGAATTGCGCTTCCATCGCCGAACCGGAAAATTTTCCATTCTCTGTATGTGTGTCAATGACAGCTTACATTGGAATGATCACATATTCGATGTCGCCAAAAACGCTGCGAAATGTCTAGGTTTCCTCAAGCGATGTAAGAGATATTTCACTCCCTCTGATCAGGCCTCAATATATAAGGCGTTCATCCGCCCAAAATTGCAGTAAAATGCCCACATCTTGTTAGGTGCTCGGAAAAACGCACTTCCTAGAGAAGCTTCAAAACCGACGTCAAAATCGCAGTCAATTGACACGCTTGAACACCGAAGTAACGTTTCTTGCCTCACCTAGTTCTATCGCTATTTTTGCAACCAGTGTTCCACTGAAATTTCGAGTAACATTCCGCCTCTTCCAACCTTCAACCCTAACATCCGTCTAGCTATGAATACTCATCAGTATCAGGCTCACTTTCGGGCGTATCCGAAATATTGTGCTTCTTTCCTAAGCAGTACAACCCGCTCATGGAATGCCCTGCCGAGCTCTTCATTTCCTACTTGCAAACATTTAAAACCAAAGTACATCGGCACCTTTCTTTTCTTCCTCCCTAACTTCCTTCTCCCGCGCTGTATGCACACATTTTAACGGTATTCAAAACCCCACGCTAATTATAAAAAAAACCCTGAAAACCAAAATTGTTGACAACCAGGTCAGGCAATAGTATGAAGTTCAGAAGGTCATTGCCTCTCACATTTCATTTGCTAGTGTTCCCAAAAAGAGTTTTGAGTATGAGGTTAGCAGCTTGAAATAAGTCCCATCTCTTGGAATCACGGTGTGTGACAATGAGTGGACAATGAGTCCGCCTATTGCCTTTGGTGGTGGCGTTTGTGCCGCATTATAGGGGAAATAATGCCAAATTAGTGTCATTCTCCGTTCGAAAAGGCAAGTTGTCGGTCTTTCAGTTCTCTCTCAATATAGGAGTATAAAACGCTTTAAGTCCCTATTGTTCCTCTATAATTAAATAAGTACATAATCCCATTCAAAAGAGTTGGTCAACGGCCGCATGCGCAGGGAGAGTAAGGGAAAAAAACGCATGTTCTCTTCCATTTTTTTTCTCTTTCGGCGATCATTTTCCCACATTTGTTGCTGTAAAGTTCCCTTTTTATGAAATTTGAATTTTTGTGAGAGCAATGCTAATAAACCAGCGCAGTAGTAAACAGGCCAACTGTTTGGAATAGCACTATACTAATTTAAGTAATCCACTACGCTTTTTTTTCTGTCGCTCTCTTAAGTGTGCACTCTTAAGAGATACTCACTTAGTCAGTCAGTCATGTCAGTTCAACTAAATCCCACTTTCCTTTTTTTCAGTTTATATCGATGTGGATAGTGCAATCGAAAAGAAGATATTTCTTTCGGTATTTGCAAAAGGATATAGTCCGAGGTCCTTTAATATCAAAATAAATCAGGTACGAGTACTCTTAAAACATTAATCTGTCACATATATACGAACGTTATATTTTTAGTTGGAGAGAGACTTAGCTCCAGAGGGCTGTCTTCAGTATTACAGGGCACCCGAGGGAATCGTCAAGTCATTCAATTATGACCAATTTGGGACAATTGTGGACAAAGGAGAGGTGACATATTTGGTAAGACTTACAGTCTCTTAGGAATGTCCTGATCTTTTTGGAACAGTTTTGATTTTTTCTAATAGAACAACTTGAACTATGTGATTTGCATCGAACGGGCTAGGCAAATGTGCTCCATTTTGTATTCAAATCAAGGGAACGGCGAGCAATATGATTTCCAAATTCTTAATAAAGATGATGGTAAGTATTTTAACGTCAACATGGTGTAAATTTCGACGTCAATTTGTTAAACTTTTTTACGTAGGATTGCATTGACAACCTTGAGTGAAGTTCTTTCCTTATTTCTTCAACTTCTATGTGAAAGATGTCTGGCTGAAATCCTTCACGTGACAATTATTTCACCAAACTTCTGGAAGTCTTAATCTCTTTCTCTAATTAAATCTCTCGCTCCCATCCAGCAGCTTCTTTAGAAAAAATGGATGGGAACAGTGCCCAGATAGGACTACAATTTTGAAGCTTACATCCTGATTTTTCCGCTCGTTTAAGCTGGATAAGTTAAATAATCGCCATGAAAATTCCAACTCCTGTTGGCCACAGGGATTGACTCGTTTCACTTGTAATCTAACAAAAGCAAAAGGGATGGCAGACTCACCCGAGCTCGGAAAAGTCACACGTTGCCTTCTACTATTGTTCTAGTTCATCCTGATTTCAGTTGCCTGAAACATCAAGGGATTAAGTACCCTTAAAATGTTTGCGCACAGCGCGGGCGAAGGAAAATCAGGGAGGATGGAAAGAGAGGTACCGGTAAACGTTGGTTTTAAATGTTTGAAAGTTATAATGACTAGGAAATAGGGAGCCAGGCAGGGCATTCCGTAAGCGAGTTGTATGGCTTAGGAAGGAATCACGATATTTTAGAGTACGTCCAAAAGTGGAATTGAGGGTATACTGATGAGCATTCATAGCGGGGCGGATGTTACGGCTGAAGGTTTTAAGAGACGGAATGTTACTGGAAATTTCAGTGGAGCACTGATTGTGAAAATAGCGAGAGAACAAGTTGCGGCAAGAGACGGTACTTCGATGTTCAAGCGTGCCAATGGACCGTGCGATTTTGGCGTCACCTATGCTTGGCTATAGAGCAGTGTCCAGTGATGACACCAACGATGGCGCTAAGATCTTTCCTATTTAGAAGGATCAAACTCTTAGAGCTATTCGGATTCAGCTTTGGCCAGATTTGTTTGGTTGCTAGACATGTTGCTCCAACGGTCCACTTTCAATATTAATTTGAACATAGCGATTGGTATACCGATACTACCCTTTTCCGGTAGAATAGGTAAAGTGGTTCCAATGTGGCACGGCACTCAACATAGGTGAAGGTTGAACTGCTCTGCTATCTCCGTAAGAGGTGATCGGCATTCAAAAGCGGTTTTAGAATTTAATGAGACTGAATCCAGGGACTTGATAGCTACTTGACTTTCCGAAAAGATGCAGATATCCTTTGCAGATAGTATCACGTTTTTCTTCTGCCAGGACAGAGCTCCTTTAACCGCCAAATTCCGCTTGGAATACGCTACAGTGATTTGGAAGACGGAAAGAGTCGCTTAGATTGAGCTTATCTGAGAAACATCGCCACCAACCCCGCTATCGGTTTTAGATCCATCTGTGTAGAAGCTGTCCTCCATGAAAACATCTTCCTTCCAGAAGCTTGCTTGGAAGTCTTTGTCAAACCAAAGTTCAGGTATGGTGTAATCGATGTTCTCTGTGAGGATTCTTAAAATATTAAGAATATTAGCGAGGCAAATTCAATTATTTGTCCACGTCACAGCTACTTGCCTGCTGAAGATATCGAGGGGTGTCAAGCGAAACGTCTAATGCCTCAGAGGGAGTAGACCATACGGCTCCATTGATGCGTTAACATGCTGTTCTTTGGACCCTGCTTAGTTTGCTGTAGTTGACTACTTTGTCTTAGGCCATCCACCAGACAGCAACCCAGTCTAATGACCGCGATGTATAGCCAGTGGGTTATGCGACGTAGAAGGCCCAATGGCTTTTTTTGCAAGAGAATTAAGCTCCCAATCCACAGCGATCTGCCCAACGGGTTAATCTGTTAAGATTTAGCTGAAGGCTTCCTTTAATGGTATTAAGATGCTTACCTGAGGCGGCTATAGCAACGTCATTCGCATAGGCAATCACGATGCCACCAGTTCATTAACCACTCAGTTCCAAAGAAGGGAGAGAGGACACCGCCTTGCGGCATACCTCTGCTGACACATCTTTTAGCAGAAGGCTCACCCAATTTGCAGTTGATTATCCTGCTGTTTAGCATAAGACTGATCAACTCCCCAAGTGAGTCGTCTTCCTGCAGAGTTGATTGCATCGTAATTGCGGATGCGAGGCACCCCCTATATCCAAGAAAGCAACCATTGTGTACTCTCTATATTATAGGGATCGTTTGATGTGGCTAGTCAGTGCAGTTTCCACTGACTTTCCTTTACTGTAGACATGTTGAGCAGCTAACACAAGTCTTGGCTCAAGTTTAGCTCGTATATGGATATCAATCAGTCATTCTAGAGTTTTCAGAAGGAAAGATGATAGACTTATAGGCCCTCCGTGCTTGGGAATGAAAATTGTATTGACTTCTCTCCATGACAGTGGAATGTGGATAGTTTTACACGGCTCCTCATAATATTTTCTAGCGAAGGCAGAATAATGTCTGAGAATCTTTGTAGCTCGGCAGGTATTATACCGTCCGGACCAGCAGACTTGTATGGTTTCAGGCTAGGCAGTTTGTCTCTTGTAATCAGACCATGCATTTTGGTCCCGGTTGCAGTAGATCTGTTTGGGTTGCTACTGGCCACGAACTGGGAGCTACCTGGAAGGTGGGTGTCCAGTAGCAGGTTGAGTGATTCATTACTTGAAGTTGTCCAAGAGCCATCGGTTTTTTTCAAACATCTAGGCCGACGACATTAAGTTCTCCAAAACTACTTCTTCCCTTCAAAACTCTATTCTCCTCCAAGAAAACCTCGATAGGTTTTCCACTTGGTGTCTAAAAAATTGCTTAGAGCTTAATGTCTCCAAAGGTCAATCTATGAGTTTGTCACGTAAATCCAATCAATCTCATCCTTGACTTTATTTTCTGCATGGCCAACTTGTACCGCAGATTCTATTCCTTAGCGACTGCATTTTACGTTATCCTTGTCCGGCCACTTCTCGAATATGACAGCCAAGTGAGGTCACGCTTTCAGAGAGTTCTATATACCGAATCGGGAACATCCAACGTCGTTTCCTTCGATTTGCCCTTCGAGGACTACCACGGGATGACCCCTTTATATTACCTCCTATCGTGACCGCTTCAAACTTCTTAATCTGAATGCCCTCGTAAAAATTCAGAGACGTAGCTGACACTCTTTTCATACATCAAATGCCCTCTAGTTCTGTGAATTGCGCTGCCTTTTACACTTCTATTTCCTTCAACACTAACCCTCGTAATTTACGCTGTCCCCATCTCTTCTATATTCTAACCCACCGCACCTCTTATGGTTCCAACGAGCCAACCCCGCCTGCTCCGTAGGGTCAACTCAAACCTCCCCTTTTTGACTTTAACCTGACCACTTCTCGTCACAAACTCCATTGTTTCCTAGCCCTTAATTGTTGTTTGTGTTTAAGTCCTAGTTTTTAGTTTAAGCTTGTGTTAATTCAATTCTTTAGCGACTAACAACTAACAATTAACTTTGGAGTTGAATGAAGTTGAACAATCGTGCTGATGTGAAGAGATTTGAATTTTTATTTAAATTTAGGGCGGTACGCCGTACGGTTGATTAATCCTTGATTGGGTTGACAGGAAGCCATGACATGGCCTGGCACTGGCATACAAACCGAAGCCCTGGCGAGTAGTAAAAGCAGCTTTTATACCCAATAATTGGGAAAGACCAGTACCCGCCCGTGAAGATATTAACATCGATCAGTCCAATTTCCTTCATATCTAGGAGCAAGGGGAGAATAGTTAAGCTTCATTCGCATAACTGTTTAGCAAATGCAACCTCGGTCTAAGATCCAATATGTCCATTAAAGCAGAATTGAAGGGGCACTCAGCAAGAAAGAGTATCCGCTTGGCATCTTCATCCACATTGAGGGTGCTTCCGACAACGCAATTTTTGACGACATGTGTAAGTTCTTTTGTGGATAAGAGTTAAGCGTTGGTAGGGCAGCGGCCTCCTATCTCAATGCACGTAACTGCTTAACGCTTTCAGTGGCCCTAACATCTATGCTCAGACATATGCAGTTCATGTAGCTGTACTGTCTGTTGGATCATTCATAGCGACTATACACTCTAAAGCGTGGCAAGTCATATATGTGATCAATCCTACAAAAACGACCCTTCCTTTACAAGAAGAATGCATCTGACCGATCTGACACAAGTAGTGTTTAACGGCAGCGGCATCCGATTTCCCAGTGAAGGTAGGTGTTTGAGTGTCGATCTGTTTGGACTAAACATTTCGTGATACTTCTAAGACGCTGCCGGTTTCCTGGCAGTGTAAAGGGGCTTTCGGCAAGACATAGGGCTTATAACTGAAAGATCCCCTCCATGGCCATGATAAGACCACTTATTGCCTATGCTCTGATGGAACAAGCTTGGCTCTAATCTAGGCCCACTGATACATCTCCTTCTCCTTAATTTTCATGTCATGGGCTACACTCTTAATGAAGTGACATTTGGTACCACATTTACTGGAGTTTTGATGATCTTACGCGTCTGTCTGTCTTTTGACTCCGGACTTATAGACATGTCGCTTGATATGCTGACATCAGAACTCCTGTTGCTGCGAAAATGTGAAATCAACTTTTTCTGTGTTCAGGAATAGTTTCGGGCAGGATTTAAGCTAAGAAAGAATCGTCACGGATGGCTCCAAAACTGCTCAGGAATACGGCGCTCGTGTATTTTAGAGGGACGACAATAGTCAATATCATGCCTCGTTAGGACGGCTTGCTTCAGTCTTTCAAACGGAGATATTCTCAGGCGCGAAGTGCGATAGCCAAGCCACCCTTAAAGCCTTACTAAGCCGCCTTACCCTCTAGAAGTTAGTTCGAGATGCAAAACTTCTCTGAACGAAGTCGCAAGGCTGACCTCATTTGGATCCCAGGTCACAGTGGTATCGCCGACGAACTTGATAGGCACGGTTCAGAGAAGAGTTGCTTGGCATATACACCCTGAATGGCAACCAGCTTGAGACTGCTATAATTTCCAAACCGTTCATGATAGTGAGCTCAAATTTCGACACATGACAGATAATTTTATTATTTACAAGCCTTTTAAACGATTTGCGTCTTAGTTGTTTTGAAAAATTGTTATCCGCGATGGAAATCAAACGTGGTAGTGTGATTGTTTTATATTTGGCTGGAAAACCACAAGTAGCCATCGTTAGAGCCCTCCAGCACCGCAACGTGAATAAATCATTTGTGTCTCGAACCATAGCTCGTTACCGTGATACTGACAGCGTTGCAAAACGCCATGGAGGTGGTCATAAAAAAACAGCAACATCGGCAGAAATGGTCCGGAAAGTGAAGGCTCGAATTGAGCGAAATCCGCGTCGAAGTGGAAGAAAAATGTCTCGTGAGCTCAACATGTCGTTGGAATGGATGCAACACATACTGAAAAATGAGCTTGGGTTCAAGCCATTGAAGTTCCAAAAAGCACGCGATCTTACACCGCAACAGAAAAAAGTTAGAGTCGAAAGAGCGAAGGAGTTGCTACGCTTGCACGAAAGTGGTGAGTTGCCGAATTTGGTTTTTTTCGATGAGTCGGCATGTGTTATCGAGCAATATGTCAACAAACAAAATGACGGAGTTTATAGTACTTGCCAGAGGGGTCCTTCGAAAATTTACACCTTCGGACGGCCACCAGAAGCAGGCACCACCGATGGTGATGGTTTGGGCCGCCATAACCGCCGATGGTCGCTCTCCGCTCGTATTTTTGGACCGTGGCGTCAAAATTAATGCGATCGAGTACCGTGAAACTATCTTAGAGGTAGTATTGAAGCCTTGGGCAAACAATCATTTCGGTCGGAAACCGTGGACATTTCAACAAGCGCATGTCAACTAAGATTGGTTAAAAAACAATGTTCCACACTTCATTACTTCGACACAATGGATTGTAAATTCTCCGGATGCAAATCCGTTGGATTTCTCTGTCTGGGGTATTTTGAAGGCGAAGGTTGGACTAAAAAATAAAAAAGTTTGGACCACCTCAAACAAGCACTTCGCCGGGAATGGGCCAAAATACCGCAGAGCCACTTGCGTGCAGCGTGCGATGCTTTCTTCGGCCGTCTCAAGGCCATTATTCGCGCCAAAAATGGACATATTGAAAACTACTGATACAATTTGAAAATTGATGTATTTTCCAACATTTTTTGCTTTGGTACAATAAAATTTATCAAAAAATACAAAAATTATAGCATTTTAAAAAGTTGGAGTTCGAGCCATTCACCCTATAGTTGGTTTACAAGTGTGAATAACTTCGGATGCCATGGCTCTCCAGGATGCCGTCAGATCCAAAAAATGCTTCCCGACTCTCTAAGAAATCAGCAACTTTTTAGCTGTCCCTGTAAAGATTGCAATCATTGGTGTTGTTACGGCCGACTTGGCACACAATGGTGCTTAGTAAAAGCTTCAGAGCATCCTGCTATATTTGCCATGAGAATGATGACAGCTCCGCGGCACACTATCTCTGTCTAGAGTCGCATCAGGATGCAGGTACTTTTTATCACTGAAATATCAAAATGAACATAAAGGAAAGAGTGCAATGCGTTGGTTCTTTGTTCAAGCACAGAAAGGAACGTTTAACTGACTGAAATATCCGTAGGAGGCTGCGGAAATGATTTGTCTGTCGTCTTGAAAAGTCAGACAAGTTTATTCATTTTTAAATCTACAAAATGATAGCTCTTTTCAAAATCACTGCTCTCTATTGTTTGATTTCTCTTTCAACAGATGAAAACGATATCGTTCCGGACAGTCAAGCTGGTGCTGGAATCTTCAATTGTCCAACTGACTACATCGCCATCAATCAACTACGGCTCTGTGGTGAACGATTTAATGATGCCAGCGAAATCGATGACTTTTCCCTAAACGCTGATGTACGTGACACATCCGCTGGACCAATAATTCTGCCGTTTCGCTCCGACAATGCATATGTCGGTCGCGGATTCCTGCTAATGTACAAACAAGAACTCTGCGCCTAATTAAGTTTAACATTACTTTGGATAGATAGGTAAATAAAAATCGAATAAGTTTCCATCTGCGACTGGGAGATATGGGCGCATCTTTTCCATACATGAAACTCACACTCCTTGTCGTAGTACGAGTAGATAGCTGAGTATCTGCATAGCAAAAGATAGGTAAGTAAACACCTTTCTCAGATGCATCGGGTGCCCAGAGGCGGGTTTCATTTGGCTCATAATGTGATTTGGCATGGGAGCAGCAGTAAATCTCTCAGTCGAAAACCAAATTCAACCGAATATGTCATGGAACCACCTACACCTACACCATCATCATCCGCTGCGCTGGTGGCATATTGAAATGCTGCCCAGGAAAACTTTTCCTCATCTTCTTCCTCGGTTTTGGTTCGGTTTGGTTTGGCTTGCTTTGGATTTTTTTCAGTTTGAGACAACAATAATGTCAATATCGCATGCAATCCACATGGAAGGAAAAGCGCGACGACTTGGCATACAGAATTGAATTGATGTAATGTATTTACGCCCACTTTCGGGTCTTGCGGTACCGTACCTCGATTCAAGTCTGTGACATCGTCCCAGTGCAATGTACGAATACGGATACAAGTACGGGTATGAGTACGTACTGCAAGGCTTAGTAGATCACGGGAACTCTATATTTCTTTCCGTAAGCCCGAGATCCTGAGGGTTGGTGAAAAGCCACGAGAAACTTTCGGGAACGCCTTTTGTCACAGTTTTTGTCTTCGTTTTAGTTTTGCTGTCAGTGCAGGAGAATTCGCTCACACTTTCGTGATGGTGGCTCTCCTGATTTACCGCTTTATGACGGTAAAAATTCATTGTACTCGTATCTATTCAACGGATGCAATTTGCAATTTGCATAAAATGCTCATTCAATTGAACTGCAGTAGATACAAATGTATCTCAGCACGGTGCACATTATTTAAACTTTGCCACAATGTGAAAGAAGACTCAGCGAAATTCAGCGAAACTATTTTTTGTTGATTATTGAATTTGGATGGACTCAGGACCACCTAGATGGAGATTGGGACGGACGTCATCCTAAAGGTATTCGCTAAGAATTAAAAAAAAAAAAAAAAAGAGCGGCATCTTCCGAAGTATCCGTGTATTCGTTTATCCATGTATCTACGAATGGAATTCCGATGAATTAAGTTATTTAGTTTCCAAATAACATGCGGTGAGATGGTAGTCGGTCCTTAACCACAGGGAAACACAACGGGGGGAATCTAGTTTCATCTACGGATACAATCTCATCTCATCGCAGATACCCAAATAGCCGTATACAGAGCTGGAAAAAGAGAGGGACGGGCAAGAAGACGGTAACCGGCTGAATGCAAAAACCAATTAATGACAAACAATTAACTGGCCGAAGACGTTTTAATACGCTCATAATGTTAAGCGTTTGAGCCGTAACCCGCAAGCTGGTGCCAATGCCTTGATGTTGATGCTGATGTTGTTCTCTGGGAAGCCCAAGTCGTCGTTATAGTTGCCGCCGTCGACTTTGTCATTGTTGCTGTCGTTGTTTTACTAGTCATCATCGTCGCTTTGTTTGTGGCTTTCCGAAACAACACACAGATGCACATGAAGTGCACATGTGAGGTGGCGTATCTTTATGAGAATTTTTTGCGTTCGTCATGGTAAAGCGCACTTGTTTGCAAGTTAGGTTCAGGCAGTGCAGCATATTTTAGTAGATTGAAGGGGACGTGTGCTTTGAGATAGTGGATCAGTGGTTATAGTGTTTAAATTTACAAAAAGATCTTTGCTGCACCAGGTCTTGGGAAGGAGATACTATTAAGACAAGAGGGGCAATAACCATGCAAGGGGTCGAAAACGTTTTCTCAGCGATCTACTCAGCCACTCAGCCGCACGGAATCACACTTTATTGGATACCAGGATACTCGGACTCCTCAGGGACCTGAGTGACTGATGAATTAAGCGGACCTGGATTTATGAAAATAAGTGGAGGGCAGCTTGCTATTGTGATGTCACCAATGTGCTACGCCAAAATAGGTAACACAGTCCCAACCGCTTTCGAAGGCTTTTTTCGGGTGAAACACTGCTCTTAGACAAAGAACTAATCCACCTTACCCCTTATATGTTC
Source organism: Volucella zonaria (assembly GCA_963966105.1). NCBI lineage: Eukaryota > Metazoa > Arthropoda > Insecta > Diptera > Syrphidae > Volucella > Volucella zonaria. The sequence continues at coordinate 32,820,778 of OZ014530.1, read as the reverse complement.
CTTAGTATTTCGAAGAAAGATGAGTAAGTGCTCCAGTGGTAAAGTGCCCACAGTACCAGCACCCACTCCAGAAGCCCCGAGTGCCTGCAGCCTGATTTCCTGTAGCTGGATACTCACAAAAGAAGCACTCGGCGGCGTCGTCATCGCTCTCATAGCAAACGTTGCAGAATGTTGTGCCAGCGTCTGACATACTTGGGTCCTAGGCAATAGCGTATTGTCCGGTTACGATGCTAGGAGGAGGTCCGAAGTCTTTTCTATTGAGGGGCAACAGCAAAATCGCCGATCCCCAATAGGCGACGGAAAGCATTCATTTGGTCTGTCGACATCCTGGAGAATCATGCCATCGGATTGCATGTCAACACGAGTGCGTGTTGTACCGAAGATTAATTCTTTTTGAAGGGAAGGTGGCTCTAACCGTGCAGCCCATAGTATGAACCAAAGTGGAAGGTTCATCAGTGCATCTAGAACGGAACAAGACGTGCTAAGGTAGGCCTTCATATAACTGAAAAAAACCGTTCTTTGGAGTCTGGTACAGATGTATAGGATATCTTGAGTTGTTCAAAAAGTCTTGCTCTTTTTTTTTGCAGCAGATGGCTTTGCTCGCGTTTATATATGTCAAATGCTTGCGCGCGTTTTGTTGTTGATACTTAGCCTAAAAATAAAAAATGTTGCCGCGATTCGGTCGAGCTTTGTGCTTGGAATTGTGGCTCGAACATGGAGAATTTTGAAGAGCAGATTCGCCATATTTTGCTTACTTCAAAAAAGGGAAGAAACCAACGGAGATAAGGGAAAAGTTGCGCAAAGTTTAGGGCAGAAATGTCATAGAAAGAGCCAGAACTGGTTCGCCTGAATCCGTTGAAGGTACTCATCACTCCCGTTTGATGACGATAAAATCAAAGAATTGGCGCAAGTACATAAACATTCAACAGTTCTGGAGCTTACTACCGCTCCAAAAGTTTCTATTGGAATCGTTCATGGCAATTTGCAATCGCTTGGCTTCGTAAAGAAGCTGGATGAATGGGTACCGCATGAATTGAAAGAAATTCATCTAATAAAGCGCGTAAACGTCTTCGATCTTCCCAACGCGAAGAAAACGATCTAACGTATGATCACGGGCGACGAAAATGTCAGCCGAAAAAAATGTTGGAGTAGGCGATTTGGCTCAAATAGCAGCTTCGAAATTGTATTGTAGTAGTTCCGCTCTTCTTTTTCCCCTTGGACGAGGACCTCTCAAAAAACAACGGTTTTTGCGACCGTCCAACGTTCTCGGTTTTCAAGATTTAGCATTCAGTCTTTGCCATATTCAGATCACCTGCAGGATCGGAGCTATAGAAGTTTTGTGACGGTGACGCATGGGAAAGGCAAGTTCAGGCGGTCTTCCACTAAAAGAAGGTGATGACAGCATTTGGTGGGATTGGAAAAAACCAGTTCTCCTCTTCATTTCGATGTCTACTGTGAGCAGCAACAGAAATTAAGTGACCCCCCAAGACCACATAGACACGTCCCGGGCTGATTAATCGTAAGGGTGTGGTGCTTCACCAACTCCCATCACAAGCTACGCTGGCTGCTACGAAGGCCACGTCAAGTTTATTGCTTATGCTGACAAAAGATTTCTCGATCTTTACACAGAAGCCATAGGTGAATTAGGAGAGGTTTGGCCAGGTGCAAATCTCGCGGTCGTGGCTGATAAGGACACCCCTAGCATACCTAGAACTCGCCCCTGGATCTCAACGGAATCCTCCTCCCGAGGAAACATTGTTTTGATCATCAGGTTCAGCGACCTGACCTTCCGACTTTATAGATGCGCATTAATTGTGATCAATAAGGAATCCCTTAACCCTCTAGCGCAGACCAAAGGCGTGATCCGGTTCGGTTTCGTGTAAATAAACCTAAGGATTCACAAAAAGGATGAGCTGGATGCTGATAAGCAACCTCTTCCTTCTTTAACTGAAATTGCAAATTCAGCCTCAGATCTTGGAGCGTCAATATCTTTTCCTAAATTGGATAGCGACGACTGAAATCTATCCGAGGTGACAACTAAGTCGATGGTCTCCACCTTTGACATCCTGTCGGAAATGGAAACCGACGACGAGATCCTTTAGGATCAGAAGATGAAAATGCGTAGGTACAACATTGTGGTGGGGGCTTTTCTGGTAGATTGCATCAATGACGCTATAGTTTCAGATTAACCTCCATCATCCCAGAAAGGCCTCGGTCGAACCTATTCTGCGTCTATCCAAGAACGCAGAAGGCATCATCCCAATCCAGGAACCAACGATTGTAATGGGTGACCAGATAGCAGTGATAGTTTTTCCAATTGTTATGTTTCAGCAGCTTTCAAAGCCACCATTGACATCTAGCTGTCAAATTATTTAGTAAAGTTTGCCATTGCATCATGCATTGCTCAGTTGTAAATACGCAGCGTGAATTTAGTCATGAGGTGGGTCGCCATCATGGCTTTAGTGTGAAGGACATTCGTCGCACCGTGGAAAAGTTTGAGCGTAAGTACCTCCTTTGGATCTTAAGGCGCCAACCAGACAGAGATTGGTGCGAAATGAAGAAAACATAGCAGCCGTAGCGGCCAGTATCGAAGAAAACCCAGAAATATCGATTCGGCACCGATTAGCTGAATTGGGCATCGCCAGAGAGTCAACCCGGCTTATTTTGCGGTTGGATTTGGCCCTTCATCCTCATAAGATTGTGCTGACGCTAGAATTGAAGGCAGATGAACATAGGCAATGCCGTGAGTTCGCTAATTGGGTACTGGAAATGTTAGCCGGCGATCCGGATTTTGGCCAAAAACATCATTTTCTCGGACGAGGAACATTTTTAGCTCAGCGGATATCTATCTCAATGCATCCAAAAAGATTGCCTCTTTGCTGCGGTTTATGGGATGGCGGCATCGACGGACCTTATTTCTTTCGAAATGAGGAATCAGACAGCGTTATCGTCAATGGTTTCAGGTATAAAGCGATGTTAACCGAGCCATAGGGAATAAGTCTTGAGCCTCCGATGCAATCCATACGAAGGCTAAATTTGCTAACATAAATCTAACATACGCCCATGCCCCTACGGAAGACAAGAAAAATTCCACGAAGGGATGTTTCTTTGATAAGCTCCTCGACAACACAAATGAGCAATGTCCTAAGAATGTACGAAGCAATTTTAGCAGCAAGGTGCTAAGGAGAACATCTTTCATAGGACAGTTGTTAAGCATAGCCTACACGACACCACGTCTGGCAGCGGACTTAGGGTTATTGACTTTACAGCGTGACGAAATGTCATTTTAGCAAGCACACGGTTTGATTACCTCAATGTACACAATGGGACATGGCGGCCTCCGGATCATGAAACGCTAAATCAAACTGATCACACTATGATAGACGTAAGGCAGTCTCCCAGTATTCTGGACGTCCGAACGTTCTGGGCAGCCAACGCTTACTCGGATCAGCACCTTGTTGCAGCCAAGGTATGAATGCGGATTTCCAAACCGCCACAACAAAGAAGAACTAATGTGAGAAAACATAACGTAGAAAAGCTGCAAATGCAGGAGACCTCCAGCATTTTTGCCGAACATGTATTCTGGAAACTCTTAACAACCCCTAATCCGCCAGCATCAAGTACCGAAGACCAGTGGCAACGCTGCCAACGTGCTTTCAGAGACGCCGCAATTAATGTGTATGGTTTCACCCAACCACCTATCCTCAACAGCTAAGTAGACTCTTTATAAGACCTTGATCATGTCAGTCCCACTTTATGGCGCTGAAGCATTTATCGAAAACAGATGAAGGTATCTTCGATCTTTTCGAGAGGAAAATCCTTCCTAAGATACTCGGTTCCGTTTGTGTTGACGCTCTTTGGAGGAGAAGATCCAACGACGAGCTACACGTGCTGTACGGCGACATCGATCTTGTCAGAAAAGTGCTCATCAGTCGCCTGAGATAGCTAGGACAAGTAGAACGAATGCACGTCCATGCTACTGGACGTAAAGACTTCGAATATATGAGTAGTTTGGAGGAACGACGCAGTATAAGTAGACCTCACCTACGGTGGCACGCAAAAATAGAAATGGACCACAACAGTTAGCTAAAGATGAAGCTAACAGGAGAGGGTTGTCAGTTTAGGCCCAGGTTCACCTTGAACTGTAGCGCCACCTAAATAATGTTGAGTTGGATCATATTAAGGGGTATTGCAATAAGAAATCTCCATTGAGATAGGCTTCTTAGGAAACCAGATATAACTGACGAAATCTGGCCTTCATTAGCAGTGAGATTGGTGTCTGGTTCGATTGCTACTCGTATTTTGACAAACAAACTCGTAAATGGTTTTTTAGCTGGAGCCAAAATGCCCTAGCCCTAACAAGAAAACACGGGAAGACCAATCCCGTGTGGTCCAATATGGTACTGCATTGTCGGAAACGATTGGGGGGTCCGAAAGGCAATATCTCAAAACCTGTCTTAGATTGCATAAAATTGGAGTTCATTAAATATTATCCCAATTGGGCTCGGCTAAAAACGGTTGCCAAGAGGCCGACCTGGTTGTTATGAGGAGTGCTTTACGGCATCGGTTTAAAAAGGAAAGAGGTCAGAAACTCTATAAAAGGGCGAAGATTTTCAGAAGCGACAGTATATTGAATGAGTACTCCGAATGTAAGAAACAATTCAAGTAGGTACCTAGTCAGAAAGTCAAAAAGGGCTTCATGGCAGATGTACTGCGAATCTATCGCGGTAACAAACGAAGTTTCGAGGTTACGCAAAGTGCTTTAAAAGGAAGCGAGCGCTCCTACCTACCTCAGCAAAAATGACAGAAGCTGAACTGAAAGTAGCCAAGTGGTTCTGGTAACACAGATGGATCCACAGTATCAGACGACCCTGGCATGCTACAGCACACTGAGAACATTGATCTTTGATCTCTCTCTCTCTCCGAAGAGGAAATAGGTGCTCTTATTAATAGGAACAAATTATGGTGGGCAATTCAGTCCTTGAAGCCGTACAAATCTCCTAGTCCAGACGGTATTCTACCGATTATGCTACAGAAAGCACCGGAGGTAGCAGTCGAAAAAATTATGGAAATTCTTAGACACAGTCTAAAATTAGGGTACATACCAATAGCTTGGGGGGTAGTTAGGATGGTTTTTATACCTAAAGCTGGCAAACAGGGGCATATAACAGCAAAAGATTTCAGACCAATAAGTCGGTCGTCATTTATGGTTAAAACCCTCGAGAGATTATTGGAGATTCACATTAGGACCAGATGCAGTAATGGCTTTTTGACTGATTTACAGCATGCGCACAGAAACCGCCCTGCACGAGGTGGTTGGGAAAATAGAAACGAGTCTACACTTCGGTAAGTTTGGGATGGTGGCCTTCCACAATAAGTTGTAGAAAGAGCCTTCAATAACGTGTAATGTAGCGCCGTTAAAAGCACTGTAGCAGACGCTAATATTAAACAGGGTATATTGCAAGCATGTTGCAAGCAGGAAAATAAACTGTTCCATTGGGTAAAGCTCGGTCAGAATGTCCGTAACTAGTTTGGAGTCATACTAGCTTGATCAAAAAGTTCCCGGAATGTATTCAGAAAATTGGAAATACAAGTTAATTCATCTAAATCTACATATATTGTCCCCTTCAGAGTAATCCCCATCGACTGCAACACACTTATGCCTGCGCTTGATCCAACATTTTTTATATTCGGTTTTCGGTATGTCCATCAGTGCTTCCTGCGATTTTTCCAATACTTCCTCTCGGCTGCTGAAACGCGTTCCCCGTAGCGGTTTTTTAACTCGATTGAACAGGAAGAAGTCACAGCGAGCCAAAGCAGGTGAATTCGGTGGCTGTTGGATGGTATTTGTTGCATTTTTCGTCAAAAAATTACGAATAATGATGGCACTGTGCGACGGCGCGTTATCATGGTGCAAAATCCACGAGTTTTCTGCCCACAATTCTGGTCTCTTTCGGCGAATTGCTTCACGCAAACGTCTCACAACGCCCAAATGATACTCTTTGTTAACTGTCTGGCCTTCTGGCAAAAATTCATGATACACTACACCGTTGTAATCCATGAAAACCATGAGCATTGCCATCTTTTTCGACTGAAAATGACGTGATTTTTTTGGTTTCGGCTCATTTGGTGAACGCCATTCATTTGACTGATGTCTGGATTGCATCTCGTCTCCAGTAATGATCCTTTTGATGAATGTGGGATCGGAATCAGCCTCGCAAATCATCTCTTTTGCGACGTCAACAGGAGCTCTTTTTTGCATGGCACCAACTTTGCTGCTACACGACGGAAACCCAAATCATTAACCAAAATGTCTTGGACGGATCCATAGGCAATGTTCAAGTCCTCTAGTTCTATCTCTCTGATGGTTAATTTGTGGTTATTGACCAACATTTCTTTTACTCGTACTTCACCAATGTTTTCGCCGGTTTTCGATGTCGATGGTCTGCCACTGCGTTCATCATCTTCGATTGACTCACGACCACTTTTGAACCGCTTGTGCTACTGGTAAACGACCGTTTGCTTTAGAGAATCGTTGCCGAAACACTTTTCCAACATTTTCAACGTTCGCGCACCATTAAATCTACGCAAAATTTAAAACTTGTACAAGTTCGTTGTAGCAAATTTAAATCCTTTTCTAAAATTGTAAAAAATCGTCAACACACAAGAAATAGATGTACTCTTGGCTACGTAACTTTTGCAAATGTTAAGCTATGACGCTAAGATTTAGAGGGAATGTCAACAACAGATTTACCAACTTAACAAAAAAAAAAAACAGAACTCAAATCGGAAGAATGAAAGCGCCACACGGTGGTGTCCCCCGGGAACTTTTTGATCAAGGTGGTATCTCTACTCCTGTGGGTACTTCTTATCAATGACATCCTCAAAAAGCTTAGTACAATGGGTGTAAGTGCCACGGCATACGCAGAAGACATGGTCATAATAGTGCAGGGAAAATACTTAAATATTTTAAGCGAGATTACGGAGGTTGCCCTGAAGACAATCAGCACTTGGGCAAATAACTGTGGTCTCAATGTCAACCCTTCCAAAACGGAACTCGTTCTTTTTACCAGAAAGTCCAAGTTACAGCAATTCAGACTCCAAACACTGAACGGAGTGGAATTGTCCCTTTTGGAGAGCCGCGAAGTATGATTCTGGACAAAAAACTGAATCTGTATGTAGCGGAAAGAACAAAAAGGCGGTTAATGCTCTTTTTATCTGCAAAAGAACAGTAGGAAAAACTTAAAACCTGCTATGGTGTATAGGCTGTGTACGGTGGTGGTAAGACCCATATTTGCATACGGCGCACTAGTGTGGTTGAAAGCAACAAACAAGAAGACGATTTACGGAAAATTAGCGGCGGTTCAAAGAACGGCTACCATAGACATTACAGGTGTGCTCCGTACCAGGCCTACGGCAGCATTGGACACCTTTTTGCACCTAACATCGCTTGATTTACAGATCAAAAAATGGCTACTGCCAGGCAATCCAGTTCTAATGGATGGCAAAAAAATGCAATAACCAGGTGAAATGGAATTGCAATTTACACCCTCAATGACTCGAACTGCAACCAACTTCGGACTGCTATAATTCCCAAACCGTTCATGACAGTGAGCTCAAACTTTGACACATGACAGATAATTTTATTATTTACAAGCTTTTTAAACGATTTGCGTCTTAGTTGTGTTGAAAAATTGTTATCCGCGATAGAGTTCAAACGTGGTAGTGTGATTGTTTTATATTTGGCTGGAAAACCACAAGTAGCCATAATTAGAGCCCTCCAGCACCGCAACGTGAATAAATCATTTGTGTCTCGAACCATAGCTCGTTACCTTGATACTGGCAGCATTGCAAGCGCCATGGAGGTGGTCATAAAAAAACAGCAACATCGGCAGAAATGGTTCGGAAAGTGAAGGCTCGAATTGAGCGAAATCCCTGTCGAAGTGGAAGAAAAATGGCTCGTGAGCTCAACATATCGTTGGAACGGATGCAACACATACTGAAAAATGAGCTTCGGCTCAAGCCATTGAAGTTCCAAAAAGCACACGATCTTACACCGCAACAGAAAAAAGTTAGAGTCGAAAGAGCCAAGGAGTTACTACGCTTGCACGAAAGTGGTGAGTTGCCGAATTTGGTTTTTTTCGATGAGTCGGCATGTGTTATCGAGCAATATGTCAACAAACAAAATGACGGAGTTTATAGTACTTGCCAGAGGGGTCCTTCGAAAATTTACACCTTCGGACGGCCACCAGAAGCAGGCACCACCGATGGTGATGGTTTGGGCCGCCATAACCGCCGATGGTCACTCCCCGCTCGTATTTTTGGACCGTGGCGTCAAAATTAATGCGATCGAGTACCGTGAAACTACCTTAGAGGTAGTATTGAAGCCTTGGGCAAACAATCATTTCGGTCGGAAACCGTGGACATTTCAACAAGACTCGGCACCGTCTCACAAAGCGCGCGTCAACCGAAATTGGTTAAAACACAATGTTCCACACTTCATTTCTTCGACACAATGGAATGCAAATTCTCCGGATGCACATCCGTTGGATTTCTCTGTCTGGGGTATTTTGAAGGCGAAGGTTGGCACTAAAAAATACCAAAGTTTGGACCACCTCGAACAAGCACTTCGCCGGGAATGGGCCAAAATACCGCAGAGCCACTTGCGTGTAGCGTGCGATGCTTTCTTCGGCCGTCTCAAGGCCATTATTCGCGCCAAAGGTGGACGTGTTGAAAACTACTGATACAATTTGAAAATTGATGTATTTTCAACAGTTTTTGCTTTGGCACGTTCGAGTTCGAGTCGGGCACCCTGTACATTGGTGGTTCGAAAACAGAGGAAGGTACAGGTTCTGGTATCTTCTCAGAAGACCCAGAACTAAGAGTGTCTATAAGACTGCCGAGTGCACGCAGTGTTTTCCAATCAGAGGTTCTGGCTGCCCTCAGGTCGGCTGAGCTAATGCAGATGATGTCGGTATCCGAAAGAGATATGGCTATGCACATCGATAGCCAGGCCGCATTCAAGGCAATGAAATCAATCAACGTCAACTCTGATACAGTCAGGGGCTGTCGCTCAGTACTCAAGACACTATGCAGTCAGAACCGGATAAGACTGTGCTGGGTGCCAGGACACTGCGATATTAAAGGAACTGAACAAGGAGACGAACTTCCAAGAAAAGGAGGGCTACTCAACAATAGTGAAGTTGCCAATAGCAAACCTCCCCTTTGCATAGTGAGGGGCACTATCGAGGAAAAAATCACAAAGACTGCCAACCTAAGGTGGTCAAGTCTTGAAGGACACAGGGTATACAAGGCTCTTCGACGGCAAATGATCTAGGTAGTTAACAGGAATAAGCTTAGGACAGTAATACAATAGGAATTCTGATAGGACACTGTCTCCTGCGGCAGCACGCAAAGAGACTCAAAATGTCAGATACGGATATCTGTAGATTTTGCGGTGATCTGCAAGCTGTTGAGGACATAACACACATACGCGTTCTGTGTGAATGCGAGGTAATATCGCGCAATCGAAGAACATTTTTAGGGAAATACTTTTTCGAAAACCTAGAGGAAATAGACGGCACGAACTTCAAAGGCCTTCTTGGCTTTTCCAGAAAATTGGGTGTTTCATCAGAGCGATGGTTTAGGTTTTGCCATTTGAAGACAAATTCAACTGGTTCCACAGCGACCGCGATGGGCCCGCTTTGGTGCCTAGAGTGACATATCCATCACACCTCTGTTTAACCTAACCTACGGCATTGTTTAAGTATCGGATTTAGTAGTTTATGTAGGTACTTAACCTGGCTAGTGTTAAATTTTGTTTCAACGGCTACTTTCCGAAAGAAGACGATGATATTTCATCAATTGATCATATGTAAGAACGATAGGAAGGACGGTGGAATCCGTTGACGTTGGTTCGTTCTCTGTTGAAATTTTTTTCAATGGGTCAATTTTGATTCTGGCCAATAATTCCAGTCAGAGAAAGTCAGAAGCAACTGTTTTGCAGATTCAGAGGCTATTTGGCATCGAGCAACGAGATGTGTCTTTAAGTGACGCCAGTGGATGTCAAAAAATCCTCTCATACACGCTTTCCATCTTAAATGTGCTAACCGTTGCCAGGTTTCCTTCAAAGTCTGTGCTCACCCAATTGACGATAAGTTTGCTTAGGTTAATACCGATGCATGCTAAAAACACAGCAATTAAGCTGTCTTACAAGGTAGTAACGATTTTTATGCACAAATGCATAATTTTCCTTTCATTACCTGCGCGTAGCTGTAGCTACCGGACACATCCTATCGGTTTATGGAATTTGTAGTCACACTAAAAATCTATCTTCCAACTGGAGAATTGCTGGCATACCATAAATATGGACACCACATACTCGTATCCCAGGAAGGGTATTCGTGCAAGTGCAAGAACCTTTACAGGAAATCCATCCCAAACTAAGCGGCGAATGAACTTGGCCGCTTGATTGATGGGCCCAATAAAATTATTACTCGCACTATTTACCTTTCAGCAGATAAAATGGTTTTCAAAAATTTTTTTTTGGGGATTCACATCTAAGTCTAGTGTAGCTCCAAGTATGGGTAAAGTGCAGCAGCAGCAGCAGCAGCAGCAACAGCAACAGTGTGACGATCCGCTGGGTTTTGTCGAACGTGGGAACCATAAATAAGTGCACTGCCTTGCCCCATAAAGTCGCCGTGTGTTTAATGATTGATAAGTCGATTTTGGCTGTAGGGCTTAAATTGATTTTTATCTCAGCCATAAATGACGTGTAATGAAACTGCGATAGATAATTCAATAATTCATCGTCGCACACCCTTTAATTTTGTTTTATTGAAGAGCAGATACACGTAGATACTCGTACACCATCAAGATACATTAAGCAAATAGGATCGATTGAAACTGAAACCGAAATCGAAACCGAAAAGCGGTCATGATGATGAGATACGGATACGAGTACGAGTACGAGTTGGAGTTGGACTTGGAGTATCGTTGGTACTCTCGTACCGCTTGTTAGGTTGGCTTGTAAACGCTGTAATCTGCATCTCTGGTTGTTGTCATGTTTGCGTCGTAGTCGGAGGAGCCACCATGTTCGAGATCCGTTTGGGGCAACTTAATTTGACTGCGACCGTGTGTAAGGTTTTTTTGTTGTATAGAAGATGCGTTAATTAAACGATCGAGATTGATTTTTAATTACACTGTTGGAAATAATAGGAGTACTCGACTCGTAGTCGGTACTTGCTACCTGACGTGCTGCGATGTATATCTCCAATGATCGGAGTTTTGTTGGTTTTGTGGTTTGTTTTTTGTCAATGAGAAGACTATCACTTGAGCATGGAGCTTTGTTTGCATTTCTTTTTTGTATCTGAATAAAGTTGAGATACAATGAGATAATGCGCTATGAGAAGTATAGAGATTGCTTGTATAATGAGACGACGACAGCGAATATGGTTGTTTGGATAAACAATGCAATTAAACTGCTGGAAGCCGTCGCTTAATTTTATTATTTTTTTTAAATTTTTAAACAAATTTTTTTTCTGTTAGATGATTTTGCTGGAAGCTGGAAGCTGGGATTATGCTTGACCCAGGTTTATGGCTTTGGATTATTACTTGATAGAAATTTTCTTCTTAATGATTGTCCATAAACCGCTGCTGTTTGCTGGTGCTGTTAGATGGAATTAATTAGAGGTCTTTTGAAAGATGAGTTTGGGATTTCTCCACTGTGAGATCGTAAAAATTAGGCCGGTTTTAAATGCAGGATCATGTATTTTTTGTCCACTACCGATTACTTGCTGAAGTGATGTACTTTTCTGTGACTTTTTCCATTCACAAGCCAGCGGATACATAGTCTGACTATTGATAGTTTACGGAAGACTGGAATAATAAAATATGTGTAACCTTTATTGTGCTTCCGGGAATTAATTACATAGCGTCACGAATCTTTAGTTGCAGCTGGTTTTGTTTTACTCAAAATTAAAAAAAGTTGAAAGATGTATGTGGAAACATTCATTTGGCTTGTTTTCATCCTGGCGAGTTAGGTCACCCATAGCTGTGCTGGAACCTAAAATACCTTCCTTCATTCAGATAGTTTAGACGGAGGCTGAGGTTTTGAGAAATTCTCTTCTGCAAAAGGACAACTGGCATATTTAAAGTTTTAATTTCCCTGTCAATACAGAGCCTTCAAATAGAGGACTAGATCACTGCATTCCCGTCGAGAGAAATTTTGCAATCTTTCGCAAAAAGGAGACCCACGTACATATATACGAGAACAGAACGATGACAAGGATTTGGCATTCAACGAGTAATGGTAGATGACAGCACATGGCAAATACATTTAGAATCCCAAGCCTAGGATGTGCATCGCCTTCGGAAATTGAAGAAAACTCAGTAATTGCCTCAATTGTAAGTAGCATATATGCTCTGAAGTGATCAGGGAATTTCTCAGTACCAGTACGGCAGAAGGTCAAGCGAATATTGAACGGCTACCAAATTGAGGCCAATCAAAATAGCGAACCTAGCCAGGTTGCATCAGTGGAGAGAGTCAATCTTTGATCCCAACTGTGAGTGATTCCACGGCAAAACTTTACGACTTACCAATTTTTTCAGACAATATCGAGGATTGACCATTATTTCTGGCCAACTAGAAGGGCATCACCGACGCTTTTAAGTGTAGTAATCGGCCAGCACTTGTCAGAACCAACCATAGAAGCAGTTGCCTCTATGATCATCTATCCACGGGACATTTCAAATGCCACAGAAGAATTCGAAACCCTCAATAGAATTTGACAGCTTCCAGTCATCGCCGAAAACATTCTTTCGTTCTCTACCAAAGTTCGTAATGTCGACATATTTCTGACATCAGCCAATTGTCAGCAACATCTTTCTAGCAGGGCACTTTTGGAGCAGTTACTGAGCAAATTACCACCAAAAAAGCAGTATAAGTGGGTGAGCCATGCTACAAAAATAGAACCATTTCCAGTTGCCGATTTTTCAAAATGGCTAAGTGAGCTTGCCAGAATCTTGAGTTGAATCCCGCTCCCATCTACTAAATAAATCAACAACGGTGAGAGATATAAAATTGATTCGGGCTTTATTTTGAAGCTACATTCATGCCATTTCAATGGCCGCCTCAGCTTCGCTTCCAGTACTTCAAGCGGTCGGTGCAATTTTTGATGAATCGGTCCAATATGTGTGGCGTTATTCCGGCAATAGTGTGTCGAATGATGGCATCGAGCTCGTCCAAAATGGTTGGCTTTTAGCATAGACCAAGACTTGTCGTAACCGCAGAGCAAATAATCGAGTGGCGTCAATTCTCATGATCGCGGCGACCAATTGATGAATGCTCGACGTGAGATGACCCAGTCGCCAAATTTCTCCTTCACAAATTCGAGCGCCTTGTATGGGATGTAGCTCCGTCTGGTTGAACCACATGTTGCCGAGCTCTGACCACAGAAAGTCGGTTCAGATCGCTCTGTACCTGAGATTATTAACGGTAACGGTGTCTCTTCCTCATTTCGAAACATGCTGCCGCCATGCCATAAACCGCACCAAACAGTCAATCATTGTTGATGCATTGATGCTTGGCCGAACACTTGTGGATTGTGGGCCTCGTCCGAGAAGATGATTTTTTGGCCAAAATCCGGAACTCCGGCCGACGTTTCCAGTGCCCAATTAGCGTACTCACGGCGTTGTCTATGTCATCCGGCTTCAATTCTTGCGTCAATATCCTCAACCGCAAAATAAGCAGGGTTGACCCTCTGGCAATGCCTATTACAGCTGATCGGCGCCGAATCGACATTTCTGGGTCTTCTTCGGCACTGGCCGCTTCGACTGCTAGGTTTTCTTCATTTCGCACCAATATCTGTCTGGTTGATGGCTTAGGATCCAAAGGAGTGTACTCACGCTCAAACCTTTCCACGGTGCGTTGAATTGCCTGCACACTTAAGCCATGATAACGGCGGACCTCACGACGAAATTCACGTTGCGTATTTACAACTGTGCCGAAATTTCGAAAATATTGCATGTTCGGCGAGTGTGAAACGATGCATGATGAAATGGCTGATCTTACTGAATATTTTGACAGCTGATTGTCATTGGTAACTTTGACAGCTGATGAAACATAACAATTGGAAAAACTACCCCTGCTATCTGGTTACCGTTTACCAGCACAGTCGCAATATCCTCGAAGTGTTATGCATGTGAAAGGAGAAACACCCACGCATCATCAACTCGGTAGACAACAATCGGTCAATTTGGTGAACCGCTTTCCATTTCTGACTGTGTCATCTTTAATCAGTCACTTGAAGTACAAGTTCGTTGGTAAAAAGTAAGGGATCAGCGTTTATGTTTTTCGTGCTAACGTAAAGGACATAGCACTTCAAACTGACGCTCCAAAAAAGTGTGTTCTGCCTAAAATTGACGCCACTACCATCTCCCTAGTTTGCACGAGGAACAGTCGATTGCTAGAACTTAAGAAGCTGTCTGAACACTTCCCATTGATGCCTCTCACAAAATATATTTGGTTGGCAAACATCATCACCAGTTAGCCTTTTATTCATGATTTTGCCAGTACCTTTGTTTGGGCCCAGTGAGTAGTAAAATCGAAGTGATTGCCATGATTGACGAAGGGTCAGCCATAAAAATTTTGGAGGAGCATATGACCAAAAAGTTAGGACTTAAAGACCTGTCACAGCCTTTAACTGTTCCAAGGTATGGACAAAAGGTAACGACAGAGCTATTCTCAGGAGTCAATTTGGAGATTAGCGGTGATGGTGGGTCGACAAAAAATTTCAGGAAAAATTTAGAAACGACTAATAACTATCATTTAGGAAGTCTGATTTTAAGCATTTCTAGTATTTTCAGCTTAAAAGATATCAAATGGTGAAGCCAGTCATATTTCCTGTCCCATTGACAATGTGCAGTTCGGAGTATCCTCAACCACCGTTCAGTCTAGCAAAGAGAACCCAGCAGCTGTCAAAACTAAGCTGGGCTGGGTCGCCCACGGTGTAACCAGTGCTCAACAATAACAACGTCTGTCGTGCTCTATACAAAGGTAAGTAGGTAGGCAAAAGTGACTATTGGAAAGAGCAACCCACTTAGGCCTATTGGCCGATTATGATGCCACGTGGATCTATGATTCTCTTACTCATGGAACCAGTTTGAGCTTACGATGAAGCGCAGGAGACTGTTTACGTTCATATTTTTTAGATCGTGGAGGATTGTCTTATCTCCCTCCTCGTCTATGCAGCTTCCACAGAAATAGTTTGTAAAAGCGCCAAGCCTTCTTGCATACTTGTCTATGAGGCATTGTCCAGTGATGACACTTATGATGGCGCTAAGATACTTCCTATTTAGAAGGATCAAACTTTTAGAGCGATTCGGATTCAGCTTTGCCCAAATCTGTTTGTATGCTAGACGTGTTATTCCAACAGTCCACTTTTAATATTAATTTGCACGTAGCGGTTGGTATACCTATGCTACCCTTTTTCGGTAGAATAGGTAGAGTGGTTTCAATTTTGGCGAGTTTGTCGGCCCTACAATTCCCTGGAATATCTCTGTGGCCGGGCACATAACAAAGGTGAAGGTTTAATTGCTCTGCCATCTCCATACGAAATGATCGGCATTCAAGGGCGGTTTTAGAATTTAATGAGACTGACTCCAGGGACTTGATAGCGGCCTGACGATCCGAAAAGATGCGAATTTCCTTTGCTGATATCACGTTTTTCTTTAGCCAGGACAGAGACTCTGTAATCGCCAAAATTTCTGCCTGGAACACGCTACAGTGATTTGGAAGACAGAAGGAGAGGCTTACATTTAGCTTATCTGAGAAAACACCGCCACCAACCCCGCTATCGGTTTTAGATCCATCTATGTAGAAATGGATTGACTTGTCCTCCATGAAAGCATCCTCCTCCTAGAAGGATCCAGAGGGGAAGCTTCCATGAAAGTCTTTGTCAAACAAAAGTTCGGGTCTAGTGTATTCATGGTCTCTGTGAGGATTCCTAAAATATTAAAAATGTTAGCGAGGCCAAATAAATTATTTGTCCACCGTGTAGTCGCTTTAAGGCGAATAGCTGCAAGATATCGAGGGGTGTCAAGTGAAACAGAATGCCTAATGCTGCGGAGGGAGTATAACGTAGGGTTCCGCTTATACATGGACATGCTGTTCTTTGGATTCTGCTTAGTTTGCTGCAGTTGACTGCATTGTCTAAGCCTGTCCACCGGACGACAACCCCATAAGTTTTACGGGAGCTTACTCCCAATCCACAGCGATTTGGCCAACGGGTTAACCTGTTAAGATTTAGCTGAAGGAGTCCTTTAATGGTATTAATTTGCTTGTCTGAGACGGCTGTAGCAACGTCATCCGCATAGGCAATCACCCTGCTACCACCCACTTCCAGGTATATCAGCAGTTCACACCCCACTAAGTTTCAGAAACGGGGAGAAAGGACACCGCCTTGCGGCGTACCTCTGCTCACACAACTTTTAGCAGAAGCCTAACCCAGGTTGAACTCCTCAAGTAAGTCGTCTACCTGCGGAGTTGACAGCGCAGTCGTGATTGCGGATGTGTTGACGTTGTTAAGGGCACCCTCTATATCCGGGAAAGCAACCATTGTGTACTCTCTATATTGTAGGGATCGTTCGATGTGGCTAGTCAGTGAATGCAAAGCCATTTCTACCGACTTTCCTTTACAGTTGGGCAGGTTGAGCCGTTGACAGAAGTCTTGGATCGATTCTAGCTCGTATATGGATATCAATCAGTCGTTCTAGAGTTTTCAGACGAAAAGATGATAGATGTGAATTTTAAGAGGAGGGGGGCAAGAAGCTGACTAGTGGGCAACCCCTGTGACTGCAAGCAGCATCTGCAATCCGGGTTCTATTCATCAGTATTTCCCTTATCCGCAAGACAAGTGATCCATCTATGTGGTGTTGTCTTTACGTCCTGAAGCAAAGTCTCAGAGGATCTTTCGTGTTTGTAGGCATGTTATATCTTGGAAAGAGAATGCATTGGCAAAGCATTTGTTCGCATAAGGTGCTAGGCCAGCCTCTCCATGCTCTTCAACACGAAGCAAGTCAGACTAATTGATCCAAAGCTCTTGGCAGGCGTATGGTTAGCTCTTCATATTTTCGGCGTAAAGGCTATTGTGACTGTTCGCAAGCGTTGCCAGTGAAGATTCTCTCCAGCATTTCCAGAAATTGATACTCGTATATGCCTTTTGATAGCATGACTGGGTGTGCATATGCCATCGATGACTTAAATCCATCAAAAAAGCCATCACCACAAACTATGTCATCAAATCAGCTACGGGGGGTTGTGTTACTCATCTCAGCTGCAGCTTCAAATTCCATGGTAAGCGCCCTAGCTGGACACATCAGTTCAAACAGAAGGTATTCAGGGCTATACACTAGCAAGACCATCAAGTCATAATCATCATCTCGATTTCTGCATTCAGCTAACAGTCAATTAGCGTTACCAGGGCTATAACACTGGTAGTTGTCTCAACCATCGTTTATTAAAACCTCTCTACACGGTCCCTCTAGACGACAAATAGTTCTTTTCAGACTACTACACCAAGATCAAGGAGCTATATAGGCAGATCTTGAGTGATTCGTTGGGCCAGATCAAGGCAAGCAATACCAAAACGCCTGTTACTGGACTAAACCCGACGACAGAAAACGTCTTTTCAATTGTGACAGGAAGGTCGTCAACAAGTCAAGACGACAAAGAATTTGTATCAACAATCAAGCTATCAAGGGTCAGCTTGAATTACTATTCACAAGACAAAGAGTCATGATGTCTTCATTTTAATGAATCATCAACGGAACGGCCAAAGACAAAGCACCAGCGCAATGTCCATTAGCCATGAACAAGTTATGGACCCAAATAGAAGGAATCCATTGCTCCATTTGGGAAACTTGCAACGATCCCCTAGCCAAAGGATATGACATGCAGTCATACACTGATCTGGAGACCAGGGTCCTTCGCAATCGAGCCACTTTGGAAAAGACATCAGGTCAAGTTCATTCCCCCGAAACAAAGAAATCGGTAGGCGAGCACACAGTAATTCAGCTTCCAAAAATGACCATACCGAGATTTGATGGCGATCATCATATTTAAGAAAATGATTCATGACCAGCAAATACCACTCATTCCAAAATGTGGTACTTGAAAACGAACGTTTCCCGCGATGGAGAACGTTTGTTGCGGCATCTGGAGCTAACCGATTACAACCACAACATAGCTTGGAATATTTTAGAAGCCTTAACTTCAGCACTGCTACAGCGTATTTTCAGTCTGCCGAACCTCACTTCCGAAATGAAGGCAACCAGAGAGTTTCATGACGCCATTCACGAATGCCTAGAATCACTCAAAACTCTGGGAGTAAACCCGGAAAACTGGGACCCACTACTTATCCACACACTCATAAAGAAACTCGATCGACAAAGCCACTTGCTTTATGAGCAATCACTGCAAAGGCCTCGAGAACTACAACAAATTAAGGAGTTCTTAAAATTCTTAAAGAAACGATTCGAGGCATTGGAATCCATGGGAGGAAAAGGTGCAGTCTCAGACTCGTGGCACACACAAAATCAAGGTCACAAGGGCAACGTGGTAACATCCGTGGCAACATCAAATGGCGAAGGCTGTAAGGTGTGCAGCATTAAGGGTCGTCCACTTTATTATTGCGAGAAGTTTTTAAAAATGTCCGCTGCGAACCCAAAAACATTTATTGAGGCACCGTTCAGTTTCCTCCACCTTGCGTTTCCTTCTGAGTTTAGGAAGAGCATTGACGAATTTGCTGGGCTCCTCCTTGAAGCCCGTGTAGTTGATTTGTTTTTGGAGCCGAGACAATGTATCCGATTTCGAATTTCAATGATCCTATGGTGTGACATGGAAGTTCTCCAAGCACCTTCGTGGTGTTAAGTCGATTACTTGTTGTCCTTCTTTCGTAGCAAATGATAGTGTTGACAACCAGATCAATATGAAATCCGTGAGATGACTGCCTTTAATGATGGATTTGTTAGCATTAGCATCACAGTATATGATAGGTCCCACCTTCAGTATTCAATAAATTCGGGGGCTAAGTGCAGCGGTGGTGGTACTATTGCATCAAATGAAAAATAAGCCAACGCAACGATGAATTTGTCCCATTCTCCGTTCCCGTATAGATATTATGCGAGGTTTGGTATTCAACATCAAAAGTCTCCCACATAGGGATCTAGTAGGAGACTTGGAAAGTTGAAGGATATTCGTCTCTTGCCTGCCTTACTTTGCTTTACTTTTGACAGCTTTGCTTTACTTCTTACAGACCGGGGTGGTACTGGGGCTTAACCAACATGACCTCCAGCCAGCTCGATCCTTAGCTACGCGTAACTGCCTCCAATTACTCACACCAATTTCGTTTAGGTTCCCTTCCAACTGCGTGCGTTATTACCTTATGTAAGCAATTCCTATACTGCGTTCACCCACTGGGGTGAAATCGGAGATCCTTCGGGCTGGTGCATTAGTGTCAATGCGCTCCATATGACCTAGTCATATTAATCGCTGCAAGCGAATCTTTCTGTCCAGATCCACGACAGCAGAAATGGAAAACCACCTTTCTCAGATGCAGACAGGAAAGAATCCTTGATCTTATCCCACAACAAGAGAAGGGTCGGCCTCTATTCTTGCTCTTCTTGTGCGAATAGACTTATTTTCCATTTTTCTGTGTCTGGGTATTAAGACGCGTCAGCACGTCTACCGTGTCCTTGGATCTAGAAAATGGCTCGCAGGTTTCTTCACAGTTTCTTCCACAGGTTCTTCAGGTTTCTTTCACAGTTGGTCAAGGCGTTGTTTACACTCAGTGTCGTAAGGCTATTGCAATATCCAGCCTTCTCAATTTAAAGCGTCAACAATTTTGGGGTTTTCTTCGAAGTGATATCCAATTTCCGGCCATCCCGATTCCAGCCGGGCCTTCTGTGAGTACAAAGCCACTGTCAGGATTATTTCTCAAGGCGGATTTGACTGCATCAACTGACATCCGTCAACCAGAACCTTTGCTGATTGTAGTACCACGTTCATCCGAACATCTTTTTTCCTTTAGTCCTGTTCGAGGCGAACGAAAAGAATGCAATTTCAATTCCAATAGATTGGCCGGTTTCAGTGGCTGTCACTTTCGCCAATCTGTTTCTTTTTTCTTTCACCGCTGGAGGCAATTGTGCCTTCGACAGCACTTGCCGTCTCTTTGCGCCTTGTGTTAGTCTCACGTCTTAGACGTTTTATAGAGCGCGCCTCTTCTGGAGTCCGTTCAATTTCTTCGATTTCATAGAACAAGGTATGGAAATTCGCACTTTAACCAACCACCTGTCTATTCTGATGGATTCAAACCGTAACTATGTAAGCCTCCCAGTCAGGATCAGCAGGAGTCATTGGAGTCGAAAGATTTATTAAATCTTCGGTCAGCGTCTAAATCTGTGCACTTTCTTTTAGTACGTTAGCTTAGGGTTCCCCTCGTTGTCGAAAAGACCACAGCAAACATCCTTCTTGTTGATTCTCATCATTGTATACCCAATAGATAAAAATAAATTACTACGCACTATCGAGGGCGCTCTTAAGAACCGTCTATAGGTCACACGTCTTATATTTCCTCCTTTGTTTTATGAAATCTATCAGTTTTTATACACTGGTAGGTATCTCTAGCAATTCTAACTGCCTTTGAACAGCTACTGTAGTATAGGTAAAGACTCTAGCTTTTTGGAATGGTGGATCATGAAATTCTATCGTGAGTAGTAAAGCCCTAATCTCCTGTCCCAAATTCACTATAAGACCTGTCCATATCACACGAATGCGAACGTATCTTACTTCACAAATTTCTTGTCCAATTTCCCAACACTTAATCCACCTGATGAATATTCAAATTTAATCAGAAGATACGAGCACTTTCAACTCATAATTTACATCAAATCAATGAGAAAACCGAAAAGAAGTTATTAAAGACAAAACCGTAAGTGATGCTAAGCCTCTCGTAAAAAATGGCACAAGGATAGAAAGTCGTCGTGTTAGGCGCTTCGCAGTAACGGTTTAGCTCTCACCTGAAAAGTGCTTAAACCCAAGTATCCGTGTATACAAACATCAACCCCTCATGTAGCCACCTCATCTTCTCTCAGCCCCTACTAGACAGACGAAGTATAGTACAACTGGTTGAATTTATAATGACGCACAGCACTCACCTTCAGTTCAAAGTAACACGCAAAAGACTTTGACTACGACTACGTCTATGGCTATGACTACGATACCGAGGTAACAAGTAACAAGAGTGTTCCAAGCCCAACTCACATCAGCAACAGCAACCGACATCATCAATAAATTTCTCAGCTGAATCTAACTTTTACATTTAATTATCTGTGAATTGCATCAATCTGTGGATACCCCGTTTGCCGCTACCGCTGCATCTGTACCTGGCTATGTGTCTACGTCTGGCTACATTCTAAATTCGTTTACTTGTGGCGTGTAGCATAAATCCGCCATTAATTTTTCATATTCACGCATTTCGGTTGCGCTATAAGTTGCATTTCTAGTTGCCGCAGATATTGTACTTGTACGAGTACTCGTATCTTTTGGTCGAAAGGAGCATCTTTAAATGCTGGGAGGGGGAGTACGAGATGCAACTTGTATCCGTATAATGCACTTACTTACGCATGTTGTTTGTTTGGTTGGTCTTGCTGATGATAGGCATGGCTGGCATGGGGTAGTGTCGTGCGGTATGCCGCCAAACTTACGGATACCTTTCATATGGTACTCATAGATGCAGGTGTACTCGTATCTAGGTATCTGACATTCCTATTGGCGCGTCGTGGTCGCATCATCATCGCAATGTCTTGTCACTGTCTCAATACATGTACATAAGAGCGCACTTGCTGCAAAGCCGGATACCAATGAGCGAAGGCTTTCCAGTTACCAAAGATAAGCACGCTCTCTCACTATAACTCCTCAATAGACAAAGCAGTACTCAGATACTCGTACAACAACCACCGTAACACCACGAAGCATCATCAAAACAGCAAGCAAAAACACCAACAACACCAACCATACCAACCATGTCGTCGATGCCGAGGCATTCTTCCTGGGATTTCATTAGGGCAGATGACTACCACGAGTGCGCGGTGTGTTTGTTCGGACATTAATTAAGCTCCGGCTAACAACGACGACAGCAGATCGACTGGCGGGACTTAGCCATGGCCGTTGTGGGTAATACCTGAACGAGTATCTATTTGAAATTTACTGGACGTACCGTCAGACAATAAAAAAGTTTAAATTATTTTCATTAAAAATTTTTAAGATGTTTCCGTTGTTTATGAGTCGAAGTGCAAGTCTTATGAGAGGTTTGAGTCATCAAATTGCAGTCAGACGATGATGAGATGGAAATACGTCCAATGGGTGGTTGGGAGCGCCTTCATTATACCTACTCGTACGGTGGGGTTGCCGGGAATGTGCTTCGTAATATTATTTTTCAACACTCAATATGGTGTTTTATAATTATCATCGGTTGCTACAATTTATTTAGTCAGGTGACTGTGAGAAACGCGGTAAGTTAAATACTAAGACGACACTGGCAAGTGTGCAGATCAAGGACAAACGTTGGTTTCCAATTGATCGTTTCGAAAGTGGACTACAAGGGCTAAGTAGGAGTCATTTGCTCATTCAACGGGATACATGGTTGGCAGGCAGGCAGGTAAGGGTGACTGTTGGAAACACCAATCCAATCCGCCCATTGTGATGCCACATGGGTCTATGATCCTCTTACTAATGGCACAAGTTTGAGCTGACGATGAAGCGTAGGAGACTGTTTACGTCCATATTTTTTAGATCGTGGAGGATTGTCTCATTTCCCTCCTCGTCCATGCAGCTTCTACAGAAATCGTTTGTAAAAACGCCAAGCCGTCTTGCATGCTTGCCTATGAGGCATTATCGAGTGATGACACTTATGAGCTCTTAGAGCGATTCGGATCCAGTTTTGGCCAGATCTGTTTGATCGCTAGACGTGTTGCTTCAACAGTCCACCTTTAATATTAATTTGCATGTAGCGATTGGTACACCTATGCCACCCTTTGCCGGTAGAATAGGTAGCGTGGTTCCAATTTTGGCAAGTTCGTCGGCCCTACAATTTCCTGGAATATCTCTGTGGCCCGGCAGCCAGCAAAGGTGAAGGTTGAACTGCTCAGCCATCATCATAAGAGATGATCGGCATTCAAAGGCGGTTTTACAATTTAATGAAACTGACTCCAGGGACTTGATAGCGGCATGACTATCCGAAAAGATGCAGATATCCTTTGCAAATATCACGTTTTTCTTCAGCCAGGATAGAGCTTCTTTAATCGCAAAAATTTCCGCCTGGAACACGCCACAGTGATCTGGAAGACGGAAAGAGAGGCTTAGATTTAGCTTATCTGAGAAAACACCGCCACCAACTCCCCTATCGGTTTTTGATCTATCAGCCCACCATGAAAGCATCTTCCTCCCAGAAAGGACTAGAGGGGAAGATGACAAGGAAGCTATTGTCAAACCAAATTTCATGTATGGTGTAATCTATGTTCTCTATGAGGATTCCTAGTACACTTAGAATGTTAGCGTTGGCAAATGAATTAATTATCCACTGTGTAGTCGCTTTAAGGCAAATAGCTGCAGGTACTTCTCTGCTGAACATATCGAGTTGTGTCAAGTGAAACAGAATGTCTAATGCCGCCGAGGGAGTAGAATGTAGGGCTCCGCTTATGCATGGACGTCCTGTTCTTTGGACTCTGCTTAGTTTGCTGCAGTTGACTGCATTGTTTAAGGCCGCCCATCAGACAGCAACCCCGAAGGTGAGAAGCGTTCTTATGGCCGAGATGTATAGCCATTAGCCTGTTAGCCTGTGGGTTATGCGACGTAGAAGGCCCCATTTGTTCCCAATGGCTTTTTTTGCCAGAAAATAAAGCTCCCAATCCACAGCGATCTGCCCAACGGGTTAATCTGTTAAGATTTAGCTGAAGGAGTCCTTTAATGGTATTAAGATGCTTGCCTGAGCCGGCTATAGAAACGTCATCCACATAGGCAATCAGCCTGCTACCACCCGATTCCAGACATATCAGCAGTTCAGCAACCACTAAGGTCAGGAGAAGATGAGAAAAGACACCGACCTGCGGCGTACCTCTGCTGACACATCTTTTATCAGAAGCCTCACCCAGTTTTGAGTTGATTATCCTGCTGTTTAGCATAAGACTGATCAGCTCTGCAAGTGAGTCGTCTACTTGCAGAGTTGACAGCGCAGTCGTGATTGCGGATGTGTTGACGTTGTTAAAGGCGCCCTCCATGTCCAGAAAAGCGACCATTGTGGCTCTGTATATTGTAGGGATCGTTCGATGTGGCTAGTCAGTGAATGCTGAGCCGTTTCCACCGGCTTTCCTTTACGGTAGGCATGTTGAGCCGTTGAAAAAAGTTGTCTGCATCGTATATGGATATCAATCAGTCGTTCTACAGTTTTTAGAAGGAAAGATGATAAACTTTTAGGTCTGAGGTCCTTTGAGACAACATGAGAGCATTTTCGGTCTTTGGAAATGAAAACTACATTGGCTTCTCTCCATGACAGTGGAATGTAGATCAGTTTTAGGCAGAAGGCAGAAGGCAGAATAATATCCGCGGGCCTCTGTAGCTCGGCAGGTATTATACCGTCCGGACCAGCAGACTTGTACGGGTTGAGGCTATGCAGGGCTCAAAGCAGCTTGTCTCTTGTAATCAGACCTTGAATTTTGCAGTAGTCCTGTTTGGGTTGCTACTGGCAGCGAATAGGGAGCTACCTGGAAAGTGGGTGTCCAGTAGCAGG
The DNA here is from genome assembly GCA_963966105.1 of Volucella zonaria. NCBI lineage: Eukaryota > Metazoa > Arthropoda > Insecta > Diptera > Syrphidae > Volucella > Volucella zonaria. The sequence goes on along the minus strand of OZ014530.1, from coordinate 32,795,936 downwards.
TTGAGTGATTCATCACTTTGGGTTGTGCAAGAGTTATCTGCTTTTTTCAAACAGCTAGACATTACAGAATTTGTAGAGAGGATTTTTCTTAGCCGCGATGCCTCAGAGGTTTCTGTAATTTTGTCACAGAATGACTTCCAGGATTGTCGCTTTGCCTTCCTTGCTCAGTTCTTTTTTATACATTTTGAGGGATGCTTGGTATGAGTCCCAGTCTGTCACTTTTCTTGCGCTTTTTGCGAGGTGGAAAGTTTTTTGGAACTGTTTCTAAGCGGTCCCTGTGCTGATGTCCATCAGTGCGTCTTTTCCTTGGCTCGAGGTTGGATAAGAGGGCAGGAGGCAGCCATAGCCTGATTGAGAGTCAAGGAGAATTCCTTGACTTTCATGTCAAGCTCGTTGTTGTCACGCGGGGGACTTGAGAGTTCAGAGAGTGTTTCTGACAGTATTCCTCTGATTTTTCGGAATGCTGGTTGGCTAGGAGGAGCATCACTAAGGCCGAATTGGATGTATCTGCGGTCTGAAAGTGAGTGTTTAGACGATACCATCCAGTTCATTAACATTTGAGTGATGCTGATGTCTAGGACTTCCTGTCGGTTTTTTGTAATAAAAGTGGGCTCATTGCCAATGTTGCAAACAATGAGGTTAGTGCTTCTAAAGTGACTCAGCTGTGCTTGATGAGCGTGTGATGAGCGTTAACGCCGCATCCGATGATGAGGTCAGATTTTAGCCTTCCAACGTCCAGTACCACCCTTTTTAGGTTATGACCAGGGAGAGGGCCTACATGAACGTGGCCAAGATATGCCGATTCCAGCCAGTAGGAGCTTTTGGCAGCCCTAGTTAGGAAGTAAAAATGCATTAAGGTTACGTTTCACTAACATACAAGTTCTAATCTTACCTTTGTCTCTTGTATAGAGCTGAGCGTATATAGGTGTCCCAAGGCCACAAACCACGCTTTCTACGATCCATTGTTCCTGGATTAGGATGATGTCTGCGTGATGATGAGTGCGGTAAGCCTTTTTTGAGTGCTGGAGATTAATCCGGAGAAACCGTATCATTTCTACAATTTACCAGAGTAGTCTCCATCATAGTGCTGTTCGAGGCTTCCGATTCTGAACATGTGCTCAAGAGCTCATCTTATTCCTCTGATCGTATAGGATCTCTAACTAAGGAGACCGACGGCTTAGTTGTCGCCTCGGATCAATTGGAGTCGTCGCTATCCATTTCCGGAAAGTATCTCGACGCTTCGAGGTACAAGTTTCAGTTAAAGGAGGAGGAGGTTGCTAATCAGATTCTAGCTCATTCTTTTTGTGAATCCTTAGGTGGATTGACTCGAAACGGAACCGAATCATGCCTCTAGTCTGCCCTAGAGGGTTAATAGTTTCCTTATTATTCACAATCAACGCGCATCTATAAGGGCCCCCTAGTTCTTCCAGTTTAGCTACTTTCCAGTCATGAGTCGGAAGGATCGGGTTGCTGAGCCTGATGATCTCCATAATGATTTCTGTGGAGGAGGGTTTGGCTGGGGGTGCAAGCTCGAGGTCTGCAAGGGATGTCCTCCTTAGATACGATCTCGAGTTTTGTACCTGGCCAAATTGAGCCTAAACCACCTATGGCTTTAGTGAAGACATCAAGAGATCTCTGATTGGCACATGCGGTAAATTTTACGTGGCCTTTGTGCCAACCAGCGTCGTTTGTGATGAGAGGTGGTTTTCCCGCATGATGGCCAAGAAGTTGCTCGAAAGCTTTAGCTTGCAAACTACCACCACTCAGGTGTTATTGATCCGTCTGTGTCGTTCCTGTCGATTACCGCCATCAGTATTGCGTCCTTCAGGACTTCGCTAAAAGACGTCAGAGATGTGCTGTTGGATGGCCCAGGGGTTTTGATGTCATTGGTTTTGGGCCACTTGCGAACCGGCACGGTTTCCTCCAACGATCTCTGTTGCTTGCAAGAGTCTTTTGTTGTTTTGGGAGCAGTGGAATCAGTTTGTAATCCGTCTTTTAGGATGTTGTTAGCCCACTCATACTTGGTCTTTATATCCGCACTTTTCTCAACCTCCGGAATGGATCCGAAGGTTTTGATGATGCGTAAAGCATTTCGGCCTTATATAGAGCACCTTAGATGGAGCTTGACAATGCGGATAAGCCCCAGATTCCTTTTTAGGGGGAAGAGCTTTAGTAGTAGCGACAAGTCCGCGGCCTGCCACACACTTCCTGCTGCTAGGCGTAAGGAAGTGTTAGGTTCATGGCTTTCCACAGTCTTAACACTCCTTAAAGTGTTCTTTTTAGGCTCATTGCCCTTGCCTTTAGAGGATGGTGCACCATGGCCTGCCACAGTTTTAACTCCGCTCGACAATACAGGAGCCTTGCCGGTAATCGGTGCAGTCATCGTTCTACCGCCCGGCATTAAAAGAGTACCGGCCTCAGGTTTTGTTTTGGGATACATATGGAGCTCACATTTCTAATGCGATAGACACGTACCACGAGTTTCGCGTCTTTTTGATTCGCAGAAACTTAGAATGGTCCTCAGGTCTAGTCTGGGCCTGGCCCAGACACGATTTAGCAATAATCGTCTCCAACTAATTTTCATCACCGCATAATCCCTGTGGGATGGATTCGAAGACACCCTGGGTTAAATTTGGAGTGCATTCGCTCAAGATGTGCTGTCCATTTAAGCGAGTGACAAATAATCTTAGTTCATGTTGCAATACAAAATGAGTGTATAACCTCCTTTAGCCCGCCTGTCAAAATTTGGCGACAATCCAAGACTTAGTTTTGTTTTGACACCTTTCCGGACGAAGATACGCTCTTCGCCTTCTTTGAAGCACGTTTACCGGGTGAAATCCGTTGTTTCAATTGTTCTTTGGTCTCTGGTCTGTACCAATGAATCCATGTCTCATAGGTGGTCATGAAACGACGCAGAAACTCCTCCGGATTTCGATTAAACACGGCCAAGCACGTCTTTGAAGTGGTCTCACGATTGCGCTTGTTCTCCGGTGTGAGCAAACGCGGCACTCATCGCGCCGACAGCTTTCTCATGCCCAAAATCTCGTGCAGGATATGGCTAACGCCTTCAGTTGAGATGCCTGCTACCTCATCCAACTCGCGAGCTTTTCCTCGGCGGTCCGCTAATACGAGACCGCGGATTTTGTTCACGGTTTCCTCTGTGGTAACCGTTTTTGGACCACCTGGGCGCGGTTCATCAAAAACCAACTTGCGGACACGGCGAAACTCGACGAACCAATGGTACACAGTTGTACGGGAAGTTGAATGGGTTCCATACACACCATCGAGAATGGGCTTGATTTCCTCGCAGGTTTTGCTACTCAAAAACTAGAATGGGATCACGGAGCGATACTGCTCTTTGCCCATGGCCGCAAATAACACTAACACGATGTTTTGAAATGGGTGTCACAACAAAACTAAGCGTCGGATTGTCACCAAATTTTGACAGGCGGGGTAAAAGAAGTTATAAAAATGACAGTATACTCATTTTGGCTCAGTAGCGCCATCTATCTTCCAATCCGGGTACTCATCAAAAAGCCCTCGTATGCTGCTGTTTTTTTAAAAGGTCTGACGAATGCAAGTCCACTGTTGAATCCACTGTTCTTGTCAGATGGTGCTACAGTCCGTGGTGGATGAGGGGTTTAGGTAGCGCGGTCTGTTGCCATCTGCTTCCAGTTGGGCACATGAAGTTTGCAGACATTTCTGTGACCACCTACGGTTAGGTCGTGCTTTACTGCATTGTGCTTCTAGGTTGGAATCGAAAACTTTCTAAGCAGGACGCTGTTATTCATGCATTCAAGGTGACCGTGTTATCGAAAATTAACCCAAAAACTTTTCTCTCGAAGCACCCGTGAGCATTTTCATCTGCTTTCGTCAGTGTCCACGCTTCTGCGCCGTAAAACCGGGACTGGGATGATCAAGGTCTTATACGTAGAGTCTGTTTAGATGGTCGCGATCGGCTCTTACCATCCAATTGCTTTATTAGTCATCGTTTTATTTCTACGGAGCTGTTGTTTGCAGAATTGATAGCAGAGCCAAGAAAGGCAAAGCCCCTTACTGCCCAAAAGTTATAGCTGTGGTCTGTGACGTTGTGCCTAATACGTCGATGATGTTGTACGTTCCTTCTTGCTCATAGCATATACATACATAGTTTTCGTATCATTTACCACTATACCATCTTGGCAGCTTCCCTTTCAGACACTAACAGCCCGCTAAACTCTGTCACTTATCGCAGCATCATCGGCCTACGCTAGTATGCAACTTGCGCACTTTTGAAAAATTTTACCTTCGGTGTTGGCTTGTGGGCTCCGCACAATTCTTTCAAGAACGCTACATGACAACCCAACGTCGTGTTTAAGTCCTTTTCTGACACAGAAGGGGTCAACGACGTTGACGGAGCAGCGAGTCATCGTTATTCCGTCTCTATAAACATATGCGGCCTTAAAATGAAAAAAATGGTGGCCATCGATTTGGACTTCTTGAGTTCTTTTCAAGGATCTGCCGGAATGCGAAATTTGGTCGACAGAGGCGAATCAGGTTGCTGACGAGAGGTTTCAGACATTCGCACAATATGGCAGATAAAATATTGTACGCAATGTCGAGGGGACTTATACGAGTACCTCTATAGTAGGCGCAGTAGAGGGAGTCTTCTTTTTTGTGGATCGGGCAAGTGATGCTGAGAATCCATTCATCAGGCATACACCCTTCTGACCAGAATTTAGAAATGCATTGGTGTATGGTATGCTCTCCACAAAGTTTGAATAAACCATCTGGTCTTCTGTCAGATACAGTAAGTTTGTTGGATTAAGGCTTAGATATTGCTATCCTTTCTTAGTTTTGGAGACGGACAGAAATCTTGCTTATCATCGTCTATGTTGGATGGCCTAATCTGCGCGACAGAGGGATATTTTCGTTGCAGTTGTGATAGAACTATCAAAGGAAGTTTTTGTATATTCTCAGCGTCGACTGTGACCCTACTACAAGATTTCCTCCTTGATCTCTACAGGCTTCTGTATCGGTCTACTTGCATTGACACGTTCTTTTTATCTGCTGGTAAAACTTCCGTATATTGCTTCTGGAGTACAAACTCTTAGTATCTACGATCGCGTGCTTCTCGTGATCTTTTTCTCTTCTTCTGAAAAGGCCAATGTTCTCCCCGTCTTTTTTGCTCGTAGGGTTCACGAGAGGATCTCGTCCTTCGTTGCAGCATAGCTTCGTACGAATCTTGTTTAGCTACAAGAGCTTGGCGGCAATCTTCATTAAACCAGGGATTTCTTGCTGGTGGTCGGGTGAAACCGAAGACATTAGTTGGGGCGTTTGCAATGGTACGTTAGCGGGGCCACTAGTCTTCGATACTTGATGCTGGTGGCATAGGCCTTGTCGAACGATTTCGGGATACGCGTTTGACAAAAATTCTTGCGATCTTTTGCGATCTCTTGCGATTGCACCTTTTTTACGTTATGTCTTCTCACAGTCGTTCTTTTTTGCTGTGGCATTTGACAAATCCGCATTTGTTCCTTGGCTGCAACAAGGTGGTGATCAGAGTCAGTGCTGGCTGCCCGAAGCGTTCGAACGTCCAGAATACTGGAGGTATGTCTTACATAGTTTGATTTGGGGGGGTATTTGCATATTGATATTTCCCCACGCCGTAAAGTCAATAAGCCAAAGTCCATTGCCAGGCAAAGTGTCATTGTAGGCTATGCTGACCAAAGATGTTCTCCTTTCCTATCTTCGCATCTTCCTTGTCTGCCGAGGGAGTATGGGGCTTATGTTAGCGAATTTAACCTTGATGCTGGTTGTCATAAGACGCTCGCTCACGTTCCTGCTTAAGTCTGGCGCATATGGCAAATCCGCACCCGAATAAGCTCTGTTTGTGTTCCTGTAGCCATCGCCATAGTAGATGTGACAGTTTTTCAATACTCCTTTTGCTTAATCCATCCCATCCCACTTCCTGGATTTGAATAATATCTGCATGATAGCAGGCGAGGATCTCTGTTAATTTGTCGGCTACACGTGGCCTGTTAAGGGTCCGATTATTCCACGGATTCGAAGCTTATTGTTCTTGTTTAATTTGGTTGGGTCGTCAACAGTAAGGTCATCCATATGCCGAGATTGTTTTTGCTTCGGAATTGTTTTGGTTTTTCCGTGGTAGGAAAGATATCCCGACACGCAACTCATTTGACAGAGGGCCGGAGGTTTTGATGCCAGTACTCGCGGAAACAAATGTTGCCGTTGACCGATCAAGAGCTCATCCTCCGCAATCTGAAAGTTCCTTATGTCACAATAGGTCAAATAAAGCTTCCACTAGTCTGGCTATAGACGCCACCGTTGATTCCAATGAAGGGAATTCCTCCGTTGCACACCCTTCTTCTGAGGACCTCTCTTTCCACTTTCGTTGGAAGGTGATCCAAGTGGTTTCGTCACTAATGGCGCCGTAGATGTTCCGACGGCCGACTATGACGAAAGTTTAGTGTTTTTGCACAGACGAAAAATCAGTGGCTTAGGACTCCATTCCTTGGAGAAGAGCTTACTATGCACTCCCAGGCAAAAAATATTCGGATTGTAGCATGCTTAAACTGAACACACAATCTATACTAAGCACAGTGTGTGTACGAAGTCGCGTGTTTTATGTGGGAACCTGCCATTGTATAGCTTAAGTCCACTGTGCCATTCATTTTTGCATCATATTGAGGAATAATCCCGATTCTCGATCTTCAGTTCAATACCAAATTGCAATTTCCCGCTTGGTGAAGGGTGGCCTATTTAAAACCTTCTCAAATCAAAGGACCATGGCGCTCAGTGTTATTTGTCTAAAAGTGCTGGTAGTCCGATGAAAGTCAAAGTCGGAAAATCTTTTCTGTGATTTAGATCTACCACCATGCTCCCACAAGATGTCAAGCCGGGACCGAGGTTCCAGGGGCTCCTGCATTCAAAATGTAGCTGGTCAAATGCGTTATACATCTGTCACAGGTCTGATGTCCTTTTACGAGTACATTACACCAGATATTGTTTCGCCTTCGTTTATTTTCCAACTACGCCATGGGCAGGGGCCCTCTATACTAAGCACATGTGTCAGGTGTTTTAAGTGAACCTACCGTGTAGGTTTAAGTTCACTGAATGCCCATACATTCATGGAAATAAGGACACGCCTTGCCATCGCTTTTAGGGCTCCATCACCCAGTACTTTTTGCGAACTATACATGGGGTTGAAACCAACTGGAAGACCCTGCCTGCGTTTTAGGTTTTAAATCACAGCCACCGTGACGATCCTACAAGGTGGCCTACCCACTATTACGATAAGACCAGTATTGTGCTCTACCCTAGCTCTTTGTTAGACAATTTAATTAATTGAAGAAGCCTTGATAAATGAGCGATGGCCCACCGAACTGCTGAAGTATAACCTAGCAACATGAGGCTGAGCAAATTCTAAACTGTCACTGTCGGTATCCCCTTCATTGATAATAAAATTTCTATGTAAGCTGTCATCTAGATCTTCGTGAACGTAAATATTTGGTTGTGGTTCTCTAAAAACTTGCAGCGGAATACTGATCCATGATTTGGATCGGTTTGAAGCCAAAAATAGTGGTGAACGTGAAAAGCAGAAAACATCACTTGCTTCTTTAACACGGTTTTGGAAGACCTCTTTCCAATTCACTGTAAAATAGAATCTAAAATCATATCTGGGTGTTTTGGTGTTGGTCCAAATAGTCGAAAGCCACTTCCTTCAATTTCCCAGATCAATCGCCAGATCTTTATTCGATGAGGACAACCATCTGCTTCTTCGAAAGATTGACTTCTCTGTAGCAGTCATACATTTTTACCAAAAATTGTGGTAAAAGCACGAGCCTTCTGCTTAGAGCATAGAGGAATTTGCCCGATGGCAGAATGGTAGGAATGGGTCGTCGAGTAGAAACCATGGCTGGTCAATATTACCAAGATCTCGCCAACAACAAGAAGCCAGCACATAGTACCTTTTTACATCTTGCTCTTTCCAAAGTCAAGTTGATTTCAATTACAGGGACCGATGTTGGTATCATATTACCCACCTTCATGTAGCCGTGTTGCAGAAGACGTATGCAGTCCCTTCATAACTGAAATAGAAAAGTTCATATTTGCCTTTCTTTGTGTGATGATATTACCCCTGACAGTTGATAGTCTCAGTCTCAGACACTTGTCCAACAACAGTCGACACAACAAAGCATGGTGCTAATGGCCATCCTCATATATTTACATACAAAAACCTTCCTTACCGCTACTCGTACTTTATCTTGTCCGCTTAGAGATTACATTTCCAGCTCCACTCCTGCAAACGCAGGACACTAACTTCACATTCCATTACCATAATCGATTTAGTGGGTGTTGACAAAGCCACTCTGGCCACACTCTGCACACCACTTTGCACATTAATATGCAATTGCTCGTTAGGATCAATAGCGGTCTTTCTTCATCGGACACAAAAACCAATTCGAATTCAAAATCGAAATCTGAATCCGAATCCGAATCCGAATCTGAATTCGAATCCCCCGTGTGAATGCTGTTCCGGACCGTAAAAGTCAACCAGACAACCGAATCTATGGCAAGAGCACTTGTAGTCGTCGTATCTTTTACTCGAGTGCTGTGTGCCTGCGGGTAAAATTGCAAATTGGCAAATCCGTCATACAGTAAAGTACTTGTCTGACATGCCCAGAATTTACTAACTATCGTGATATCAGCGCACAGGAGCTACTGCTCGTCAATCGGCGGGAAGAAATCTGTAGCTGTCGACGGTTGTTGTTGTCGACTATAACGCGGCGGTAACTGTGCGGCAGCATCACTATCAACTTCAGCGTCAGCGTCAGCTGCGGCGGCGGTGGCGGCGTTGTCTATTGTACAACTCCTGTTCCAATAATCATATGCACACTGTGTAAACGGACACTTTGAAAGCTTCAGCTTTAGCCTCAAAGTGGATTCTCTCTCTCTCATTCAATTATTATTGTCATCGGGACAACTGTCAATGATTGACAGCTGAATACGAAAGTTTGGTGACATTTCCCCTTATTTGGCGCGAGTGGGATTTTTGTGTGTTTACGTTCGCGTGTTTTCTTTTCAGTACTCTCATACGAATAGTTGTTCCTTCTTTCTCCAACCACTCGACATCAGTCACAAAATGCCCTGGGTACTGGAGTACTTGGATTACTGCACGTACTAGTTGGCCCCCGTTCCGGCAGTTTATGATGTATCTCCAGCTGATATGTTGATTAGCCAGACGATGCGATGCGAGAGATGGTTCACACAAATAGTTGCACTGGGGCAATTAATTTGCTTTGGCATTTAAATACGAGGGGGTTATCTGCGATTTGAAATACGAGTAGAACCAGCCATCACCACTATTCCAATTCAAAACCAGACGACTTTCTTTTTTTTTTTTTTTTTAATTTATTTTTGCTGTAGCATGACGCTGGCTGGTTTCGTCGGAACGTTCCAATACACTAGATCTAGTCGGGGAGAGGTATGGGGAAGTTGTGGAAGAGGCAATCAATTGGCATTTAGCTTCAGTAGCCATAAAATTATGGCAAAATTCAAGCCATTGTGTGTCATATCGAAGTGGAAATGGAGGTTATTACTGGATAGATACTATTGGTGGTATGAACAGACTATAGGCTCGTACCTAACATACTTACCGTTGCGCTTGGCTTTTGCATGGAATTTCTCGGTTGCTTGAGCATATCGTAGTTGCAAAGTGGTGTAGACACGAGTACGACTATCAGCTTGTGAGTACAACCAATTTAGGCTTAAGAATGCCGCAGGGCTTAAAGGAATATAAGCAAATCACTTGCGACTTTGAAGACGGAGGAATAGAGAATCTTCCGTCTGCGGTGAATTGCCAATTTCTGGATGGAATCCATGGATGAGCTGAACGCCAGGGTACCGTTTAAAACCTGTTGTACGTGGGTACAGATGCGGTGATCGCAGTCAAATCGGTTGGTTGTGGTTAAAAAGTGATTGGGATTGCGAATGAAGCTTTGAACACAGCGTCAAATGGTAAATTGAGAATGAGAAGCACATTATTACGATCACTATCTTGACGATAGAACTGAAATCTAACGTAGGCATAAGTTACGAGAGCAGTACGCTGGTAACTATAGCGTTACATCACCCTTTGTTGGTGAATCCCGATACCAACAATGACTTGGATACTTTATTGTTTTGCAACTTGGTCCTTCGAGCCGGATTTGTATAATATTTTTCGATTTCATTCGGCAAAGATGTGCGCACCATGTACATTTTCAACGAATTGTTTGGAGAGAACGGGTTACCGAAGAGCCACGCGATTACCAACTCCAAACGGTCACATATGGAACCGCCTCGGCTTCATTCTTAGCCCCTAGAGTCCTTAAACAAATCAGTATCAACAACATCGTGCGACTTCCCCGGGCTTCAGATAATATCATAAACGATTTTCATGTCGACGACTTTATGTCAACTTACGAATGCATAAAAGACGCAATAGACATCAGTAACGATCTTTGTCAGATTTTAGAAGGTGCGGGAATGAAACTTGGAAAGTGGTCGTCGAACTCGTTCAAATCGGAAGGCGTCGATCGAGCTGCCTATCAGAGAAAGTGGAGTTAAAACATTAGGCCTTTTGTATAATACAGCGCTTGATGTTTACATTTTTGTTCATCGTCACACGCCATATCGGTCCCCAGGTTACCAAAAGAGAAGTGCTATCGGATATAGCTCGTATTTTTGACCTTTTGGGCTGGCTCTCACCAAATTGGATGAGATACGTATATCCCTACGGACCTTCACGAAGACTCGTCAGACTTCAAATCAGATTTGAGTTCCTTAGGTAATCTCAGAACTCCGCGATGGTTGCAGTTAAACCGAAACGAAGTTATGGAGCTGAATGGCTTTGCTGATGCTTCAGAGTCAGCATACACTGCGGCAGTATAGTCAGGCGTATTAAATTCTGACAGTGTTCGAACTGCGATTATTGACGCCTACCCTTTCGATTCCACGCCTTGAATTATGCGGCTCGTTGATGCTTACCAAGCTTCTCAGCAAAGTAAAGGACGCTCTAGCCTTTCACGAAATCGAGTGATTTGCCTACACAGACTAAACCACGGTTTTACACCGCATTCAAGGATACCCGCGGTCGCATAACGTATTCGTAGACAATCGAATATTGAAAATCATCACTCACTTTCCAGTGTCCATATGGCATCACGTTCGACCGAAAATACCGCTGACTGTGCCACCCGCGGTATAATGCCACAAAACCTATTTAATTTAGATTTATAGTGGAACGGTCCGCGGCTCGAAAATGCTGCAATACCTTTCCATCAGACGCACCCAATTATTCTTCGCAAGGAACACCATTTAACAAAATTGGTAGTCAGCGATTGTCATCTTACAAACTTGCACGCTGCAATACGACAAATGACGCATCTTTCGTCCCTCAAATATTTCATCATCGGAGTTCATCGTTTAGTCAAACGGTGTGTCTACCAATGCAAAACATGCACACTTTAGAGAGCAGTACCCTTTCATTGCCAGTCTACCGAAGCAAAGATTGTAGCCAGGCGTGATATTCGGAAACACCGGCTTCGACTATTCGGGCCCGTTTATGGCACGATCTTGGATGGGACCAGGCTCTTTGGTCTTTTTTTTGGTTGCCCCAATGGATGTCGTAATCTTCCAAAGATGCGGTAGCCCGTGCCACCAACATGCACGATTCGCACGATTTGATGCCAGAAGTGTGCCTACAACCACTCTCCTCAAGGGACTGCTGTTAAGTATTACTTGGCGGGGCTGGTTAGCAATTATGCTCTATTCTCCGAGGCCGCCTCTTGGGCTCTTCTTAGGGCTTCTACTCTTCGCAGCGCGTACAGCACGCTCACTATAAATGAGCAGATCTCCATCCACTTGTCTTCTGACTGCGTCATGTGACTTATGAGGTTTTCTGGACTTGGCAGATTTACTCTTTCTTCTGCAAAGCAAAGTCTGCAGTAGAACACCGCATGCAACACATCCTTGTCTTCATTTTGGCATTCTGGACACTGGGGCGAACTATCGTGTCCAAATCAATGGAGGTATTTCCGGTAGCCGCCGTGCCCAGACAGAAACTGTGTGATGTGGTAGTTACAGTTCCCCCATGGTCTCTTTGGGAATGAGCTTGTAAATCCACCTGTTTTTGGTGGAGCGGTTACACCTGGTTTGCCACAGAATTGCAGATGCTGCCTTTTCTTCTTCCTTCACCCTCTTTGCCTCTTACCGGTTCGAGGGTCGCTTAAGATACACCCTCTTCATCTCATCCGCCAGGATGTCTATTGGGATCATTCCAGCTAAAACGCAGGCTGCATTATCGGAGATTGTACGGAATCCGCTGATCGCTCTGATTGCACAGAGCCTGTGAGATGATGATAACTCTCTCCTACACTCGTTTGTCGCCAGTGCACCCGCCCATATAGAATCAGCGTATAGAAGTACCATGCTGACCACTCTGGTTAGCAAGATCCTTCGGGCGTATTAAGGTCTGCCGATGTTCGGTAGCATTCGGGAGAGTGCGGCTTGCATTAGCGAGCGTACTCGATGTGAGTTTTGAGGCACAGCTAATTGTCGATCATGACTCCAAGGTACCTTAAGGATTCTTTGGATCTAATTGTCTGGTCTCCGACGCGGAAGTTCGCGTATTCCACTGCCTTGCGGCTGGCTATTAGGACAGCTTCAGTCTTGTGTGCAACTAGTTCCAGACCTCTAGACTCCAGCCATTCCTTTATCTTTACATACAACTGCCTCGTCCGTGGCAGACTCAACCTCGTGAATGTGCTTGGTTACTTGTAACCACTGCTATGTCGTCAACGAAGCCAATAACCTTGGCTCCCTCAGGCAGGATTAGTTGCAGAACTCCGTCGTACATAATGTTCCATAGGAGAGGTCCAAGGACCGACCTTTGCGGTGCAGGCGCAAGTCACGATGCAAAATTCGACAAGTTGTAGTCTGCGAAAGGCCGAGTTCTTGTGAGCAACGCGAAATCCACGGATAGCAGCGATATTTTCGGCAGATCTTGCGTTTCGTCGACGTACGGTTTATTGTTTACTGAACCAGTGGACTCAAATTTATCCACTATACTGAGAATAGTCCTCTCGGTAGGAAGGTTATGGCGGACATAAAATGGGCGAAGCGCGCGGAACGTTGCCCGAACGGAACACCCACTCTGATAAAACAATTTTATCATCATTATATTGGTCCATGGTGATTTGGCAAAACAGACTGAATAAATAACAGCCAATTTGACAGATGTAGCTTCAACAATATGGCCGCTATCAACTGTCAAAGTTCGGGTGACAGCCAATTTGACAGATGTGGCTTCAGCAATATGGCCGCCATCAACTGTCAAAGTTAAGAATCCCTATTGGAAGACCCTGTATAACGACTAGAAATGTTCGACCATTAGTAAGTGTTTTTTTTACTTGTCCAACAACAAACACACTTTTAAGGATTTGGGGCTCTGCTGTAAAAATGTTTTTTCAACGCAATTCAGCTTACTGACTGTCTGATGGCACTGACGTAGGTCCAAGTGGAAACAAAATTACATGACCTCACCCCTGATAGCTAGCAAGACCTGTTGGTTGAGACCCAGTTCACCATGGACTATAGCGACACCTAAGTAAAGTCCTTCCACTCTAATAAGTCAGAATGCACTTGAATGTGTATCCACCATTGTGGGCCGCAATATCGCCAACAGAAACTATGTATTCTCTTTGGAATGAGATGCTTTATCCCTCATCGGATGAAGAGCATCAAACCAAAACAAAAGGCATAACCCGACTCGGTCTATAAAGAGGCTATCAGGGCTAGAGAAATATTTTTTCGGTCCTACAAGATCAACCCGACAGAGGAAAACCGAAAAAAAATCCAAATGAGCCAGAAATGACTGCAACGTCTTTCTCAAGCGCGTGAAATTTCAATACGACCAAGAGCTAAGGCAAAAAATACCACAATGTTCCAAAGGTAGTAAAAACTTTTGGTCGTTCGTCAAAAATATTAGAAATTCTGCTTCATACTCCATTCCAACGCTCATTTACAATGACATTCCAGCTGTCAGCTCTTTGGACAAGGCTAATCTGCTTGCTGCACACTTTGCGGCCAGCTTAGTGCTTTGTCTCCTCCTATACACTTTCGCGCTCGTGTAGTAGCAAGAGTTCTTAAAGATCTAAACATATACAAATCCGCTGGTCCAGATGGTATATCTCCCCTCATTCTGAAGAAGTATTCTTCCTCGCTGGCAAAACTACTGCGTAAGCTTTTTCATCAATCGTACTCCTGAGGACACTTTCCGAGCAGATGGAATTGTCCCTAAAAAAAGGCGAATCTTCTCTCTCCTCCCCATTGCGCTTGCGTCCCTTCCTTCCAAGGCCATAGAAACGCTGATAAACCGTCACCTCATGAAATATCTCGAAACACGAAAACTTCTCAACGACCAGAAGTACGGTTTTCGTAGCAACAGGTGATCTGATGGCACGTCTCATCGAAAAGTTGAATCAAAGCGTACATCATTCTGGCGAAAGCAAGATAGTTGCAATTGATATTCCTAAGGCATTTGACAGATGTTGGCATCACGCTCTTCTGTTGGAAATGCATGCTTTTGGGATCGATGAATCTCTTCTTCAATGGATTAGCAACTACCTTTCGGAACGTTCAATTCAAGTTGTCTTGGATGGTTTCAAGCCTGATTAGCTGGTGTGCCGCAGGGCTCCGTTCTATTTCCGACACTCTTTTTAATTTTCATTAATCTCTTGTCTGCTACTTCTAATCCAAAATATTCCTTTGCTGATGACAGTCCTGCCTGCTTTTCATATTCGTTCCCTAACTCACGTGACCGTTCCTCGGCTGTAGAAAAGGAACGGCAGCGTATGTTAAGATCATTAAATTCTGATATTAACAGCATAACTAATCGGGGAACTACTAACAGAGTAGAAGTTAATGCTTCCAAAACACAAGCAGACAGCTGTCTGCTGTCTTAAAGTGAAATATAAACACCCAGTCATTATCCATGGATGGCACTTGCATCGTCGAAACCGAACAACTTTCTATTCTTGGTGACCACATATTCGATGCTGCCAAAAATGCTGCGAAATGCCTAGGTTTCCTCAAGAGACGTAAGAAATATTTTACCCCCTCCGATCTGGCCACAATATATAAGGCATTTATCCGCACGAAATTGGAGTAAAATGCCCACATCTGGTCGGGTGCGCCCAAAACATCGCTGCACCTACTAGATAGGATTCAAAACCGTGCGATAAAACTCATAGGCAATACAAATATCCGTCCTTCAATTGACACACTCGAACACCAGCGTAATATCTCCTGCCTCGCTTTGTTTTATCGCTATTTCCACCACCAGTGCTCCACTAAAATTGCCAGTAGCATTCCAACCATTCAAACTTTTAACAGTAACACCCGTCTCGCTATGAATGCTCATCAATATACGGTCAAGCTCACTCTCGGACATACCATACTCTAAAATATCGTGATCCGTTCCTAAGCCGTACAACTTGTTTATGAACTGCCCTGCCTAGCTCCTTATTTCCTAGTCGTTATATCCTTCAAACATTTAAAACCAACGTTCACCGGTTCCTCTCTTTCCATCCTCCCTGAAAAAAGGTTCACCGGTGCAGTAGGGCATTTTCTATCCCTCATTTGCTTTGTGAATAATGTGTAACATTTTGACCGTAGTCCATTTAGCCCATTGCTTCCTTTGGTATATACTAGACCAAGTTTAAATCTACCTGGGGCGAACTAAAAGATATGTCCTTGTTGGTAAAAGTCACTCTCTTATTCTTGACATTTTTCTTAAAGTCAACACCAAAACTAACAACAGTTTGGTCCAGGTTAGAAACGTAACCGAATCCACACCGAGGGTTGCAGGAACAATCAAGGATGTGGCGTTGGCGTCTTCGTTGAGGATACTAAACCTTTTATCGTCACTAGCTATGAAATGCTCTTCAATAATAGCCCGAAAGCTGGGTCTCAGATCACAAAGGGATCGGAAGAAATATAATCGCCTGCGTCTTAGGACCCGAACTTGTTTTTGTAGACCCTAAGCCTAGTTCTAAGACTCTTGTAGCTTCAGAGTTCAGTGAGGTCTGAGCAAAAAAAAAAAACGAATACAGATGGAATCGAACCTATAAATAGTTCTGCAGGACTACCTCCTGCTATTATTATCTGAAGTGCACTGTGTTCTGACATTTAAAAATTCTTTGTCCAAGTCCAGATGTTTTATTCTGTTAACTAAAACCCTGTAATCATCATCAATGGCAAGCTGCACTCGCGATAATTATCTGAACCCTAACCTAACCCTCTATCAATCAGTTTGATTTCGAATAAAGAAAGGCCACAAATAACGTCATTCCAAAATGCAGGACTCCACAAGGAAGCACTTTTTAAAAAAAAAAAAAAAAAAAGGAAAACAAAAAGGATTCTCAATGACCACTTTACCGTGTCATTAGCTCATTAAGGGTGTGAGTTATAGCTCGAACCCCTTAAAACACATCACAGCCTCGCAGGATAATGTGTGTGCACACAATTACGTCAATGGTTATCCGCTTTTTATTGATTTTATAATTCAATCCGATGCATCTGCATATCCACGTAGTCATTCGGTCATCAAAAGCGGAAGAACAAATCCTTCCCTCAAAGAGCATTGACGCCAGAAACGCTTGGAAACATTTCTCTCTCTCGGTGCTATTAATGGAATAAGATGACTCCTTCCTTCCGCCTTTTGGCCTTTTACTTGAACACAGTTCTCATAGTTCACGCCGCTCCTCTATCAATAAGAGAAGTCCTATGACGCAGGATTTATTAATAAATAATTAGACGTCGATGAAGATGAAGAACCTTAAGAGATCGCACTGGCTGTCCTGAACACAAGCTCTATGCCTTCGCCTATTGACCCAAAGGACAGATGTCAGATAAACATCTCAGCAGTAGCAACACCCTATTGTGTCCGAGATGCTCCCCAACCGGATTGTATACACCAGGTGGTGTTAAACGATGAAAAGAATCCTAACATCAAGGATCTGCGGGGTAGGGCACAATCTCTTAAGCACTAAGGTGTTTGGTATTTAGTGACACGATGCGCCGTACTCCTAAGTGGCGAGCTTCAACCGATGAGATGGCGTGGGGGTTGTATGCTACTAAATATGACGTCGATGCATTCTACTTTGACCGGCATTACGTAATCGTTTGGTTCGTTGTTCCTCCATGCCAACGATGACACTAGACTGTCATTCTTTTAAGAAGAATTTATTCAGAGGCCCCAGTGAGTCATTGTTCCCAGGCAAACGAATGGATGCACAGTGGCAACGATGACGATGATGACGATGATGACGATGATTCTCTGAAGTGAGATTACGTTCTTCTTGACATTTAACGGTGATAAGCAATCCACTTCGGCATGGGTCAAATGGAGGGTGAACAAATAAACTATAGAATTAGGTAGTCCCTGGGTTACCTTACCGTAAGCCCTGCTCTTGTCATCGGGATGGTGTTAAATTAAAAAATCGCCTCAAAGGGGATTTCCTCAGCACAAAGGCCATTTACAAAATGGTTTAGAGGGATTGTGTCGGTTACCATTGTTAGGTTTAAGTAGTGCAACCGGTTCCAAGACCTCACCGACCCCACTTGGCACTCAATTAGGAATGGGAAAATCCCAATTTTATTGGTCAATTGGTTTAAGATTACTTAGATACACATCGAGACACATCGAGGCACACTGAGATACACCGAGGCACACTGAGAAACATCGAGACATAGGTATACATTCAGGCAATTGGTGATGAGATGAAAGGTTATGAAGCCAAAGAAGTTATAAGCTGGAGATATGGGGTTCTGGTCTTTTGTGAGGACGTGCGCCCACTACCTTCGATGAACATCTCAATAAAGATGAGCTGGAGTACTATGCATGGGAATAGATGGAAAATGTATTCGGGTCCCACTCCCCAATCAAATTAAATGTCATTGTCAAGACACCGCTGAACCGCTGTCGTATTGTAGATACTCAGATACTCAGATACTCAGATACGGGATTGGTGTTATATCATCGCCGTAAAAACTCAGAACGAATCGAAAGTGTGAAGTGCAGTGTGATGGGCAGTTTTCTAACCATTTTTCGGTTGCGCGCTTTAATCGAAATAGTCGAAATAATCGGAAGTATTAGTTTAAAGAGTGTTCGCGTGGGAAATGATAATAATGAGACGAATGAGATACTTCTTTTTATGGAACAAGTTTTGTGGGTTTTAATGGGATAACTGCTGTGTGGTGCTTATTAATTCATGACATGAAATAAGAGTAATTAAGCTGACAGAAATATTATGACTGCTCTGTGGCGTCAGAATGCTTTGCTTTTGCCGAATTTTGTTTGAGAATTTGAAACAATGAGCGCCCACTTTCGTGGGTAGAAATTGACATTAAATACCAGGCCAAACAGGATAAATGACACTATGCTGGGACTTTCCCACTGCGAGGTATCGTAAAATTCCGAAAGTCTATGAGAAAAGTCTCAAGCTATGCAAAACAGAAATGATAAATCGTAAGGAACGGCTGCGTGTTCCTCATCACTGTGGCCACAGACTGGCATATTGAGATACGAGTATCTGCGTTGATATTACTGATTTAGTGGGAAACAAGGAGAGTTCCTTAGGTAAGTTGGAAGCAATTTTGCTAACCACAATATTCGTCCTGTGCTGATAGGTAAACCATTTAGTTGCCTTACTTACTTCCATCCTAACAGAGGAAAACTATTCGATTTCTTTGCGTCCTATTCTGCTAAAATGCAGATAGTGCTCCCTAATGTCAGCTGAAAAAGAAGCGTTGGTAAAGTGCAGCCACATCGTATACCGCTTTGGACTTCAGAATCGTCTGTCTCAATGGCAACTTGATTTATTTCCTTCCAGTCGTCAGTCTTTTGGAATTGTGCCTCTCATGTTGGCTGTCTAAAGCTTTGCTACGTCTCGAACGACTGGAAAGAAGTAAGAAATAAGGATCTAACTACTCCTCTGCTAAGGATTACACACCCATAAGTCTCTCCTCGTTTCTTCTAAAAACACTGGAGAGAATCCTAGATAAACGTATAAGACAACAACTCTTCAAAAAACCCAACCTATGTGGTTCTGAACACGCTTACATTAAACGAAATCCAGTAGAGATGCCACTACATGAGGTTGTAGTGTAGCGTTCAGTGTATGCAGCTTCAACTGCAGAGTACTTCAAGAGCCGTAGCGTTCAGTGTACGCTGATTCAACTGAAGACCAGTTCAAGTTCGTCTTTTCATAGAGACACATCCTTCTGGCCTACGTGACAAAAAGTCCTCGTTGTAATTTTCCGATTTAATCCAATTTATTAAAGTTTAAAAAAAAAGAAAAAAATATCCAAAAGTTTCTTGTATTTTTAATTTTTGTAGCTTGTGGATGAAACGGTTGCAGCATTTTTTAACAGTTTCGTCCCAAACACAACTGACTGTTGTGATCGGGTTGAATTTTAAGTGCCAATACCTCACACACCTCGGACACAGAAGAAGAAGCCAGTGAACACACTTCCAAAAACATTTGCCATGGAAGTGGAAACTAAACCTGTCCCCACAGCCACGACGCCCAACACAAATGATCCAGCTGTACTGGAGTTGATAACTCGGCTGCAAGATGAACTCACGCTCGCTAAAGAGACGATCCGACAACTCAGAACCGAGGTAGGTGAATCTACCTCAGCACCAGCGCCAACAGTATCTGGACCTCTTCAGGAACATCTTCCCCGTCAAGTAGTCGATGATCATGGCCCAGCAAAACCGAGAGCAGCCACGAGTATAACGACGTATGCACCGCAAACAGTACCAGCAAGTCTTATTTGCGCATCTCCTGGGGATGTTACAAATGCGTCTCGCGTGCAGCTACCACGTTTCAACACGATGTGCCCACAGCTTTGGGTAGCACAAGTAGAAATTGCCTTTCAACTTGGCGGCAATTACTAACGACGTAGAATAATACTCACGTTTGCTGCTCAGCCTTGAGGGTGAGGCATTAACGGCAGTCGGAGACCAGGTGACTATCCCACCTACCGTCAACAAATGTGGAGCGCTTAAGGAGCGATTGGTTCAAACATTTGCACCAACCCATGTAATTCTGCCATCTTGAAAACACTGTTCTTCGATCGTTTGCCAGAACATATGCGCGCAGTTTTGATAGCCACAAAACAGAAAGATATCGACAAACTGGCAGAAGTACTCGTAGGAGACAAAATCTTCGAATTGTCCAATGCAAAACATGTGTCCAATCTTGTCTTCACTTTCGGCACCTGAGGTCAACGCCATGTCTCAACGTGAACACACTACACTGGCAAAGATTTGGAAAGCCATTGAAATGTTGAAAAAAGACGTAGATGCGCTTAAGCACGGCGGTCAACTGACACAGCAATCACAGACGCGCTCCAGGTCATTAAGTGATAAAAAATCTATAAGTTCCGACGAAAACAACACAACGCTCTGTTTTTATCACACCAAATACGGTGATGAAGCGCTGAAATGTCGCTCAGGGTGTGCCAAATGGAAATCGGAAAACTAAAGCTGCCGTTGTGCGAAATGGCGGTCGAACACGGCAACAACGAACGATACCGCCTACAAGTTTCCGACGTCAAAACTTCCCGATCGACACCGGAGCAGACCTATCCGTCTTACCAAAAAAATACACTTGCACTAAAAAGCCTTCAGAAGTCAACTTATTTGCTGCCAACCGTGTCGCCATATCGACCTACGGTACGAAAACCATCGCAGTCGATCTAGGTCTTAAGCGAGATTTCAGCTGGTCCTTTACTGTCGCCGACGTCACGCAAGCAATCATTGGTGCACATTTCATTCACCATTTCGATCTCAACATTCGCTTAAGCCAACGGATGCTGTTTGACAACACTACACGACTGAGTACCAACGGAGATCTTGTTAACTCCCAACAACCTACAGTGCGCACCATCGACAACAATAACCCATTCGCTGACATCCTACAGAACTACGTTGACGTAACTCGGGACACCAACCACAACGTCGCTGAACACTCTGTGCAACACCACATCATCGTTTGAGGACATCCTGTGGTAGAGCGCGCCCGACGTCTAGCGGGAGATAAACTTACGGCCGCCAAAGACGAGTTTCGACAGATGATGCAGCGTGGGATTTGCCAACCATCAAAAAGCGAATGGGCTTCGCCACTGCATATGGTCGAGAAGAAATCGGGTGGCTGGAGACCCTGCGGTGACTAAAGTAGCACCATTGCCACCTTCCTAGATATCGAAGGAGCATTTAATAATGTAAACACCTGATCACTAAGGATGGCCTTGGATAAGGTCTATGTAAAAACAGCGATAGCACAATGGATTGGGAACATGCTAAAGAGCAGAGTTAACAATTCAGAATTTAGGAGACTGGAAAACGGTTGCAAGAGGAACTCCACAAGGAGGAGTGATTTCTTCCCTTCTGTGGCTTCTTGTTATAAACGACATCCTTACAAGTTTCGGGCAGAAGAGTCTTAAGGCAGGCAATAGGGTCGGCCAAGAATATACTCGCAAAATGGACAACACACACCGGTTTAGGGATAAATCCATCCAAAACCGAACTAGTGTTGTTCACCAAAAAAAAAACGCTAGAAAAGTTGAATCCTCCCAAAAGCAACGGTGTTAGGATACAACTGTCATCCGAAGTTAAGTATCTAGGAATCAACCTAGCAGTAAACTGAGTTGGAAACATCGAAGAAAGAACCAAATAGCATTGGGAGCATTCTACACAAAGAAACGTTAAAAATCGGTGGGGACTAAGACTACGTATAATGAAGGGTGTTTTTTTAGAGGTTTAGTTTTTAATCTGGCAACACTAATTCTACAGACTGTCAGTTTGACATTTGGAAATAGATTTATGATCAGTACGTTTTGCCATTTTACAGTAAATAGATCAATGCCAAAACAGCGCGTGCAAATTGTGCAAACTTATTTTGAAAACCATGGTTCGGTTCGCCAAACTTATCGTGTGCTGCGTCCTTTTTACGTTCGACATAACCGTCCATCTGAGCCAATTATTCGGTACACGATGAATCGTTTTCGCACCACGTATACTTTAGTGGATAATATGCATCCTCAAAGACGAACAGTGCGAACAGAAGAAGTTATTGCCGATTTGGAGCGCAGTGTTGAGGGGAATCCGAATGAGTCGATTCGTCATCGTGCACAGCAATTGGAGCTATGTCCATCCACTTTGTCGAAGATTTTACGGAAAGTTCTTGAAAGCTTATAAGATCCAGCTTGTACAAGAGTTCAAGCCGCATGACCATTATACGCATATCGTAGGCTCGGTGAATGAGCCGAAAACGTGATTCAGTTTGATCCTAATTTTCACCGCAAAATTTTGTTCTCCGACGAGGCCCATTTTTGGTTAAATGGATATGCGAACAAGCAAAATTGCCGAATTTGGAGTGGAGAAAACCCAGAAAATCCTTTGTCGAGACGCCCTTACAACCATTAACGCTCACTGTTCGGTATACTTTACGGGCTGGTGGAATCATCGGTCCATATTTCTTTAAGGACGATGCCGGCTAGAATGTTACCGTCAATGGAGAGCGCTATAGAAACATGATTTCTGACTTCTTCGTTCCTCAGTTGAATGCCATTGACGTGACAGAGCTTTGGTTTCAACAAGATGATGCTGCATGCTCCACGGCACGTGACATCGTCAATTTATTGCGGAACACATTTGCTGAGCGCATAATTTCGCGTGATGGACCCATATGTACTGGCCTCCACGACCCTGTGATCTCACACATTCAGAGTAGTTTCTTTGGGGGAATGTGAAGTCGCTAGTCTATGCCGATAAACCAGAGACGTTGGACGGTCTGGAAGTCATCATTCGTCGTGTTATTGCTGATAAACGGCCTCAGTTGGTCGGTAAAGTTGTCGAAATCCTTCAAGATTGCGCTTCATCCGAACTAGCCGTATCGCACTACAGCTAAACACTAATGGCATGAAATTATCTATTAAGTAAAGCTAACATCATAGACATTAACGGTAGTTCCAAGTGTTTTATTTCATATTGAATTTGTATACCTCTGAAAAAAAATATTCTTTATAATACACTGGATGCACATGGCCATAGTTAGACCCATTCTTACCTATGCTACGCTGGTAAGTAACAGGAGTAGAGATAATTCTAAACTTCCCTTCTTTAGACGAATCCTTTAAATGCATCGCTTTTTTTTTTTTTTATAATTTACGCGCGCCAAAGGGGTTATGAATACCCTTACACTGTTGCCAGGGCGCGGGCGGAAAGGTAGAAGGAGGAGAAAGGAAATTTTGTGATGTAGTGGTTTGAAACTCAGGTGTGTTTGGTTTCGATATTGACTCTCCAGGGGTGGGAGTCCGAATAGGACGGAGAGATTTTCTTCACACGGAATGGTGAGGTTGTGAATTTTAACGGTTGTTTTGTGCTTGAAAACCCTACAACAGCCAAATCTACATGTCAGTGTTATGCCTTCACACGCAGATTTTTCTGACTGAGTTCCAATTGCACAAATGAAAACTTGCCGTGGCTAGGATTCGAACCTTGACCTTCCGAGTGAGAAGCGATTGCTAGTACCACTACACCACGGCCACCCCGGGGGCTTCCAAAGCCCGATCAGACTAAAGGAATCAGTTCTATGGAGACACCGCAATTTAAGACACGCGTCTATACTACAGGAGCATGGACCATCAAAACTGGCGAAATTTAGTGACTAAATCGTGCCAAGCGTGGACTTTGAAAAGAGTTTCTCCGCATCATTTTAACACTGCCCTAACAATGGAAAATTCCACCTCTGGAACTGGAGTCTACTGTGAAAGGCTACAAATTCAGAACTCAGATTCGGGACGAATGTAGTATTTTTCAGGCAGAAATATTTGCCATTCATAAAGCTGCATTGGCTGTACTGCTCATGGCACTTGATCCCTCAAGGATCTCTATCATTGTGGACAGTTAAACAGCCATAAAGGCTTTAGCAAGGGAAATCACCTCAAGAGAGGTACAAATATTTCGTCAAACTCTAAGTAGAATCTGCGAATCTCACAAAAGTGAAAGGGAATGAGCTATGGAGAGAGGGTGCTTCTCTAACACATACAACGCCGTAAATATACCACCGAAACTGAAAATGAAACTTATGACCGACCATAGAACAATCCACCAAAGCATTAACCCCTAGGAGTGACTGTGTTATCTCACGCTCCCTTTGGCCAAAACTAGACCACGGAAGAACACGTACCCTCCCCGGACTCAACAAAGAAGACATCCGTATAGCTACAGGTGTCCTAACTGGCCGTTGTCTCATTATCAGGATGACCAGCAGAATAGGAGCCTCTTATCAAGATTATGGTAGAAGCTCTAGGAACGAAGAGGAAATATAGACCATCACGCACTTGCCGTGCGACTGCCCTACACTCTCTATAGGTTGCGCCGAACACGTGGAGTGCAGACTTTTTGGAGAACTTGAGACCGTCTGCCAAGCAAGACTGATAGATCTCACTAGATTTGTTAAGAGCTCTGGCTGGTTTTCAGCCATTTCAAGCTAGGTAGGATCCACCATAATAATAATAATAATATGAGCAATAGACCAATAAGCCTCCGTGTACGCTTATCCCGTAGGGACTAGCAAATCCTTTATTACCTAACCTAACCTAACCTTAGGCTCGTTACCGACTTCTATGGACTAGCGAGCGTTTTCTCATTTAATCCAGTCATGGAGAACTGGCACAGCTTAAATAGTCTCCTCCGTGAGAGTCGAGCGGACTTTACTGAAAAAACGGTTACTTTCGCCTTTTACTCTCTTCGATCTCGGCATGCTGTTTCCAATTGTCCGGATTAAGCGCTCCGCAATTCGTGATAGTTTTATCCTCAAAACGGAGGTTCGGTCTTCTTCGGTCATCTGAAACCTGGGGTCTTTGATTCGAAAATCCTCTTTGCTGGAGCCTTACTCTCTATTCGCGGTTTTGGTCAGATTACATTCACATCTTGGAACAGCTAATTTTGTTGTCGGTTGTATCTTCTCTCCATTCGCCCTCCTCGCATACTGGACCACAACCAATATGCCTCGAGCAGCTCGCCCGATCTCTAGCTAGCTGCTTCGAACTCCGTGCACCATTTTAGGCAAAGTCTTCCTATACTGCGTTGCCAAACTGAGCTGGAATAGAAAATCCCTCGTGCTGGAGCACTGGCGTCTGTGCGCTCCATAGGATCTAGCCATCTTAATCGCAATTAGCGAGGCCTTCTGACCAGATTCACGCCATTATATAGTCTATATACATAGTTCTTCGTTTCAAAAACGCTGTTGAGAGTATCTATGTTTCTGCGCCGTATAACAGGACAGGGATGACTAGGATCTTGTTTAGGGTCTTGTTTAGTGTCTGCTTCGTAGCCCGATATAGGGCTTTGCTGCTCAATTGTTTACTTAGTCAATATAAACAACTATTCTTCGTCTGGTTATCATTACTGGAGTTCGCTGCAGAGCCTAGGTAGACAAATTCCTTTACTACCATTTTGCCTAAGGCGTTGCTGTAGATTGTCTTTTTTTGATGACAGCTTGTCTTGGTTCATTGACCGTCTGACTCCGTTTTGCTGCTCCTGCCTCAATGCTCACAAAAGCTCCGCTGACATCCAGGATCTCTCCTTAGCAGGAGAGTATCGATTTAGAATTATCGGGATTGTGGATTTACAATCCGGGGTGAACCTGGGCCTCAACCAACAAGCGTCTCCAGTCAGTTCGATCTTTAGCTAGCTGCCTCTAGTTTCGACCGCTAAGTTGTTTTATATTGTAGGTAGAAAGCGTATAAAAGATGTTTGAGCTCAGTGGGTATTTCGCTCCATGGGTGGCACCCACAATAAAATTCTTAGCGGAGGTTGGCTTATTGTTAATTTCAAGTCAACTACTCATCTTACCTGACTTGTTGTCTGGAAAAAGAGTGCTTTCGGGCGCGGTTGGGATTGAACGCCGAACCATCCGATTGGAAAGCTACTCGTAATATACTAGCACTTGAGCCACGGATACTCACATAGGTTGAGGTCCCCTTCCACTTGCCTGCGCCACCAGAATTGCGCTGTCTCTCGGGGACGGATTCGGAGATTTTTCGGACCGAAGAATTGGAGTCAATCTGCTCTGCATGATCCAGCTACCTCAGCCCTTGGACCTTCACTTTTCTGTTGTTGCTGGTTCGTTGTTATATCTCCTCCTCCACTCACCGTCTATGGAGACGAGACCAAAAGTCTTTTCTTTTCAAAGCAGCCAAGCACACCCTCATTCATTTTTGATAAAGTCCATGCCTCTGAGCCATAGACCAGGACAGGGATTATTAAGGTCTTATACAGCGTCACTTTTATTGTTTGAGAGAAGGCTGGTCAATTGCCTTCTTAGCTCAAATAAGCAGCGTTGGCAAGACTATTCTTCGATTGATCTCAGCGCTGCTGTCCTTGTCTGAATTGATAGCGGAGCCTAGGCATTCAAAGTCCTTAACTACTTCAAAGTTGTATCCGCCGAGAGTGACGTTCTGTCCGAGATATCGGTATTAGGTGTCCTTTCTTATTAACAGCATATACTTGGTCTTGCCCTCATTGACCGTAGAACCCATCTGCGGCGCTTCCGCGTCAATACTCGCGAAAGCGCCATTGACATCACGCTGTTTTCTTCCGATTACGTCAATATCATCGGCGACGTATGCAAGAAATTGGAAGGACTTTTGAAAAAGTGCGCCTCTTGTGTTGGCGCATGAGTTTCGCACTATTCTTTCAAGAATGATGTTAAACAAATCGCATGACAGTGCGTCGCTTTGTCTAAATCCTTTTCTTACATCAAAAGTTTCGGTTAGTTCTCTACTGACCTTGATGGAACAGCATGCATTCTTCAAAGTCATCCGGCACAAGCGGACGCGTTTGGCTGGGATGCCAAAACAAGACATTGCTCTGTATAGCTCGTCTCTATAGATCCAGTCATACGCGGCCTTAAAATCGATGAATAGATGGTTTGTGTTGGTTTGCAGCCCATGAGCGAGATCTGCCTTAGCGTGAATATTTGGTCGATGGTGGACTTTCCTGACCTAAAGCCACACTGACATGGACCAATCAGGTTGTTGACGAACGGCTACACATGTTCACACTATTCGCCAGATAAAATCTTGTAGGCGATGTTAAGAAGACTTCAGAGGGTCTCCTTTCTTGAGGATCGGAAAAACACGCTGAGATTCCATTCATCGGATATACTTTCGTCCGACCATATTTTATTACAGTTGAGTTGGTGTATGTTCCTTACCACATCATCGCCTGCCGCTTTGAAGAGCTCAGTAGTCAGGCCTTCTGCTTCAGCAGCTTTGTTAGATTTAAGCTTAGATTTGGCTATCTTGACTTCATCCAGGTCGGGTGGACGGAATTGTTGGTCTACATCGTCCAGGTTGAAAGGATCATTGTGCCCGGTAGCGGTATTTGGTTCATCATCGCTGCTATGCAGTCTACAGAAATGCTCTCTCCATATCCTCAGCATTGACTGCGAACTACTACTATGTTCCTTTGTTCATCTCTACAGGCTTCGGTTCAGGGTTTGTGTCCATTGGCATGGAGCAGATCCCTCCTTTTCCGCCTGAGAAGTCGGTGTTTGTCTTCCATCTTCTGCTCGTAGAGCTCGTGAAAAGCTCTAGTCCTTCTGTGCTGTATGTGCTTGTCGGCATTCATCACCAAAGCAGTCGTTTCGTTGTGGTGGCCAAGTGAAAGCCAGCACATCAGAGACGGCATCTCTGACGGCTTTTTGGCAATGTTGCCATTTGTCTTCGATTAAGATTAAGGGAGACTCGATCGGAAAATGATTTGGCGATCTCTTGCGATTGTAGCAGTCCGACTTTAAACCTCCTCACAGTATTAGATTGCCTTTGTTATGTTCGAGATATCCGCAACCGTACCTTGGTTACAAATAGGTAATGGGACGTTCGGACATCTGTAATATTGGAGCAGTGTCTTGCGTCGATCGCTATGTCTCATGAATATTGAGATGCGGGAATCGACAATGTTTCACTACGTTGCGAAGTCAATTAGCCTGAACCCGTTATCGAAGGTGCTGTTGTGCAGGCTATACTTTCCGACAGTACTACCAAAGATGTCCTTTCCAGTACTAAAATCGCCGAGGACAATTTTAATGTCATAGCTAGGGCACTGCTCGTAGGTCTTGTCCTACGTAGATGTAGAAGCCATCTTTCATCTTTGGTGTCGTCATCTTTCGCCTTTGTGGGGGCGTGCGCGCATATAAGGCTAATGTTGGCAAAATTTAAGCTAAATACGGATTGTTACGAGGCGCTCGTTAACATGCCAGCAACTCAAGACTTCTTGCTTAAGTCTGCCTCCAACAACAAATCCGGATCCAAATAGGCGCTGCCTTTACCGTCGATAACAATTGCCGTAGTAAATCTCGCATGTTTTCATCCTTTTTTTGTCCGGCTCAATCCATCGCATTTCTTGGATGCCGCTAACATGTACTTCGCAGCAGTCCACGACCTCAGCTAGTCGTTTGGGGTTGCACGTAGCCTATTAAGGACCTAACATTCCACGTGCAGATCCGAAGTTCGTTGTTCTTGTTTCGGTTGCAAGGGTTGTCAACAGTAGATCCGGCCGTATTCGAGGCTTGTTGTTGATTCGTAATAAAAAAATTTCCATGGCTGGGCATTTACCCCCGCGGCACAACCCCCAAACCTGGAGGTCCAGTTCCACTGTAAGCGTTCGCTTAGAGCGAAGCCAATGACCTATTCGGGAATGTGAGCGCTGCCGTTGGTCCATTAAGCGCACATCCGCCACTCCTTTCCAATACTCTGGCTTAGTCTCGGAAATCCATACCGGCCCGAGCTGCAAATAATCTATGTCGGAGTAGCCTGGATAAGGTCTCATTTGTTTTGTTCCGGGATTTTGCTTCACCGTTGATTCCATCTGGAGAATTCGTCCGCTGTCCCGTTTATTATTTTTGTCTGCATGTCAGCACTCGCGCTTATACATAAGTTTGGCAAGTCAAGCCCAAATGGATATCGGCCAATACCCGATGGTCACTACAATTGATGTGTAGAGACAGTTACAACACTGTGCATCGCCAAGTTGACACATCTCAGTGCCCATCCTCTTTTTACAGCACTCAACTTTTTTGAACCGTTCTTTTAGGAACCTGTGGAGCAAGCGCGAAGTTGTTAGATGGGCAAGGAACGATAGTAGTTTCGCATCAATTTCACGCTTTTGGAAATCAAGCCATATACCCGCATGCGTAGAGTGCATTCCGAGGAAAATATTGCTACTATATCCGACAGCGTTAATGAAGACCGCGATTTGTCCATTCGTCGCCGTTCGCAGCAATTGCAAGGATCCTTGTCCAAAACCTTACAAAATACAGCTCGTATAAGAACTGAAGCCGAACGACCTGCCACAGTGGCGAATTTTCGGTAAGTGGGCCTTAGAAAAGCTGGAAGACGATCCGCTTTTTTATCGAAAAATTGTCTTCAGCGACGAAGCTCATTTCGGGTCGTTAATGAGCAACCTCAGGCATTACAAAAGCTGCCAATGCACCCGGAAAAATGCGCTGTTTAGAGTGTTTAGAGTTCGGCGGAATCATTGGCCTGTATTTTTTCAAAGATGTCCGTGAGAACGACATTACCACCAATGGCCTCCGCTATCGTTCAATAATTTCGAACTTTTTTTTGCCCAAAATGTGCGAGCTGAACTTGGTCGACATGTGGTTCCAGCAAAACGGCACTACATGCCATACAGCATGCAAAACGATGGACTAATTGGGCAGTTTGGTAAATTTAACATGTGGGAACGAACGAACTTTGGCTAATCGAGTGTCCTAGAAGTCAGGTTAACAGAGGTTATGTAGTGAATTGGGCTGAAGGATACACGCTTAAGAGGTGGGTTTGTCGGTGGAGGTAAGGGTTTTCTGTATTATTTTGGGGAAGTTGGGAGAAAGAAGGAAAAGTTCCTGCTTTAAAGTTCCAACTGCCTGAGGTCACATTCTGGTACTTCCGGATCTCCTCAATTTATTTAACTGTATCATACATGCCCTGGTGTCCATGGGGTCGGTCCGAAGTTTGACGTCCAGTAAAATATGTATAATGTTCCACTTTTCAACAAAACATTTTCAAAAGTTCTCGAAAGTGATAGAGTTCTCTGGCATTGGTTTCTAGATTTTTTTACCAAATATATCCTTCGGTATGTCCAAGATTAAGTACCGTCCTTAAGCCTCAATCAAACAAAGACCAAATCACTAGTTGATTGCCCTCATTTATGTGCGTTACACCCTATTACCTCGCACAAAAGTGATTAGTGAGTCTGTTCAAAGTCAGAGTCACCTGTCACATTTGATTGCATTCTGAGGTTCACTTAACAAAGTTGCACTTCAATTAAAGGCCAACGAACATAGCCCCCCAACGGACATGCCTTCCTCTTCTTTGATTAATATCTCTATTTGCTCATTGATCCATTGGGCCATTTATACGTTTGAATATTTGCCCATTTTGCATGTTTGTTTGTTAGTGTGTTTGGCAAAAATGCTGAATACAGCAATCACGGTTAACACGGATGAGCAATTGCCATTTCCAATTCGACCATGAACTCATGCGTTGGCTTGGTGGCCACAGAGGTGTATGGTACGGATACTACGCGAAACCAGGAATTTCCTCTCCGGAATCACGTCTCCTGCAATCGGCTGCAATCGGTTCCAATCGAAAACAATTACAAATGAGGAGGCAGGCTGGGATCTCATCATTTGTCTGGTAACCTCTGCGCCGGGCCCGTACAAGTACATAGTAGTTGTTGTCATTCCTCAAAGCCGCGCGGCGGAATCACCCGGCCCCTGCCGGTGGTATATGGTTAGCGTTTTCCATTGAAACCTCACCTCACCTCCTGGACAGGCAGACACCGCAATGGTGTTTCGTTGGTTTCGAAAATGCTTGAAAAATCGTGTAGAGCTTGATGAATAATCGGGAAATGATTAATGAATTTCCGCATCACCTGTTGGGTTTGGTGGCAAATGTCGCGATTCTCATCCTACCCACATGGTGGTCAGGTGTGCCGGTGCTGTAACTAATGCCTGGCTGGCCGTTGCTATTGCTATTGCCCGGTATCCCAGCAGCCAACTGCTAGATCAAGTGTTGGAGTTAATGATGTAAGCCTGTGATTATCGGCTATCATTGGCCGGTAATTATGCATTATTCAGATGGAATAGTCATTTCTCACATTAGTCATTTGAGGAATTATATCTGGAAATGGGCACATCTAGGGCCGCCTGTGGTATTCGCTTGGAGGCACTCAAGCATATGAGCCAGCATCCGATGACCTCGAAGATGAGTCTGGCAATTCAATCAACTGGTGCTTAATAGCGACCGCATAGGAGTCTTTCCCATAATCAATGGACTTGCTTCTGTTTGATTTCAGGGGGATTGTATTTGAAATTAGAAGTCAGTCGGTTGGAGAAGAAGCAGCAAGGATGTACACTTTTGAAAATATCAGCTCTCCCTCTTATCAGAGCATTTTTCTCGCGTTGAATGACCACTAATACCAGAAGCGAAACATCTGCAAAGTCAAATGGCCTAAGCTGTCACTCACTTCTGTTTTTTTTTAGGTCAGCTCGGCCAAGCCACATCAATCTTCAAGCCCGAACTGCAGTTCCAGCTTCCAGATCCGAATCGAAAAGGAAGACCGCGCTAAGCGAAGCGCGCGCTCGAGTTATTTAAGTACCCATAAATGTTTGCGCACAGCGCGGGCGAATGAAAATCAGGGAGGATGGAAAGAGAGGCACCGGTGAACGTTGGTTTTAAATGTTTGAAGGTTATAATGACTAGGGAATAAAGAGCTGGGCACGACATTCCATAAGCGAGTTGTACGGCTTAGGAACGAATCACGATATTTTAAAGTATGGTATGTCCGAAAGTGGGCTCGAGGGTATACTGATGAGCACTCATAGCGAGACGGGTGTTACGGCTAAAAGTTAGAAGGGGTGGAATGTTACTGGCAATTTCGGTGGAGCCCTGATGGTGGAAATAGCGATGCAACAAGGTGAGACAGGAGACATTACGTCTGTGTTCGAGGGTCTTGAATGACTGTGTGATATTGTCATTACCTACGAGTTTTACAGCACGGTTTTGGATCTTATCTAACAAGTGCAAAGCGGTTTTAGAAGTACCTGACCAGATGTGGGAATTCTGCTCCAATTTTGGGAGGACGAGCGCCTTATATACATATTGAGATCAGATCAGAGGGGGTGATGTATTTCTTACATCGCTTGAGGAAACCTAGACATTTCGCAGCATTTTTCACGACATCGAATATGTGGTCATTTCAACGTAAGTTGTCATTGACACATACACCGAGAATGGAAAGTTTTTCAGTTTCAACGATGTCGCCGATTTCGCTTTAACAACAGCAGACGGCATTGTGCTTTGGAAGGACTAAATTCCACTCTGTTGACAGTTCCCCAATTGGTTATGGTGTTAATATTGGAATTTAATGAGCTAAACATACGCTGGCGTTCTCGTTTTACAGCAGAAGAGCAGGGGCGTGAGTCCGGGAACGAATATGAAAAGCAGGGAGGACTGTCGTCAGCAAAGGAATATTTTGGATTAGAGGTAGCAGACAAGAGATCGTTGATGAAAATTAAAAAGAGTATCGGAGAGAGAACGGAGCCCTGGGGCATATATTCTCTGCCTTTTAATGTAAACCACCTGTCATGTAGACTTATGTTTATGGGATGCCCATACATCCATGGGAGCAAGGATACACCTTGCCATCGCTCTCCGTCAATCCTTTGGTACCAATTCGGAACTGTGTTGGAGGCACAAGTTCCATCATTGGTATGAATCGACGCCGATCTAAAACCTCTTGCTGCTCTTAGGGTCACATCACCCAGTACTTATTTGCTACTCTACAATGGGTCAAACCAAAATGGAAACCCTTCCGATTTGGGTTTAAAAAACAGCCACCATGACGATCCCACAAGGGGGCCTACCTTAACAAGTCAGGCCCGGACCGAAATCCGGGGGGCTCCTGACTCCCATGGTACCGTGGTTTAAGTCCTGGTAGGATCTACCGGTGGTCTTGCCGCCAACAAAACCTATGACCGGCAACTTGTAACTAGTAGCAACCTTCGGTGGCGTCATTTGAAGATGTTTACGATAAGACCAATAATATACTCTGCCCCCATTTTTTATTAGACTTGATAATTGCGCGGGGGCCCACCCTGGAGCACACCAGCATTTATTTTGTGAACATCAGACTTGAAACCATCTAAGACAACTTTGAAAGGTAGTCTCTAACCCATTGAAGAAGAGATTCATCGATCCCAAAAGCATGCATTTTCGACCAAAGAGCCTGATGCCAAACTCTGTCAAATGCCTTGGAAATATCTTGCTTTCACTAGATTGGTGTACGCTTTGGCTCCACTTTTCGGTGAGACTTGCCATCAAATCATCAGTGGACCTGTTGCTACGAAAACCGTACTGCTGGTCGTTTAAAAGTTTTCGTGTTTCGAGATATTTCATGAGCTGACGGTTTATCAGCGTTTCCATGACTTTTGAAAGAAGGGACGTAAGTGCTATGGGTCTGTAGGAGGAGAGAGAAGATTCGCCTTTTTTAGGGACGGGCTAGACAAATGCTGTTTTCCATCTGCTTGTAAAGTATCCTAAAGAGTAGGATGAAAAAGCTTAGGCAGTGGTTTTGCTAGCGTGGAAGAACACCTCTTCCAGAGAAGGGGAGATATACCATCTGGACCAGTGGATTTGCGAACGTTAAGATCTTTAAATGCTCTTGCTATTACTCGAGTGCGAAGTGGATTCGTCCTCTTGAAGATTCGACGCAGGCGGAGATAAAGTACAATCTGGATCTGTTAAGCTACTAGCAAAGTATGCAGCTAGCAGATTGGTCTTGTCCAAAGAGCTGACAGCTGGAATGTCATTGTAAATGACCGTTGGGATGGAGGATGAGGCAGAATTTCTAATCTTTTTGACAAACTACCAACAATTTTTACTGCCTTTGGGGCATTGCAGTATTTTTTGCCCCAGTTTTTGGTCGTATAGAAATTTCACACGCTTGAGTAAGACGTTACAGTCATTCCTGGTTCGTTTGAACTTTTTTCGGCTTTCCTCTGTCGGCTTGGTTTTATATTTCTCTAACCCTGAAAGACACTGATACTCTTAATCTGATGAGGGATAAAGGATCTCAATCCAAGGAGAATAGTGTCAGTGACCATATCAATAGCGGCATCCGCTGTACCGACCAGTTAAAGTCTAAAGAAGTTGTTAAGGCCGCTCCAATTGGCTTTGTCGTATTGTCATGTGGTTCTTTTAGGAATCTTTTCTCTAACTCTGTGGCCACCATACGAGAAATTAGCTGATATGGCACAATGGTCTAACGAGCATAGAGGGGAGAGCACATGGGCGGTGTACTTATCTTTTATGGATAACAGGAGCAGCCTTGTGCAGAAGGCTGTTGTGTCGGTAGATGCTCTCTATGAGCCTGTGGTCGGTCAATTTCTTTGTCATACCCGTAAATGTTCCTTACTCCGACTAAATCCTGTACACTTGTGAGCTTTGCACCGCAAGAGAATTTATTTTTTTTGTGAATAGATTGTCCTCCCTTAAAGAAGTGATGATGATGAAGATGAAACCTTTGTGCTCGTAGGTTCAAATGGCAAGTATCCACGGGCTAGCGTACTTTAATTAAATGCTCGTGAGCTAGCAATCCATGTTACAGAACTTCCATCGTTACGAAGCCTCTACCTCCCATAAAGACGGATCAACTTTTGGTTATCGCACTTGGTCAAAGATAGGTTTCCTCAATATCAACACTCCTCTCGACTTAGATACTGAGAACGTGGTAATTCCAAGTACTCTCGACAAGAATGCGACAAGCGTGAGAAAATGTGGTTAGGGCCCAAGGAATGCGCGCCATCAGGTAGTAGTACAGTCTACCTCAATTCACAAAAGCCCCCCCGGCAGTAAACACTGTCATGGAGGGGGCTTAATGCCGAAGGGAAAGGTCCTAGGAAGGAAAATGAGGAAGACATTCGTAAGTTTTAGTAACTAAAATATGAAATGCTCGGCAGGGGCATTTCATAAGCAATTTGTGCGGCTTAGCAAAGAATCACATTATTTCGGAGTACGTCCGAAAGATGGCTTGGGGGTAAACTGATGAGCATTCATAGCGAGACCGGTGTTACACTTGAATCTTGGTTTACGTCTTGGCAGCATCATGATAGAAGAATTTCAACAGCCAATTTCTCGAGTAGGCTAAGAATTGCCCCTAGCTGGATACCAACAGGACACAGACATGTTACGGGTCACAAGGCTTTGGAGTGGGAATGATAATTATGAGCTTGTGGATATCTGTTTCTTATAGGAAGAAACTTATTTGAGGACTAGACCAGGACAAGGTTAGTTGGGCATCTCCTGATCCATTTACGAAAAATTGGGTCAATCATCTCGCAATAGGCCGTCGTCTTAGATATTGTCTTACAGATGCTAACTTAATCATCACATTACAGTCACTACTTTCAAATTATGAAGTGCTACGATAGCAAGACTTCGAATTTTAACAAGTCCTCAGACAAAGTCAGGAACCTCTGAGTGCTACGACAACTTTGGGAATATCTTTCGCAGGGTTTCTCTCTCACAATCAGCAGTAAGGAGTTGTCAACTCAAAAATATTGAATCATTGTATATGGCTTTCTGGAAGCTTAATCTCATTCTACCGGTTAACTATGAGTTAAGTATAACATAGCCTGCAGCGTGACAATCGCAACTACACTAATGCAATTGCTGTGGAAGCAGAAAAGCTATTATACTAGACAGCAAAACCATCTGCTCAATCAGTAACAAGGTGACAGCTGGTCATAGCTGGTCGTAGCTTCCGTTCCCATAAGAAGCATCGTAAGATAGGAGGTTGCATCACTGTGTTTTCTGCTTGCCCTCATTTTGATATCATTCTCTGAGCGATGTTCTTCTCCACTCACAGGGCTACTCTGACACTTGTTATTTGTGTCCATATAGGAAGTGCGTACATTAGGATCAATTTTCTGAAATAGCTATCTAGGTCTTACACCGTCGGGAATCAGTTTGGCTGCTGCGCAATTGGCCTTCTTTCTTGTACATAAAATTGTCCCTTGAAGTAAGCAGCACCCCTGGGTACAATGTGGGTTTTTAACGTCAAGCACCGAGCTGTTTCTATTACGAACAGGTTTGTTGAGACCACTTATAAGAACAGCCTCCTATTTGTGGTCTACTAATTCCAGGCTCGATGGCCGAAGCCATATCCTTACGTTCTCACTAGTATCTTCGTAAGTTGCATCACTTCCTTTAAGGCAACGACTACTCCACATCGCATTGATGAAACAGCAGAGGAATCTTCAACTATGCCGGATGGCGTCACAATAAGTTCACATAAAAAACAGATCACCGCATGTTTAATCAACACATCGTGGGAGAAGCTCATAGTAATCAGATGCTTATTGTCTCAGCTCATAAGTCTCAAAAAAGACGTTGCCAGTAACTTGCCACCGCTTCTCAGCAACGGCTTGGCTTGCAACTGCTTCACCAGCATAAAGGTGTATCGTCTACATCTAGTGGGGTTCAACACTCCAACTACAAGTCGGTAGTTTCAATCAGCTCTCAATTTTACATCGCAAAGATATATTCCCTCTCACCATCGCAGGTTGTACCGACTGCAATAAATATTTGAACGTCAAGTTGACAAGTTGACAAATTTAGAGAACAAATTTCAAATCACTCAGGACGACAGGTGTCCTTTTAAGTGGGCCTCCATTCTCGCTTGTGCGAAAATAGCTATCATTGGAGCGGATTCCTTCACCCAAAAAGTCCTGCTTATTGACCCAGAGCCACTGACTAATGACAGCGCAGCATGCACCCACATATCTCCAAAATTCGTCTACCACTAGCCAGAGCGATATCCGCATTACACTCAAATTAGAAAATGCAAACGGGACGAGGAAAGTATGGAAACTTCCATGGATTACACGTTCACAAACACATTCGTAGACAGTCTCAACTGACGAGTGACCAGATAGCGATGATAGATTTTCCAATTGTTTGTTTCAGCAGCTGTCAAAGTTACCAATGACATCCAGCTGTCAAAATATTCAGTGAGATCTGCCATGTCAACATGCATCGTTTCAGTTGTAAATAGGCAACGTGAATGCCGTCGTGAGGTCGGTTATCATCATCGCTTCAATTTGCAGGCAACCGTGGAAAATTTAAGCGTGAGTACACTCTCTTGGATCTTAAGCCACCAACCAGACAGATATTGGAGCGAAATGAAGAAAACATAGTCGCCGTAGTGGCCAGTATCGAAAAAGACCCAGAAATGTCGATTTGGCGCCGATCAGCTGAATTGGGCATTGCCAGAGAGCCAATCCGGCTTATTTTGTAGTTGGATTTGGGCCTACATCCGTATAAGGTTGTGCTGATGCAAGAATTGAAGCCGGACGTCCATAGACAATGCCGTGAGTTCGCTAATTGGGAGCTGAAAATATTGGCCGGAATCCGGATTTTGGCCAAAAATTCATCTTCTCGGACAAGGCCCATTTGTGGCTCTACGGCTATGTCAGTAAGCAAAATTGCCCTTATTGGCGCTAACACAATCCACAAGTGGTCGGCCAAGCATCAATGCATCCACAAAAATTGACTGTTTGCTGCGGTTTATGGCATGGTGATATTATCGGTCCTCATTTCTTTCGAAAGGAGGAAGGAGACACTGTTACCATCAATGGTCTCAGGTATAGAGCTATGTTAACCCGTTTTCTGTGATTTGAGCTCGACAGCATCAATATATCCGAGCTGAGGTTCCAACAAGACGGCGCTACATGCCATACAAGCGAAGCAACGCTCGAAAATGTGAAGGAATAATTTGGCGACTGGGACATCTCACTAATTAGTTATGTAATTCCCTCTGGGGCTGCGTCAAGCCCTTGGTCTACACTAAAAGCCGACCCCTTTGGACTAGCTCGAGACCAACATTCGACACGCTATTGCCGGAATAACGCCGCAAATATTGGACCAAGTCATCGAAAATTTGACCAACCGCTTGAAGCACTGCCAGCGAAGCCGAGGCGGCCATTTGAAGGATGGCTGCAATTTCAGTTTGGATGTTATGTTTTAGATCCTTAATTGCAGCTGGGTTATTGGGATACACCTTACTCTGCAGGAAGAAGTCTGACCGCATGACCTTGGAGGCCAATCAACTTCTTCTCTAGCCGAAATAACGCGATCTTCAAATTTCGTATGCAATAAATTGACTGATTGATGGCTTGCGTGAGCCGTAGCATCATCCTATTGAAACCAGACATCGTCCAGACCCAATTCTTTAAATTTTGGGAAAAAAATAGCCAGTCGACACGTTGTGG
Source organism: Volucella zonaria (assembly GCA_963966105.1). Classification (NCBI taxonomy): domain Eukaryota; kingdom Metazoa; phylum Arthropoda; class Insecta; order Diptera; family Syrphidae; genus Volucella; species Volucella zonaria. The sequence goes on along the minus strand of OZ014530.1, from coordinate 32,757,477 downwards.
TAACGTTCTCCATTCACTCTCCAGCCTCATCTTCGAAAAAGTACGAGGCAATGATGCCGCCAACCCATAATTCGCACCATACAGTGACTTTTTTGGGATGCATTGGAACCGACAATTTTGTTTATTTACGTGCCCAACCATCCAAAACTGGGCTTTATCGGAAAAGATCAAATTCGATGACAAATTATTCTGGCGATCCAACAACCAGTTTACAAATCGGCGACGTCGTAGATGGTCCAAAGGCTTCAATTGCTGTGTGATTTGGATTTTAGAGGCGCGCAAATGAAGGCCAACTTTTAAAATTCGCCGTAAAGTGTCATAAGTGAGGCCCAATTCTTGACTTCGGCGACTAATTGAGGTGCATGGCTGGTTTTGAATACTTTTACTCTCAGTGGTGATGTTTTGCTGTGTACTTGCTGGCCGAGCATTCTGATATGACCCGATATCGGATTAATTTCTTCAAAACACTTCACCCCTGCACGAATTCCAGACTTACTAGGGCGATTATGTTGACCGAAAAATTCACGAATTTTACAGATCGCAATAAGATTGAATAACAAAGAAGGGCTGTTGCGGGGTAAATGACTCTGTGAATAAAATTGCCAAAGATTGTATGACATCTGCCAAAAAGATCACACCAAGCCTTGCCTCCGGTGCCGCAATACAAATACTTGAAGAAGCAAACTTCTCTCGAAAAGTGTATCTGCAGCACCCATGAAACAGGACTCCAAACCACCTTTAGGACACATTAAGTTCTTCAGACTTTCTAGTTAAACGATCCCTTGAAATCAATACAAATCATAGATCTCTTATCTGCGCCCTGTTAAAGTCACCGCAGCTACGCTTCATCTCCTACTTGGCTACTGGAAAATTCCACATCAATGTTTAAGACAATCAATGGCATCTCGAGCGAGAAGCAATACATACTGCACAGAAGGACGAAGGCGTGCTAACCAGCATCGAAGAGCATCCTCTTTGCAGCGCGATAGACCTGATAATCAATTATGATCCAACTACTGGATGTCAAAGGACTCCGCTACTGTCTTACAATGATCAACATTTTTTCTTATGCTGGGTTGTTTTAATATTGTCATTGAAGCTGGTATACGAGTATGTAGTTGCCAAGAATTCCCTATCCCAGCGCCACCTACATAGATTAGACATTGTATTGGAGAACCTCTGGTGATGAACTGATAAACATTCGCCGTATCTTTATCTACTTCTTATTCAGAATACGATCTTTGCCGTGTATTTCCGAAAGCCATCTACCATGTATAGATGGAAGGACCTTCTGCACTAAGAATAAACCTTGGACTTGGACAGCTTGCTGAAAAGAATCCACATACGAGTAAATCCTATCCCAAAGTCTTCAAGGGCAAGCACCCTTCTATTCAAATGACCTGGCCCATTGGATATGCATCCAAATATCTGCTGGTCATCTTCACATGACTCTTGGAGTCATTAAGACCTCTATTGCTATCCATTCCGTTGAGCAATTCATTTGACGAACACGAGTACTTATACTCGTACGGATAGTTGTGGCCAAAGCGTCTAAACATACGAATGACTGATTCGCATTCAATCATTCCAATTGGCATGCGCCAATTAATCATTTTCGCCTCTACGGACGGCCACAAGTGACCGTCCATAATTTCTCCGTTCATTGTGCGTTGATTTAATGCGCAAGATTTATCAAAAGTCATCGGCTAGCGCTGGAATGGGAAGTAATCGAACGGCTGCTTAAACGAGTTGTCAGATCTGTCAGATCCTACTAAACTGATGTATGGAGATACAAATACAGAGTGCTCTGTGCTCTTTGCTCTGTGCTCTGTGCTCGGTCGTGTATCCGTGTTTGTGAATCGTTGTAGACTTGTTAAAGATTGAATGATTCCGCGTCTCGGAACTAATGAAAGGGTAATTCTGCGCGAGAATACGATTTGGAAATGAGAGAACGATTAACACCAATTAGATAGTTTGCTGGGTGGTACGTGGTACGGGTATTTTGGCGTTCTAAAGTGTTTGCTGGGTGAAAGACTTTTGACGCCTTGATGAGCAGTGATTTACGGGGCGGCTTTCACATTTCCAATTGATGAGAAACAGTTAGACGCTTTTTAGATTGTGTAATAAGTCTGTGGATACAATTGTTGAAGGAGATAATCCACACTATTTGTTTTCGTTGGTGTAGTTGTTGTTTGCCTCGTACAACTACATCTAGTTTGGGTAATACGAAGATGTCAGTTAAAATGTGCGTGATGGTTAAATCTTCTAGGCGGTTTAATAAGTGGAAATCCCAGAACTTAATAAACACCGGGGACAGATATTGCGATATTGCCGGCATACATATAAAGGTAGTTCAAAAATTCACGCAAGGTTTGTGTGTTGCTAAAAGACAGAGTGACAGCGTTACAGCTGATAGTTCAGGGCTTTTACAAGTGAAGCAATCATATAAAAATACTGAAGGTTTGGTAGCTACAATTTTCGTACACAATATGGTCGGAATAGTGATTTAACTTCGTCAACTGTGAAACGCTTCAGGGAGACTGGATAAATTAGTGATCTTAGACACCGCATGGGGAATGCGCATAAAATCAACTGGACACGATTTAACGAGGAGCTCGACAAGTGCAATAGTGTTCGTCCTAAGCGTAAGACAAAATAAAAGCCAAAAGAAGTTATTCAGAACCTGAACCGTATCGTCACCAAGTGCTTCGAAATGGCATGTCCAGCTAGTAACCAATCTTGCAGATCGCCCGTTTCTTGGTGGAACATAGAACTGCAGCAACTACTTAAGGGAGCCAGAAAACTTCCAAACATGTCACTTTAGACTAATTTGAAAGAAGATTGGAATCTTTACAGATCGAAGCAAAAAGCATTTAAGAGGTTTATTGGGATTTCGAAGAGTGCCTCTTATAAAGTTTTTTGTTAAAAGATCCAAACCATCGGTGAAACCAGTAGGCTGGTCAAAGTCCTCAAAAGGTGAAGGTCAACCAGGCAGGAACCACTCAGAAAATCTGACGGTACCTATACTAAGTCGAAAGCAGAGTCTCTTCGTCCACACTTGAGTCTCACTTTTCAGGTAACCTAATCGGAACCAGCTCACAACTAGCTCCTATAAATGAAGCTGCTAATGAGCTGAACAGCACAACACGCTGGTATATCTCATCAGTTGTTGTGAAGGATGGGGTAATTAAACATATGTTGCTTCCTTTGATGGTTCAAGTCGCCACCGATGGTATATAACCATTTATGTTACAAAAAGGTACAGACCAGCTACTGGCAACTCTGAAGAAAATTTTCGCTGCTAGCATCACACTGGCAAAGGAGTACATACTGGCACTCTGGCGAACAGTGAGAGTGGCCTTTATACCGAATGTCGGAAAGGAGTTCTACTCGCTCGCCAAGAGTTTCAGACCTAAAAGTCCGACTTCCTTCATGCTGAAAAGCAACCAGAGAGTGGTCGAAATCCATGCGCGCAAAACCGCCTTGCGAATGCATCCTCCATGGCGATGCAACACGCCTAACAACGCGGAGTCGTGCGCTTCAGAATCGAAGGCACATTCGGCAAAAAGGAGTATGCCATGGGAATTTTCATCGACGTTTGACGGCATGTGTAACTCGGCCAGACAAAGCGGTGTAGACGAATCACTAGTTTTGTGGATAAAAGCAATGCTGGTGAATAGGACATTGATTGCGGATGTTGGCTGTCGCCAATATGTGGCGACGGGGGTAAACAGGGGTTGCACGCAAGGTGGCATTCTGTCTCCACTACTATGATGCCCATTGGCCGACTTACTGCTCAGTTCTAATGTCTATGCACAAGCATACGCGGATGATATAGCTATGCTGTCTGTTGGAGCGTATCTAGAGACTGTCTGCGCTAAAGTCCACTAGTAATGGGCTTTCAGTCAATCCTCTCGCAACTGAGGTGGCTCTATTTACGAGAAGGAGGAAGCTGTCTGGTCTAACTCATTTAGTGCTGAAAGGCATCACCATCCAATCCTTCAAAGAAGCTAAGTATTTGGGTTGTAATCCTGGATAACAAACTTCTCGGCACTAAACATGTTACGTCGAAAGCCACTAAGGAGCTATCGGCTTTCTGGCAGTGCAGAGAAGATATCGGCAAGACATGGGGCCTGTCACCAAGAACTATCCTTTGAATCTACACAGAGAGATTGGACCTACAAAATATGCGCTTAGGGTGCATAGTAGCAGTGAGAACCAACATGTGTAGACTACCTGGCCATAAGACGAGGACCTGCAACATCGCCACCAAATATTCAACTAGCTCTTTGGAGAAACAAATCTAGAAATTCTGGGTTCTAGAGGAGGAAAATACGCCAACGTCGCAAGAGGAAGTAGAATGTGAAACCAAGACACCATTAGACGGAACGAGGATGGCCGATTCATGACCCACCTAAAATTCAAGCGGGATCCAGAGGCTGTAAGGCACTCCGAAGCTATAGAAATGAAGCGGTTTCTCGCTCCAGAGAAAAGACTTCTAACTCAACCCTACCTGCGGGAGCAGTACACGAAATTCCTGAAGGAACACGAAGAAGAGGGGCGTATGACAAGCATCAGGAGATGTGATGTTTCAACAAAGAGTCATTTTATGCGTCAGCTGTCAGGTGAAATAAACTCTCGCGAAAATACGTGATTGCTGCTTTTACCAGACTGCAAAGAAGGGTTTGTCTCGCATGCATGGGGACTTTCCCCAGCACTCCTGGCTCCGCTCTAGACGCATTGATGAATCTCCCTTTCGTTGATATTCATATCGAGGGCTGTACGCGCAAACCAATCTTCCGTTTAAAAAGAAATGGCCTTTGGTCCAATACGCACTGGAGTTTTGATGACCTTGCGCGCCGGCTGCCTTATGTTTCTGGTGTTATGGACATGCCGTCCGATACAATGACACAAGAACGGTGCCGGAAAAAAAAAATATGAAATCGACTTTTCCCATGTCCAGGACTGGTTTCTGCCAGAATCTGAGCCAGGAAAGGAATGCAGTCTGGTCTTCACGGACGGCTCCAAAACCAATATAGCATGTGGCACTGGTGTCTTTCTGGAGGACGATAACGTTAAATTTCACTTCACGTAAGGAAATCCTGATGGCAGCGAATTATATGGTATTGTGGAGAAACGGTAGAAGCGGCGAAGTATTTGCATCTGTAGAGACAACCAAGCTGCGCCTAAAACCTTGCTGAACCCTTTTACGACGTCCAAGATAGTTCAACAATGCAAGAGATCATTGAACGCAGTCGGAAGGCTAAATGCAGTGACCTTTGCTGGGTCCCAGGTCACAATGGGATCACGGGAAATGAAATCCCCGATGAACTTGCCAGGCAAGGATCAGAGGAGAGTTTTTCAGGACCCGAACCTACGTTGGGCTTCTCTGCTGCCTCATATGAGTACAACTGCAGATGGCTAGGTTGCAGGCAGACCAAACGAATGCTTCCGATGTCTTTAGGAAGTCAACGGCCTTTCTGCTGTTTTTCAGGAGGAAAGTCTGCAGGTTGCTTACTGGCATCGCGACAGGGCGTTACATTTTGCTAAACATTTAAATGTGCTGGGCACAAGTGACACAACATCCTGCGATGCTTGCTGTGAAAGTGATGACGACACCGCGGAGTACTGTGTGTGTGAATGTCCAGCTTAAGCTCGCATCAGACTTCAAGTACTCGGCGTACTTATCTTTCTTCGTAAGACTGAAAGATTTCATTAAAAAGGAACTGACAAAGAGTTCAAGGGACTAGTTCTTTGCCTAAGTGCTCTGTTCCGATAGAAAAAAAACGACACCCCGGCCATCCTTCAGCCAGTTGTTCAACACAAAACATCGAAACAGTTCGTGAGAGTGTTGCTGGGAATCCAGGAGCATCAAATCGGCACCATGTCCAAGAATTGGACATTTATGGAAACTCTCTACAGCGTATTCTCACGAAAGATTTGCACCTTCATGTATACAAAGTGCAATTGACGCAAGATCTGAAGCCTACTTACCACGCACAGGGACGAGAGTTCGTTGAACGGATTATGGAACAATAACAGGTGGATGGTGATTTTACAAACAAAATCTTCCTCAGCGATGAGGCTCATTTTTATCTTGGTGGCTTAGCCAAAATTGTCGAATTGCTGTCCAGAAGTTCCACGAGTGATTGTTGAGAAATAAATGCATCCAAAAGGAACCGCGACAAGATAGTCCAGTTTTGTATGCCTAAGTTACAGGATATGGATGTTGACGACATGTGGTTTCAACAAGACGGTGCCACATGCCATACAGGCCGAGAAACAATTCAATTACTGGATAAGCAATTCCCCTGTCGTCTGATTTCCCATTTTGCAGATCAGAATTAGACGTCCAGATTATGCGATTTGACGCCGTTGGACTTTTTTCTTTTAGGGTTTTTCGAAGTCTAAACCTCAAATAGAGCACTGTACCAACGAAATTCGTCATGAAAAATTTCGACAAAAGAGTGCTGTGAAAGGCAAAGTGCAAAGCCGTGGAGGACATTCAATAAAAATTTCACAACGTTGTTAATTGTTGTGGGAACCCCTGTTTTCTATCAAAATTGCTTCTTGCGTGAATGTTGTAACACCGCGTGTTACTTAGTAAAGCAATAGAAATGAAAGCCAGGGTATTTTCTAACATATGGTCCGCTTAAAAGTGAATTCCAGGCTCTAGGACCTAAATTTTTTAAAATTGCTTTTTAACTCTTCTCCAATTTTTTCTAATTACTCGCTTGTTTAGTCAATCTAGCCGTCTTTCATCCTGAGTAAATGTAAAAATAGAGCAACCAGGTTTTAGCAGCGTATTTTCAAAATTGATTTTGGGATTCCGATGTCGGACCCGTTCTCTCATGGACTTCGACATTGCAAACGCGATTAAGGCAGAAATTCACAATACATTTCGACAATACTATTTTAGGAAGGCTTACATGGTGCTGCACAGCACTTCAACAGTGGATCGAAACAGCCAGATAGGACATTGAGACTTCCTCCAGCTAATTCGGGTTGCTCTTATATTCTTTACCCCCGATTTCAGTCAACACAATTCCTTTGCGATATTGAAGCACTCTACTTCCTCTACTTGTCATCCTCTGATGTTAATTTAAGAGATACGTCAGCCCTAGGTACTCTGCTTATTGACTATCTTAATTGACACTACAAATTGAAGTCTTTGCGGAACGAATTATTGACGTCACTTCATTATATTCTAGCCATCTCAGGTGACTGACGTCCACATTTTAAACCACATCGGTGTGCTGTACAACCCGTTGAGTCCGCTGTTACATCTTCTTCAGTGAAGCCACTCAATCGAGGATATTTCTCTATTTGACGTCGCTAATATCCATGCTTCAGCGCCAACGAGATGAACTGGGATGATTCGGGTCTCATAAAGTTTCCTGACGTTGCCTTCTTCAACCAAGCAAACAGAAATTGCAAGTTGTTTTGTAACGTGTTCTTGTCCTCACATTTCATCAAACCAATAATTTCATTGATGTGGCTGAGTGAAGTCCGACACATAAATTGCAGTCTCTCTGATGGCTTCTTGGGTGCTATTGATATGCACCACTTGACGCAGGCTATACCCGATCTACGAAAATTCTGATGTTTTGTTACCCTAAACGTCAAAACTACTTACAGAGTTTCTCCATAGTTTCTATCTGCATAAGTACGAGTATGTACCTTGGCTGCAACTGGGTAGGTGGTCCGAGTCCACATTCGCCCCTTGGACTCCTCGGACTTCTACTCATATAATACTGGAAGAGTCACATAGTCAATTTGGTTGACGCTTTGATGATCGTGTAGTCGTCGTACTAGATATAAATATATTCATTGATATTTCCATTATATTTCCACACTATTTCCACCAAAAATGCTGCATAGAAATCGGCAGTAACATTCCGCCTCTTAAAACCTTCAGCCGTAACATCCGTCCCGCTATGAATGCTCATCAGTATACCCTCAAGCCCTCTTTCGGGCGTACTCTGAAATATCGTGATTCTTTTCCAAGCCGAACAACTCGATTCTGGAATGCCCTGCCCTCTATTTCCTAGCCATTGTAACATTCATACATTTAAAACCAACGTACATCGGTACTTCCCTTTCCTTCCTGCCTAAATCGCTGCTTCCACATAGTGTGGGCGAATGATTAATGTATGTTAAGATCTTTAAGTACTTTTGCTACCACACGAGTGCAAAAGTGGATTCGACGCACTCAAGTGTAAGCGGAAGTGTAGAGCTGGCCGTAAGGTGTGCCACAAGCAGATTGGCTTTGTCCAAAAAACTGACAGCTGAAATGTCGTTATAAATGAGCATTGGGATGGAGGATGTGGCAGAATTTCTAATGTTTTTGACGAACGCCCAAAAATGTTTACTACCTTTGGGACATTGTGATATTTTTTGCCTCAGCTCTTTGTTGAGTGCGGACGCAATTCACTTAATTTTGAAGCGCAAACCGTCATTTGTCAGACAGTGCACACGAGACCCAAACTTTCTTCTTATGCTCTTCACCAAGAAGGAGGTCAGAGTGGAAGGAAGTCTTGGTAGTTGAGTGTTTATCCTTCCCGATTTTCGGTGCAGAAGCTACTCTCAGTGTCTGTCAGAGGTTGGGGCCAGCAATTTCGGCAGCAGGTCTGCACATTTTTGCAGCATAACGGATCCTAATATGGACATTCTTTCGCGACGATTGACAACAGATGCCAATTTCGTTGCATGTGGATATTGCAGCTTGTAATCCAGCTTGAGACGGGGTCTATCCATGTGGCTTGTGTCTTTCTTATTACTGGTTTCGTTTTTTCTGTAGTACCAAAGCTAACCCCATTGATACAACTCTAACCCGTCTAATTCTGTCCAGGATACACCTTCCGGTATGCCGTAGTCAACGTATGTAGAATGGCATAAGTCCGGCAGCTTACTTCTCCAATTATTCGGAATTCCGCCATGAGTAAGTGGTGTAGCAAGCTCCCGAATACATCCTTTCACACAGAAGTCAGTAGAAGGTGAACGGAATTACCTTCTGGATTTCATATTCACCAACCGGCATCTGTTACGGAAAGGAGACAGCAAATAACTGACTTAACTTTATCTAACGGATACGCGAAGGATTTACCAACTGAAAGGAACTACTGGAAGTTCCTTGTCAGACCACATGCACAAGGTTTCAAGTGGGATGTAAAGTCTCAACCTAGGTGAGGTGAAGTAGAGGATGACAGGTCCGTTAAAACTCTCCCAAATTCAGAACGAGGCAGAAGGTAGAACATATTGTTCAGAATCTGAGCGGTACCCTTACTGACGTATTTTGGCACGAAAAACTCCTGCGGGTCGACCGTTTCATAGTGGACCACGTAAGGAAATCCGAAAACTACATACGAACGCGTGAGTCATTTAAGACTTACTTGGCGGCAGCCCGAAGCAAAAAAAATTCGGATTCATTCGAATCCTTGAAGCAATTGGGTGACACCAGTAAGAGTCCTCAAAAGGCGCAAAGGACACTACATATATTGAGTCAATAATAAAGACTCTCTGTCGAATACTCGAGACTCCCTTCCTAGCCTAATTAGGACTGTCTCACAACCAGCTTCTAACACTGAAGCTGTGAGTGAGGTGAGAAAACCAGGTTCAATCTGGCATTGGTTGTGACGACGACTGAAGCCATTATATACGATGTGACACCGTTTCATGGCTTCAAGTCGCCTGGCACCGATGGCACTACACCAGTTATGCTGCTAAAAAATGTAGAGCAGCAGCTGGTAAACGGTAAGAGCATCATCGAAAAAGATGACAACAATCTCGTCAAGAGCTTCAGACCCATTAGTCTGATTTCTTTCATGTTGAAGAACATGAAAAGCATGACTTTAACTGCTTTGCGTAAGCATCCTCTGCCTACATACGCGGAAGATTCTACGAGGTTTCAGTCAATTCCTCAGTGTTGATCCAACCATTCTGATTCATATAATTTATAACGGCTGAGAAACCGGCTAAGCTAAGTTTTTGGGTGCCATTCCGGAGAGTGCACTTCTTCGGACTAAATATTTCGCGTCTAAGGCTTACATGACTCTGACAATTTCTGACAACGGCAGGGAACTGAAGATGAGTCTCTTGCTCTACGTGGCTATGACAAGACTTTCCCTCAAATTTGCACGCATTCTATCTGGGCTCCATTGCTACAAGTAGCAACGACATCAGCGTGTAAATCAGATGCAAAATTACTCTTGCCAGTCGCTGTTTCCTTCGAGTCAGGAGACCCTCCCTCCTCCTTTGTAAAAACCAAACTAGCTTTTGACAATACCCTTACCATACCGATCCTGCTCTATGGCGCAGTGGCTTAGACCTTATCGGAAGTGGACACAATGGATGGCCGTTTCGAGAGAAAGATCTTGGGTGTGATTTTCTGTCTTGAATTACAGCGACATCTGTCGAGTCAGGCGTCAACAAATCCAACGTCTGAGACAGCAGTACCATGTTGAACGAATGGACACCACACCTCTGGCCTAAAGAGTCTTCGATTCTAATCCCGAGGGACGGCTCAGCATCTAAGATAGCGAACACAAATGAAGGGCTCCCCAAATAACTTGAAGTGCGGCACTGGAGACAGTTGCCAGTAAATCAAGCTAGCAGAAGAGGTTGTTAGTTGAGGGCCAGGTTTACCCCTGACTACGGCGCCACTTATGTATGTCAGTAAGGCTTCACGCAAACATGTCACTGCTGCTTTCATCAAGCTTCAAAGTACAGTTTCAATCAGCTGCTTGGGAGCTTTTCTTAGCACACCTGGATCCGCTCTAGACAGACTGATAAATCTTGCTCCCATTAAGGAAGATGAATGGGCTGTTCTGTTCACCTCATCTTCAATTTAGAAGGAGGTACTCGTATTCTTTGTCACTCGACACGTATGTAATGGACATGCACCCGAACTCTGGTTGCTCGCTTCAGCCAGAATCTGCCCTCGGAGAGGAATGCAATCAGACTTTTATTGCTGGTTGCGCTAGTCTTTACTGGATCGACTCACCGCTACGCTAGCTTAAGGATGTAAACCTTCTTTGAACTGAGTATTGTATGCGTTTCCGATCACAATGGGATCGCGGAAAATAAGATCGCCGATGGTAGGTAAGACTCCGGGGAAATGTGTTCAGGGCCCGAACTGCGTTAGGACTGCCAGCGATATTTTTTAGGGCTTCCTTTGACTGTTGAATCTCTTTTAATAGATGGCTTGACTCTCTAGGGTACGAATGCGATGAGTACTTCCGGTCGTCTCTAAGAAGACAGTAGCAAACGGTGGATTTCTTACTTAACTTTTGCCAAGTATGCCACTTAAGTGAGACCTTCTCGTGATGACAACACTGTGAACCACATCTTTGAGGAGTCGAGCTTGCGCTCAGTCTAAGTCTGAGTTACAGGCGAGTTAGGCTGCTGGTTCCACGCTTGATGTTTTTGGTGAGGCTACTGCTGAAGCGACTTCTCGAATACTTAGATTTTTTTACGGCCATCGATTTGTTGCTGGGTATAGCCGCTCCCCTTCAAAATGAGATAAGAGATGCCCTACTTCACTAGGACTAAAGTATCCCAGTTTCCCATTTTACCAACATAATTGAATTTCACTGAAGCACTCATTCATGAAGATTACAACTTCTTCTCACCAACATTCCGGGTATTACCCAGAACTTCGTGTGATTCTTCATTCGTCAACGTCTCACTTGTCCCTGTGCTTTCGCATTTCAAACTGTTCGGCTGATTGATAACGAAACAAAGACGTCTCCACGTCTACGAGTTTAATAATTCAAATTAGTTACGGAATATCCAACGTCACAGTCACTGTCGCGTCATCATCGCACCGCAGTGACAGGAGGTAGAAGGTTGTCGGGGTGGATGGCAAAGCTACACAAAGCGGGCACACTTGTTTCTAGTGCCGGCAACAGCCACAGCAGGGTTTCAAGTTTTGTGCAACGATGCACAGTATCGTGGCAACAATTGAACTCCATCCGAACCCTACCCTACCCTAGATAGGTATTTCACTCTTGATGCCATCTTTTTCTCGTTTATTAGTTCAAGGTGTGCCACATGCAGTGTTTCATTGCAAAGTGCAACAAGACAACAAAAGCAACATTAACTGCTATACACTCGTACAAAATGTGAACCATTAAGTCATGGTGTAGGGGTAGGAGGAAGTACGTTACTTCGTAGACTGCTTTAGAATAGGAAGAAGCACCACATTTGGCAGAGTTAAGAGTTAAAACAAAGAGCTACGGATGGACACAAACTTTGGCCAGTAAAATTGTGTGGTGCTGTCTGCCTCACCATCACTATCACTATCAACACCACTGACACCGACAACGACACCGACACCGACACGGACGAGACATTAAGCAGTCAACCACTTTCCAGTTTATCATTGTTGCTCATACCCGATGAATCGCATCCCCATCCTCACCCGCCCAGTATCTGTGAGAAACTGAACTTCTAATAGTCTCCGTAGTAGTGGTGTACTTAGTTAAGTCATGCCAACCCAAAATGGGATGGGAGGATGCACTTGGAGTGTCTCAAAATGCATGAGCTAGTGGAGCTCTGCTGGTGAGCTAATCGTTTTCATTTGGACAAATGATTCACAGTTAATCGGCGGTGGCGTCGTCTTCATCTAGCATCGAAGTTCGGAGTTGGCTGCCTCATTTCGATCTTAAACCCCACTCCGAAAACAATTTAAAAATAATTGCCGGAGTGGCTTTAAGCTGAGTTTGAACGGAACCATGGAATGGGAGGTGACTGCCTGATGGTGGGTGCTGGGTAATTTTTCATCGCCGTCACTGCAAATATGACTTCGATTTAACAATGAACGTACGAGAGTATTCGTATCTTTTGGTGAATAGATATTAGTTGCATCCGAAAATGTCAACTGTTAATGCGATGTGGTGATGCTTTAGCGAATGGATGAACGCCTTCACTCGTGCGTTTTGAATATTGAGAAATGCGAGGTGATTTGTAGATTTCGGCAGAGATTTTCAAGATTCAAATCGACATGGTTGCGGGACTAAGAAGCAAGCTAGCATTTCACGAAGCACGGAATGTACACTGCACCTTTTGCATATGATGAGATTAACCTAAATGCCTGGAATTCTGGATGGTAGGATACGAATGGATTGTTGTGCATCGGAAGGGAGAATGTGAGAAAAAAGTGTTTTGAAGGAATGAAGCACTATCTGTTGGGGTATCTTCTGTGATGTGAATCTTCATAGAACCTTTGAGTAACCTTTGTTGAGGCAAGAATTTCAGTAAATAATTAAATTCTATCTTGGCAACTTGTCTAGCATTTGGCACAAAGACCTAGCAGAACTGATCTCATCTTACGCGATGCCATTAGAAATTCACAGACCTTCTTGAAGGTATGTATGAGGAATCGCTTCAATTTTAACACCCACGAAATCTGAATCTCACACCTGAAACCTGCAGAAGTGGTAGCGTCTATTCCCAATTGGTAGCTACCTATGCTCCATAGAGAGAACAAGAAGCCGAACGTTTGTAGTCTCCTCTGTTAAGATACACCACGAATGCAATGAGTTCAATCGATTCCTTGGTCGTGTGACACCAACTGGGCAAATAGAACTGACGACTTCGAGGAGACTGACACAACATGAACAAATACGACCTGCCCCACAAGTCCGTTCGGTCAAGTTCATCGCTTCTGCGGCTGTAAATGTTCAAAAGAACCCTTAAACATCAACAGAGAGTCTTGCAGAATTGATTTAAGTTAAGTTGGCGCTACATTCCTGCGTGGATCTGGGCCTAAATCAACAGGCGTCTGCTGCAGGTCGGTCCTTAGCTAGCTGTCTCCAGTTTCGTACGCTAGGCTGGCTGAGGTGTTCAGGTTCCCGCTTGAGTCGGAGTCTACCTCTACTGCGCTGTCCCTCGGGGGCGGATTTGAAGAATTCTCGAACCGAAGCTTTAGGTTCTGCTCTATATGACCAAGCCACCTAAGTGATTGGAACTTCACACTTCTAGCTAAGTCGATGTCGCTATACAGCCCGTACTGGTCGTTTTCTATCACCCCTTCCACTCACCGTCTATGCAGAGGGGACCGAAAATCACCCGAAGACTTTTCATCTTAAACCAGCCAAGAGCGCCTTCTTCAATGGAGCAGGACTGGGATTATTACTGTAGTACATAGGGTCACTTCTATTGTTGGAGAGAAGACTTTGCTAGTCAATTGCCTTCTTAGCTCAAAGAAGCAGCGATTGGCGAGGGTCATTAGTCGTCCTTAATTACCTTATGACTGTCGAGGGTGACATTCTGCCCGAGATAGATAGCACATTCTTGCTCTTGGCCTCCTCAATCGTTAAACCTATCTTCGACGGTTCCGCCTCAATACTCGCGAAAGCGCCACTGACATCACGCTACTTTCTTCCGATTATGTCAATGTCATCAGCGCATGCGAGTAATTAGACGGACTTTTGAAAGATTGTGCCTCTTGTGTTGGCCGTGAATTTTCAAGAATCATGTTGAAGAAATCGGATGACAGTGCATCGCCTTGTGTAAATCCTTTTTTGACATCAAAGGTCTCACCGACCTGGATGGAGAAGCCTGTCTTCTCCATCGTCATCCCGCACAAATGGACGAGTTTGGCAGGGATGCCGAAACTAGACATTGCTCTGTATAGCTCGTTTCAACGAATACTGTCATACGAGCGTTAAAATTGATAAATAGGAGGTGTGTATCAATTTGGAGGGTTTTTTTCAAGATACGAGTGTGTCGTAGTGCAAATATTTGCTCGATGGTGGACATTCCTGGCCTAAAGCTACAGCGATATGGAACAATCAGGTTGTTGACGAACGGCTTCAGGCATTCACACAATCCTGCAGATATGATCTTGTAGGCGATGCTTAGAAGACTGATTTCTCTGTAGCTAGCGTAATTAAAAGAGTCTCATTTCTTGAGGATCGGACAGACAATACTGAGGTTGCCTTCAATGAGCATACATGCGTCCGACTGTAGGTACAGATGGGCTGGTCCTGAGCAAGTCGTCGTATGTTGCTTAGAAAAGCCGTCTGCTCCGGCAGCTATGTTGGACTTAAGCTTAGGCTGTCTTCAGTTCATCATGGGTTGAAAAGTTCATTCTGCCTGAGAGCGGTATTCTGACCGTCGTCGTCGTTGTACAGTCTAAAGAAATGCTCTTTTCAAATCCTCAGAATCGACCGCTACTCAACTACTACTCGTATGTTCCCTTGCTCGTATCTAAAGGCTTCGATTCGGGGGTTGTGTCCATGGCATGCTTCTTTTTAGAGTTTGGTAACACTTCCGAATCTTATTCCTGGAGTAGATTCTTCTTTTCCTTTCTGAGAAACCGATCTTCCTTTGCAACTTCTTGCTTAGCTGTATGTACTCGCTGGCTTGTAGGCGTTTCGCTGTGGTAGCCAAGTGAAACCGAGCACATCAGAGGCACCATCTCTGGTAGATTTTGGAAATGCTGCACTGGTCTGCGATACCTGATGCCGACGACATAGGACTTCTTAAGAGATCAAGGGAGACTCGATCGGAAAAGGATGTGGCGATCTTTCGCCGAACTTTCTCACAGCATTAGGTTGCCTTTGCGATGTTCGGGATATCCGCAACCACATCTTAGCTACAACAAGGTAATGGTCCGAGTTGGCCCCTCGGAACGTTCGGACATCTGTAATATTGCAGCAGTGCCTTACGTCAATCGTAATGTGGTCAATCTGGTTGGCGATTGATTGATCAGGAGATCTCAAAGTCCCATTATGAATATTGAGACGCGGGAATCCAGTGCTAGCTACGACAATGTCTCAATACGTCGCAAAGTCGATTAGCCTAAATCCGAAGGTGATTTCGAAGGTAGTGTCCCTCTTTCCCTGGCTTTGCATGACAACTTTAATGTCATAGCTAGGACACTGCTCTCAAGTCTTGTCCAGGAGCTCGGGGAAGCCATCATTGATGTAGTCATCTTTCTCCTCCATTCTAATGCTAATGTTGGCAAATTTAGCCTTAATATGGATTGTTACGAGGCGCTCGCTAACATGGCGAAACTCAAGACTTCTTGCTGTAGTCTGTCTCTAACAACAAATTCGGATTGAAATAGACGCTGCTTTTGCCGTCAATAACAATCGCTGTAGTAGTTGTCGCAATTTTTCACCCTTGATTTGTCCGGCCCATTCCATCGCGTTTGTTGGATGGCGGTAACATCTCCTTTGCAGCAGTCCAGAGTCTCCGCCGATTGTTCGGCTGCACAAGGCCTATTAATGAACTTGCGGATTCGAAGTTCATTGCCCTTGTCTCGTTTACGAGGGTTGCTGTGGAGTATTTTTTCCATGGTCCGGCGGTACACCCCCTACCTGGAGGGTTAGTTGGATTATAGATACTCCTAGGACGAGGGGTCGGTTAGACTGAACCAGTTCTGGGATGTGAGTGGGTCGCCACCATCTCTTTGCCAAAACCCTGATTTAGTCTCGAAAATACTCAACGGCCTGAGCTGCAAATACGTCGGAGTAGCCCGGGTAATGTCTTACTAGTATTTGTTTTATTCCGGGAAATTGTTTCACCGCCGTTGATTCCTTATTGCAACCGGGAATGTGATAAGTTTGGGACAAGCGATGACAGATAGCAGTACGAGCTCATTTGCTGAGGTTGAAAAAATGACATGAAACGTGTATGGATCCTTCGGTGAGTCTTTGTCTTCACAGCCTCTGCAGTGGTCATTGTCACTAAGACAGATTTTATGCGCTTTCAGAGAATTATGACCTACTCCCACCGACCATCTCTCTTAAGAGATTATTTGTGTTAGCTTCATTTGGTATTCTCTGCTCCATGCATCGTAAGACTGATATTTTGTGAGATGGCAATAGCAAAACCATTTTGAGGTAGCTCCTCTGCAGGCTTATTAAACACCACTCCTGCGTGGTTAGGGTGCCAACAGAGCTTAACAATATGCTGAACGCAAAGAGGGTTAAAGACTTCACGACAGTGCTTCACAAACTTTTCTTTTATTTTGAACAATGGCCTTTGTGACAGCCCCTGGCTTTCAAAAATGTGGCAATACCCTCGAGGAATATTACGAATTTCATCCCTAGCTTGGCAGCTACAAGTACTTGTAGAATTGAAGGCATTACTGCGGTCTGAAATGCAAAGCGAACGTCTTAGGTATTTACAAATGATCGGAAAATGTCCAGCGTCTCGATCTTTGATCCATCTGTGCAGATGGATATCGAGTTGTCCCCCAATGCCTCTCTCTAATAGGAATGATGTTGTAGAATGGTATCGTAAAGCCCTTACGGGGTGGTAAGTAGTTGATATTGGGACCTATGCACACTTAATTCGATGCAATTGGAGCATAGCTGTTAAGGATTACCTTTCATCCAGTAAGCTGAACTCAGTCTGAAAGCAATTTTCAAAAGCTGTTAATATCTAATGGCAACAGTTTAGATTAAGGACCGATTGATGACGGATTTGTGGCATTTTTCATCACTCTTGCCAGAACTTCTGGCGATACGTCCTCGCATTCTTCCGACTTCAAGGCTTGTTAACATAAACTCGTAACTTAAAAAAAAATCCCTCAAAAAGACGTGTGGAACGGTTAAATCAGGCGATCTTACCGACCAGTGCAAATTGCCAAACAAGAGATTAGGCGACCTGGAAATGCACCCCGCGGAATTTCGGTTGTGGCTCGTGTAGTATGCGCCATTGCTCCATCTTGCTGGAATCGCAAGTTCTCCTGTCCCAATTTATCCAATTGAGGAAGGGGAAAGTCTATGAGCATGGCTTTGGCGCTCGCCGGCCCGATTATACCATCATGGATATTATTTTACCTTCATGAAAAATTAACATCTTCCAGTCCTTTTTGGTTGATCCATTGACCATTCTCCGGAGAGGATTATGGGGAGCGATGGATGTAGTGGCAGAATTTAGAAAATGGGTTTAGGCTAAGAGCTGTAGTGTCTGTAGACTGCTTTCCACGTGCCATTCGATTTTTTCAGTAGTCCGATTCAATTTATGTGCTACTTTCATAGAATTCTGTGAATACCAGCGCTACTTCGAAAGTCAGAGAGATCTTAGAAAAACTGTTTCCATGATTCTCTCTTACCTCTTCTAAGTTCTCGGTTATACTTTGTGAGTGTTTCAAAGTACTCAGCCAATTCTCTATCGCGTTTCACCCTGTTAAAAGGCTTCAAGGGTATGTGCTTAATTTGGAGAGTTTATTATTCCGCCATGCAATAAAGCGGTTCCCTGACCTTACTTTCTCCGGCAAGCCCAATGATAGGTTTAATTACAGACTTTCGCAACCAGGTCCTAGGCTGCCAGTGTCTTCTATGCTTTTATAGTAATTGACCGAGGATTCCATGGGTTCTAGGCTATACGTGTCCCACCCAATCTGTGGACCTAGGCTGTCTGCAAGAGATGGAAATTTTAGAGCCTAATAGGATGTCGAAACAGATTTGACGATGACCAGACATCGATGTTTCAGTTGAAACATGCCAGTTCCTAATAAAATTTTTTGTAAATGGGATGCATAGGATGAGGTCAAGGACTTACTTATTCCATAATTCTGTTTATAACTGTAGGTCTATTCCTGTAGTTTAGAATTTCAAGACTATTTAATGCTGAATCACATAATAAAGACTATTGTGGGGATGTGCTGGCAGAATTGTAAGCATTTTTAACTTCTCCAGCAAACTGGCTGGCTCCTGAGGTCTTAGACTTTGACGACAAGTCTTCTGAAGTCTTTGACCTTTGAAACTCTGACGGTTCTATTGGGCCTTATCAGTTCCGAATGTGCTGGCCTTTCTCGCGTCGAACAGTGTTTGCTGAGAGCCAAGTTTTGGCTTCAGGTTCTTTGTTCTGGACTGATTTCGATGACCGTTTTATTCTAATCAGGATTCGCGAGAAGTTGAGGAAAAGCTTACATCCTTGGCTCAAGATGTAATCATTGGAAACCTCATCCACTATGAATGGGATGGCTTCTCCGCTGCTCTTCTCATTAGTGACCCTGAGGACTCGTCAGCTTTTTGTGAATACGCCGGGGTTTTGTTTAGCGATCCGGGCTAGGAAAATGTCTTTGGTAGGGGTGTCTGCTTCAGGGACGAAGATAAGGCAGGTGAATAATTTGGGAGCATTGGGGAGAATTGGGGAACAGACTAACGATAGGTTCCATTTCTGCTACTGGCCATCATCATTTTAGCTAGAAAAGGACAATAAGACCTACGTGAAGGACTTTCTGTTAAGTCACCAAGCTTGGGCGGCAACTGGTGCTATCGAGGTATTGTGTTTATGGCAATTGAATTTATGACTTTGGCAGCATAAATGTACCTCTGTCCTTTGCTTTCACAAAGAGTCAGCTCGAAAGTTGGTTTATGATACAAATTTACGTTGCGTCTAACCTTTAAGTAGGAAAGCTAATCAGTGAATTTGAAATTTCTGAATTCGTCTGCTGAATGATAAGGCCTGTATGACGGCCTGAGTAGCAACATTCTTAGTCGCTAGCTACTATGAGACCTGCAGATAGGGAGTATAATGTGAAATTTACAATAGCTGCTTATTCTGGATACATAAGTTGAGTTGGCCTCATAGGTTATTTATCTGTGGAACTGTGCCTTTCTATTGTCTCGGATTAAACAAGATTCCTAGACAATGTCCATGCAATGAAGATTGCTATGAAGACTTAATTGGATTATTTTAAAGCTATCTCCAGCGGTTTTCTTCAGAATACCACAGTGAAGGGTCAGGTTTTGCACTGGGTGATTTCGTCCTGTTCATTGTCATTGGGCTTGCGAAGAAGTAGAATAGATTTGTGACTGAGTTTAACCAAAATCTCGTTGTGACTACCTGTTTCGTCAACTTCCCTTTCAGCACAGGATTGAGATGTCTCAGGATACGTTCTGTTTTATCTTTAAGTAAGCTCTAAGAACATTTAAACGTCCCCTTGACCTTGTGAGATTTATAAGGGTTTATCCTTTCTCCAGCAATTCTTCCACAAGTTCTACGTAACCACAAATCGCCGAAGTGAAGGTATCGATGCCATGAGACCAACAAAAACGCAGAAATTGATATGTTGGGTTCACCCTCATGAAACTCCTAGTTTCTGAAGGAGATCAGTTAGGCACATGTAGCAAATCAATTCGCCCATTAAACGATGGCGTATAGAAGAATAAGAAGGACTAGTGACATTGACTTCTCCGGAGAAGATATAACGAGTATGAGAAGCGCTGATCGAGGGAGTAGAAAGATGGTACTCGTGTTCAGGTATGGAAGGACTTGTACTAATCTGTACAAAGAAAGTGAAGAACCGTCGGTACTGAGAATATGAGGAAGGCTTTCTCGCAATCAAAGAACGGCAAGGACTATTTCAATTCCTCTGCAGTCAGATTGATCCATATAACTTGAGCGAAACATTAGAAATTCTGCCTCATCCTCCATCCCAAAGCTCATTTACAATGACATTCCAGCTGTCAGCTCTTTGGATAAGGCCAATCTACTTGCTGCACACTTTGCGGCCATCTCAACACTACCGGATTGTGCTCTGTCTCCGCCTACACTTGAGTGCGTCGAATCTTCAATGGGACGAATCCACTTTCGCACTCGTGTAGTAGCAAGAGTACTTAAAGATCTCAACATACATAAATCCGCTGGTCCAGATGGCATATCTCCCCTTGTGTTCTTCCACGCTGTCAAAACCACTGCGTAAGTTTTTTCATCAATCTTACTCTTTAGGACTCTTTCCGAGCAGATGGAAAACAGCATTTGTCCAGCCCGTCCATAAAGAATCTTCTTCTCACTCCTCCTACAGACCCATTGCACTTACGTCCCTTCTTTACAAGTCATGGAAACGCTGATAAACCGTCACCTCATGAAATATCTCGAAACACAAAAACTTCTCAACGACCAGCAGTACGGTCCATTGGTGATTTGATGGCATGTCTCACCGAAAAGTGGAACCAAAGCGTACATCAATCTGGCGAAAGCAAGATAGTTGCACTTGATATTTCTAAGGCATTTGACAGAGTTTGGCACCAGGCTCTTTTGTCGAAAATGCGTGCTTTTGGGATCGATGACTCTATTCTTCATTGGATTAGAAATTACCTTTCGGAACGTTCAATTAAAGTTGTCTTGGACGGTCTCAAGTCTGATATTCACAAAATAAATGCTGGTGTGCCCCAGGGCTCTGTTCTATGCCCGCACTCTTTTTAATTTTGATCAATGATCTCTTGCCTGCCACTTCTAATGCTGTCTGCTGTCTTAAAGCGAAATAGAAACATTTTGCCATTGTCCACGAATGCATTTTCATCGCCGAAACGGAACAGCTTTCCATTCTTGGTGACCACATATTCGATGTTGCCAAAAATGCTGCCAAATGCTTAGGTTTCCTCAAGCGATGTAAGAAATATTTCACCCTCTCTGATCTAGCTTCAGTCTAAAAGACGTTCCTCCGCCCAAATTATTGTACAATGCCCACATCTGATCAGCTGCTCCAATAACAACGCTGCATCTGATAAATAGGATTCAAAACCGTGGAATAAAACTCATAGCTGATACCAATATCACTCAGGCAATGGACACCCTCGCACACCGACGAAATGTCTCGTGTCTCACTTTGTTTTATCGCTATTTCCACCACCAGTGCTCCATAGAAATGGCCAGTAGCCCCTCCAAACCTTTAACCGTAACACACGTCTCGCTATGAATGCTCATCAGTGTACCTTTCGGACGTACTCTGAAATATCGTGATTCGTTCCTAAGCCGAACAACTCGCTTGTGAAATGCACTGTCGAGGTCCCTATTTCCTACTCATTATAACTTTCAAACATTCAAAACCAACGTTCATCGGTACTTCTCTTTCTTTCCTTCCTAAATTTCCGTCGCCCGCGCTGTGTGCAAACATTTTAAGGGTACCTTAACCCCTTGAGCGCGTGCTAGTTTATAAAAAAAAAAAAAAGCTCTGGAACCAGATATCCAACCTGCCGAGCCATTTATGCCAGCAAAAATGACTTGGCAAAGAGCATATACCAACTCATTTTCAACTTTTCATTTCACAGCCATACTTCGAATACTGGGTCCCCGCCCAATTATCAAGGCTTCGCCCATCAATGACGTTGTCTAATAAAAAGTGGGGGCAGAGCATATTACTGGTCTTATCGTAAACGCCACCGAAGGTATCTACGATTTGATCAGTTGCAAGTTGCCGGCCATAGGTCTTGTTAGCCGCAGGATCACCGTAAGTCCCTACCAAGACTTAAATCGCGGTACCATGGGAGTCAGAAACCCCACGGATTTCGGTCCGGGCCTGACTTGTTGAGGTAGGCCACCTTGTGGGAGCGTCATGGTGGCTGTGGTTTAAACTCAAAGTCGCGGAAGGGGTCTTCCTGTTGGTTTGACCCAATGTAGAGTTGGAATAAGTACTGGGTGCTGTGACCCTGACAACAGTAAGAGGTTTTAGGTCGGTCTCGACTCATACCAAGGGTGGAGCTTGTGCCTCCAACACAGTTCCGAATTGTTATCAAAGGATTGACGGAGAGCGATGGCAGGGCATATCCTTGCTCCCATGGATGTACGGGCATCCCGTAAACTTAAATCTACACGACAGGTGTTTACGTTAAAAACCAGAGACTATCTGTACTCTGAATACTGTGGTTCCAGGAAGATGGAATTTAGCATATACTGCGGTGCTACTGCTTAGAACACTCTTTGGGCAGGAGCAAATGCAATGATTGAGGCAATTCACTTTGGTACATCATACCATCATCCGACCTAACGCTATCCAACATGAGCGCTTTAAAGACTTCCAGTTGAAATGTACCGTCGGAGGCTTTCATGTCAGACTAGACCTTTTTGAATGGAGGAGCTAAAATCAGAACGAAACAGAATGTAGAGGAATCTTTCCTGAGCCCTCACCAAATATATTTGAGCTCCTGCAGATCGCCCAATTCAATGTGAAACGCAGATTTGTAGCGACTACTTAACACTCAATTAGGATTGAAATACTCGGAGAAACCAGGAGTCCGGAAGCACTCAGCAAATCTGATCGCATCTACATACACGCATCTACTGTCTCATACTCGAGATTTACCTCCTGCGGTACCGAGAAACTACAAGTCCTTCTATCATCGTTTGTGGTGATGAATGGTGATGAATGATGATGAATCTTCTGCACCGATGGCATATAACCGCTCATCCAAAAAGAAGGTACAGACCAACTGCTGATAATTCTGGCAATTCTGACAGTGTAAGAGAGCTTCCGGCAAGAGGTGGAACGTATGGTCTTTTAGACCTACATGTTGTGACAAGACCAATTTTCGGGTAGAGCTAGCGCTGACAGTTGAAATTCGACGAGCCTACCTTCAGATCACATAACTCTTAAGGATCAGCGACTTTCCGGTTTTCAGTAAGAAAGACTGTAGAGTGGTTGCTTGCAGTGGAATGATCATTGTGCTCTTGGTAAGCACCTAGGTGTTCTAGGCACAAGTGACGTAACATCCTGCGACGCTTAATATGAGAGTATTCGCCTTATTCTCGCATCAGTCCTGCAGGTACTCGGCGCAAATGTGCTGGGTGCTGGTACTGTGAGTGCATTACCGGTGAAGCGTGTACTTATCTTTGTACGAAAGATTTGGAAAGGAACATGAAAGGAGCAAATGGGTAAATTCTTCGTCCGGGTGATCTTGCTTCACAGGGAAATAAAACCTTTGATCCATATTCAAAGCAAGACTACGCAAGGAAGAGCAACTAATGCTTCACTGAATAACTTAACAAACTCAGTTAATCTTCGGAAGACCAGAAGATATCTAAACGCTTGTTCCGATACACAATCAACGCACAAGGCATGTAGTGCACTCCACTCTGACAAGCTTCATGTCTTACCTTCTTACTCAAATGTCGATAGAGCATTGATATGTAGTATCTGGGTCAAAACCTTTCCTTTGTTCCTCCTCATCGATCAAACGCATGGTGGTGTCCTTTATCTCCAGTCGAGTCAGTGACAATCAAAAAATAGTCCTACCTGCTCTTAAAAGACGTAAATTGCTAAGCGTTATACGAAAGTCAGTAAGGCAACAACATCTACGCTGACTAATATGTAGCAGTCAAGACTGGAAAACTACCTGTTGGCTGCCCTTATATGCCTATGCTATTGTATATTGTCCACAGGGCACACTTATCCAAACTTCTGCCGTGTGCAAGCAGTCGATAATTGGCAAGAGGAGTTCCGCGTTTTTTTTCCGCTACCGGCGGAACCAGGCAAGGCGGAGTCCTTAACTACCTCGAAGTTATAAACACCAATGATGACGTTCCGGCCACGTCATCGGTGTTATGCACCCTTTTTTGATGACAGCTTGTACTTTGTTTTGCCCTCGTTTACCTTCAGATACATTTTGGCTGCTTCCACCTGGATACTCACGAAATCTTCATTGATGGTTCGCTGTGTTTATCCCATCACTCTTAGCCCGCTACAGATCGTCATCTGGGACATAAATCTTTATGCATCTCTTAAGCTTAGACGGACACATGAACATGGGATCCTATATATTGAGCCTTGATAACGTCTTCACTAGGCAGCAGAGAAGAGACAACTTCTCTGATCGCTGATGCGGCAACCTTGAGTGTTTTTATCGAAGGCTTCGTTGATAACCGGTGCCGTATTGGCCGTATTGGCCGCAAAATTGACAGATTTCGTCCTTCCTGATCTGTGATAATATGTAAACGTCAGTTCTTCTCTCTTATTTCATTGAATAAATTCAAATAGATCCACAGAATGCCACTTGACGGTAGTGCTCCATCATGTCCCTTTCATTTCCCACCAATCAGCTGCAATTGCTTCCAGCAATCAACTTATTACCTGTTAACAAGAAAGAATCTAACACGAGTAGCAAAATATGATAATCAGCTCCCATAACTACCGACATCAGCAACAATAGCAGGCAGTTACTATTCCTCGTCCTTATCAATCACCACTCACTTCAGGTGCATTATGCACAAAATGCAAATGAATGAATATTCAGCACTCCTCGCCAGGTCGGAACGCACCCTCCACTGAACTTCATTTCTACTAAATGCCATGGCAACAAGTGAACAGATGTCAACAGTGCCGTGCAGCCTTGCATAAATGATGAGCACCAGAGCACCAGAGCACCAGAGCACCCAAGCAACGAGCTACTTCAGTCCTTCTCCAGCTCAAGTGGGAAGCCTTTATTGGAATCTCAAAGACCAGGACTAGGGGGCTAGTGGTGCAGTTGGGCTATAAATAAATCACACACTTCTAGTGAAATGGTAGATGGATGTCTAAGGTAGCGTCTTGCATGGCTTTCATCTATTTGGCCAGGCGACTGATGACAAGTCGGGATGGGGCACGGAATCACGGCTGGCATTAAATGGAACGTTTTGTGGAATGGTTAGAGCTAAGAAACGATGAAGACAAGCACGAGATAAGAAAACTCTTCCATGGAACATTTCTTCTTCGACTGCCTGTTTTGTTTTTTTTTTTTTTCGTTTTTGCGAAGCCATTTTCCTACCGGCGCGGCGCTGGAATCAGCCCAACAACAGGTTGAGATACAATTTGCTGGAATCTTCTTCGAACGAATTGGTCTTGGGATTTAGTCTGGCTCTGGCATCACCTATTGTGGTGGTAATGTGACTTGGGCGTTGTCACCACTGGGATTGGAGGGTTATGGAATCCACAGTTTAAATGTGCAGCGATTGAGATTCTGGAGAAGTTGTTTGGGAATTAACCAACATCCTGCTGTTGGTTGTTTGCCAAGATATAAAACATGGCCGGATTTATACGGCTAGCTGCGCCTTTCTTGAAGTCAGCCATAGATTCGGTGACCATCCATCGTTTATTCTACAGGCTTCTACGATTCAGGCCCATTAATTTTGAAACCGTCATTTGAAAACTCGACAAAAATGGACACGTACCGCTAATACATCATTGTTTAGGTTATATTAGATGAGGCGCACTAAGAATAGATGCTCTGTGATACTATAGGAACTCAATGTCCTCACACCTGCACAGCAGATGAAGAGCGTCTTCCTCCTCCACTTCATATCTACAGTTCCTCCAAAATCGTAGGAAGGGAGGCCAGGACTATTACTACCATGACAGGCATGCCATTGTAATTTCATTTGATGAAGCCCATTACATTCCGGAGCGGGCCTTGGCCTCAACCAATAAACCTGCACTAACTACCTCTAGGTGCGCCATCTGAGATGGTTGAGGTCTCCTTTTACTTGTGAGCGGCACATTTGCAAAGTTTTGCTCTACTGAACCGCTGGTTTCCTCTACACGTTCTGGCTATCTCAGACGACTGATGAGCACTTTTCTAATTCGGTCCATGTCACCTCCTTCTCCTACAAAACCCGACAAAGGAAATATCAACAAAATGACTCGAAGAATCTTCCATGTTCCTGATGATGTTGTGCGTCCTCTCTTGTTGCAAGCACATACTCGCTACTAAACTTGCTTCTGTCCCAGTATTTGGACAATTTCCCCAAGTTTGATGTTCAAGAACTCAAATACGATTGCATCATTACTGGTTTAACCATTTCTTGACATCAGAGGTCTCGGTGTGATAATGGAACCGCGATCGGTCTTCATAATCATCCTGCACAATCTGACGAGTTTGGTAGGGATGCCAGAACTAACTCGTCACTCAAGTCACGAAGTCACTCTTTATGTGTCGGGTAAAAACCTTCATACTCTTTAACATACTTTAGTACACATCAGGTTTTCTCGCCTCTTGAAAATGTAGTAGACGCTTGCTCTAAGGCCGGCAGAAACGAAGCTTGTACTCTCACAGAAACATCACGTTATCCCGCATCGTACCATCCAAATTAAATAGCATCCGTCTGCGTTTCTTGAAGAGCGTTTAAGCCTCATCCTAGACAGCAAGGTAAGGTGGTAAGGTAGAAAGCTACTCGTGCAAAAAAACTGTGAGTTCAAGGTACGATCTACAAACCAATGCAACGAGCCTTATCTATGGGCATCACTTTACCCAACGGGGGCTCTTCAAACTTTGATCCAATTGCTGCCTGCAGATTCGTCCGTCATGAAGAATGCAATTAACTTGAGGCTTCCCTAGGGGATGGTGGAAAAGCTAATAACGACGAGAAGAAGTAGTTCCGCTCTGCTTCAAGTACTGTGCAACTCTCACCCATTAAAACCCACCTTAACCGCTATCATCTTGACATCCATCCACTTCGAAACCGCTTTCGCGTTACTTCCATTCTACTTTGGGGCCCGGCTTTTTCATATTTAACTTCACGTGCGGATTTACTCTATCTTGCCGGTGATGTTTTCATCAGTCTGTTGCGCTTTGCTCTCTCTGTTTTGTCTTGAGTGTGACTTCTACGAAGGAATAAATTTGGCTCCAGGTCTAATCGCTCGTCAGCATTTTTACGACCATGTTTTCTGGGCTGATTACGCCGATACTGCTTTCCAGCTCCCGTCGTTGAGCTTCCCTCCTGCAAACGAAAAAAGTGTGGTCCGCATCATCTACGGGAGAGTCCCCGTGCTGACAGGCTTGAGTGTTTGCTTTACCGATTTTGAGAAGAAAGGCGTGGAAATATCCGTGTCCGGTGAGAAACTGCTAACGTAGTAGTTTACTTCATTGTGTTTCCGTCCATTCCACTTTGACACGTTCTTGATCAGCTTCGCAGTCCATTGTCCTCTTCTTTCCGAGTTTCAGCGAATCTTGCCACTGCTATTTCGTACGCCCCAAAATTCCCTCTTTTTGATGTAGATGTACACTCCCACGACTACAAGGACATCTGGCCCCGACACCATTCGGTATAGATCTCCGTGTCTCTGCACTGCTGCCATCCCATCGGCTTCTTGTACTTTTCTTGTTGGAGTGCATCGGCCCAGATCTCACAGCCATATAGAAGAATGTCGTGTGTGATTGACATTAGTGGCCTTCGTTTCTGGCCGTAGTGGATCGCTTTCCATCAGTCTGCTAAGGGACATTGTGATCTTCGACGCACGTTTCGATGCGGACTTTACCTGTTGCCAGAAGCTGAGTTTCGTATTGATAATCAGTCTCAAGTCTTTCACTGATTCCTTGCTTGTTATAACTTCAGGCCCAATTTGGAAGTCAGAAGGACTATCTCGGTTTTTTTTCATCCGTGTTCATACATCCATGAGTTCGCCCGTCTCATAACCTGGTTCAGCTTCATATGCGCGTTCTCCGCGTTTTTTGTCGTAGGAAGGCATCTTCAGGCATCTCCATGCGAATTATGCCATCGTATGAGATGTTCCAGAGGTTAGATCCCAGGATCGATCCATGTGCTGCTCCGGAGGTGGTTTTCTTGCTTCGAGGGCCTTCCGTGGTATTGTAGATCAGCTTCCGGTCTTTGAGGTAGCTCTTCAGCATCCGCAAGAGGTAAACTGGAATGTTTATATCACTCCACCTGGTCGAATTGAAGGCACTTTCCATATTCAGAGTTGCCAACAGTACGATCATCTGTGAGTAGTGGTTGCCTTTACTATTTCTCCGGTAGCTCCGATCGTAGAGTGGTCCTTTCTGAAGCCACATTGTCTCGTATACGGGTCACCTGATCTTTGTACTGCATCTGTGAGCCGTAGTTTTAGTATCTTTTCTAAGAGTTTCCCAGGAGTTTCCCGCATGCCAAGTACGCATATGGGGAATCTGGGTCTCCAACTCCAAACAAAGTCCCCTTCCTCAAGGCAGCTGTTATGCATGTTCAGCAGACATGTTTGGGCAATCGCTTTCAGCACTTCCATGGGTATTTCATCCGGTGCGGGGCCTTTTCTTCGCCGAGAGCTGGAATTTCCTGTCGTCGAGGCAGAGTCGTGTCCGAGGGCCTGACAAGGAGAGTTGAGAAAAGCGTGTCTACATTCACCTTCACATATGGCAGGGTTGGTCGCTCGCGCTCCTAAGGTTTGCATGATGATCGTTTAGTCCCCAGGGGACCCTACTGACATCTCGGCAAAGATCCGCCCGCTTCTGTTTTTTACTCGTATTGATGGCCTTCTTGAGCTCGGATCTTTCGGTTCTGAATTCGGATGGAATGTCTCCCATTATCCCGGCGTGTCTTCTCCTTCCCCTGGTAACTGTGAGTCTCGGCTATAGGCATCTTCTCCGAAGCGCGGATATCTCCTCTGCCCACTAGTACACTGGGGCCCTGTTTCTGTTGTATCTACTCATTCGGGGCATTGAATCATCCCATGTAAGCCGTATGAGTGTCATCGTGTCTTCAGCATTTGTTTCTGCAGCACTTCAATTACCAACGTGGGAAGCACTTCGTTGAGTCTATTAACACTCCACCTAGGTGCTCGTTTTGGTCTCGAATTTGGAACCCATTTGTCTCCTCGTAGATCGAGGATTATGTATTGATGGTCGCTACTCGTATACTCTTCAATGACTCTCCAGTTTTCTTTAATTGCGGATGTCGAGTCCGTCGCGAAGGTGACGTCCGGAATGGTTCCATCGTATCCAGACCCCCTGGGCGTTGGTGTTTCCTACGAGTAACTGCCTTCCTCGTGAGTCTGTGGTTGGCATTTACCACTCCGGAGGCCAGGTTCTCCCAGTTCTCCAATGTTTGCCTGAAGTTGTCTATCCTTTTGTTTGGCGTCAGGTAGATGCTTATTACCGTGAGTCCATAGCTTTTCATCCAAACAAAGCTTCTTTGTGTGTCTTGGCTTTTGACGGGATATTTCCTTGCGTCTGGAATCCAGATAGCAGCTGTTCCTAATGGGAATCCTCAAACCAGTTTGGTCCCTTCTTGTTCGTGTATCTATCTGCTCACGGCAGCTATCCAATATGATAGCTCGCACTTCGGCCCAGAATATTCAGATGAAGAAGAAGATGCGAAGCCCGTTGGCAGACACTCCAGGCGTTTCACAAAGGAAAGAGTATATCTGTCAGTCCCCTGACTTCTCATAAGCCATATGACGAGGTGAGCTAGTTGCAGAACTGTTTCATCATAACAAACCAGCGGAATGAGCTAAGAACTATCGAAAGACCAAAATGTAGAGGACAGAACATAGGTTACTCGTATATCGGCTGTAAAATACCGCGTCCATTGATGCATCAATAAAAAGGGTGATGTACAGGAAGAAGGCAATGATTTTCTCAGCTTCACCCGAGGTTTTTGGCAAGAAATGATTGAAGTGAACGCATTTTGAGTTGTTTTCTTCAGCGTTCCATTATTGACGAGATACGATTGAGAAAGCGCTTCCAACTTGGTAAAAGTCTCTCCAGAACACTCAAGCAATTTACTGGATTGGGTCCACTCACAGCTGGCTGGATAAAGCTATCACTTACTCTCGATGAGCGATATCGACATCGATATTTGCCTGATCCTTATTTTTGAAATCATCTGCAGGACTGAAGGAGCATACTCCTAACACGTATGCTTGTGACTTTACTTTCAATTCATCTAAAAGCTCACATCACTCTCAATGCTTCTCAGCGTCGCAGAAGCAGATTCCTCCACGTCGTCGACACAGCAGCCCTTTCTAAAAACCCTGATCACGTGTCATGTCTTTAGGGCCCATTTGTACTTGTTACTACGGCTCTGGCGATACCTTCTCTAACCATACACCATTCACAACAAAACAGAAGTAAAGACGAATTACCAAAGCAATATGTTTCAGTGCGATTCTAGATCAAAACACGACTCCGATTGTCGTCGAAGAGAGACTTCTTCGTTTCCCAACAACGTTTCTTGGAGACAAAGACTTACCAACCTGATGAATGTGAAACACGACCAAGATCCGAGGCGCCAATTAAGTAAATTACCCTAGGACACCGGATGAATGCTTAATGAGGATAACACTGCTGTTCGCGCACTTGTCACTTCGATTAAATAGAACAAACATCACTTCGAAATCCTCACACATCCACAACAACCACTCACACACTGACAGATGACCATTCTGCTGTCACATTGACAGATGTAATGATGAAGCATGTGTGGCGATTTAACCAAAATTTATGTCGCATTCACACGCTGAATCCGAAATGGCTCAATTTAGTGCGACATCAGTGTTCACGTCAATTAAGATACATTTCTACAGCACAACACCTCCACCACCATCTTTAGATTCGTCTCCTTCTCATCGCTATGATCAGCGAACGTCACACCGCCGGTACTGGCGCTCAGATTTTTCGTTATAATTTCCTTCGCACCAGTCTAGGTAGCCCGACGAGGTGAAGTACTTATTATCGCTTTGGCCTGCTATCACTTTCCCATTTAGCAGCAGAGGAAATCGAACAGCAAAACTCTGATCTCAGACCTCAGACACGTCTCCGATGAGAAGAAGTTGAGAGAAGACATCCAAGTTGGTTAGTGGCACTGGTAATCTGTCAACAACGGGCACCTACCCATATGGAGCTTGCAAATTGAATCGTTTGACTATATTTGGGGCAAGCGAGTGACCATATTATCGTGGCGACGACATCCTTTTCTGGACTGACCATCATCAACGGCACATTATTTGCGCAGCATTTGGACGTGGGTAGCTTCGTCTTCTCGGCTGGATGCCTTGACAGTTTCGAGTGGCTGCTGCTGGCGGTGGAGTTTTAGCGTTCAATCGTTGGATAGGAACTCTCGTATTTATCTACGTGCAATGCTCCGGGCAATGCGACATGATATGTGTCGAATTAATTGGGAATTCACACTGTGAAGCGTTCGATTTGTTAGTGACTGTTTCGTATTGGGCGCACAATGTACAGTGCTGTGCAGTGCTGGTAGATGGCTGGAAAGCGCCACTCCTAAAATAGAGTTTGTGTGAGCGCCAGCTATCACAGGACATTTAGACGTCATATTGACGTTAAGATTGATACGAGCATGTGAAATGAGCTGGTCGAGGAAAATAGCTTGTGCTTGTTGGAAGAGCAGGTCAACTTGAAGGTGAAACGTAGTAAGATAGTGCATGAGGGAAGTCAGATGTTTAAAGGATGTAGGTCAATACAGAACGCCCCATGATGCACACTGGTAGAGTCAAGGCAGTCTAGTTATAGAAGATCCTGATGTGTGCTATATGGTAACGACCACTGATGGTTCGTAGGGTATTGTCCTGATATAATTTCTCTTTCATAACAAATTGGAAGTGTTATTTTAAGAGCAGTGAAGGCATCCTATATACAAAAAATATACTGGGTGCCTGCCGATCAGCATAGGACTAATATGATACAATCCAGCGATTAACATACTCTCTTTGGGATAACCGAAACGTACGTGGGGCTGGCTATGGATTAAATCGAGGTAGATGGTGATAAGCAACCGCCCTCGAGCTAAGAGATGGTGCCCAGATATCGTGCGATTAGGGTAAGCACTGAACGACATCAGTCTGGCGAGGCTTTGTACTGCATAACTACTCGTCGTACAAATCGATTGCGCTTCTTTTTCTTCCTCATGGTAGCCACCATGCAATGGTCTTGTCCAACCCGGATTGACTTGTCAAACTTATAAGGGCGAGTGATAAACATGAAGAAATAGCAGCACTGCCAGAAATGACTGAATCTCAGGAGGACGCCACGTCACTGTGTCAACGATGGCGTCAAAAGTTTGCATTGCAGACTTATCCCCTTTGGAGCTGGTCTCATGCCTAGTCAACATGTTGTTGTCATGGTGACAGTGACTTTAAATGAGTCAACGCCAGTTCTCATATCTCGAAGAGCCTAAATGGTTGCAGAATGCCCTTTTCTCCAAGAGGTCCCAGAAAGGGCCTTTCGATGTATTTATGTATCATGCGTTACGGGCAGTGACTGAGTGTATGTAACAACTGACGGATAGCGGGTTGTGAGTGAAAATTTTGCTGGTGCACTGTTTCATATTGTTGTAAGGACGTAACACCTACAGCAATTTGAATTGGGAAACCAACGACGGAATATTCACTTCGCAGCCTTGCTTAGTATCGTCGGTGGTTCTGTTTTCTGTGTTTGATGAGCAGGGAATTCAGGGGAGACATAGCCAATATACGCGGGCTAAAAAGTAATCACTTTTCTGCGTACGTCCACGTCTGTTTTGGCACTTAGTGAAACACAGGTAGATCCCCGCCCACAACTCTCAGATCACTCTGATCTGAAGCTATCTGGCTACGAACTAGTGCCATTATTCTTCTTTCACTGCGGTCGCGCCATTTGCGTGCCTACTGCCTAGTGAGGTAGCCGACCAAACTCCACCACAATGTAGTCCCTGTTCCAATCCGGAATTCAATTTCATGTGGTTAGAATTGCATCTCCGTAAGCAAATTATCCACTACTGCTTTATTTACAGAAGCCCCAAAGTGGACAGCAACTCGACCTTTAACGAGTTTGATGCGCTGTCTGACTCCATTCAACGAATTGTATCCCCGTATCCTCATCCTGAAATCGTGATTACGGGCGATTTCAAAACACCATACACAATTCTGGGTGGCTTCGACATTCTGTACAGACAAAACCCGAAGGACGGTGTGTTGAGATCTTCGCTGCGGAAAACAACTTAACCCAGCTTGTAAATGAGCCCACACGAATACCAGACGTTGATAGTCATACCGCCAATACCCTGGAGTTGTTTTTACCTTCTCATCCTGACAAATACAAGATCAATGTGCTATCCCCTCTTGGCTCGACGGACCATTGTGTCATATTAGCTAAATTCTCGTATACCCACCACACAGTTAGAGAAGAGATTCCTAAAAGAACCGTATGGCAATACGAGAGAGCTAATTGGAGCTGAGTTAACACCTTCTTTAGGAATGTTAACTGGTCGTTATGTTTCCTCGATAAAGACGTGGATGACTCTGCTTACATGATCACAGAAATTGTTCTCTTTGGAATGAGATGCTTTATCCCTCATCGGATGAAGAGTATCAAACCAAAAGAAAAGGCATGGTACGACTCGAGCTGTAAAGAAGCTGTCAGGGTTGGAGAATTGTTTTTTCAGTCCTACAAGACCAACCCGACAGAGGAAAACCGAAAAAAGGTCAAACGAGCCAGAAATGACTGCAACGTCTTTCTCAAGCGCGTGAAATTTCAATAGGACCAAGAGCTGAGGCAAAACATACTACAATGTTCCAAAGGTAGTAAAAGCGTTGATGCAGAAATGCCGCATCATCCTCCATCCCAACGCTCATTTACAATGACATTCCAGTTGTCAGCTCTTTGGACAAGGCCAATCTGCTTGCTGCACACTTTAAGGCCAGCTCAACACTCCCGGATTGTGCACTGTCTCCTCCTGCACTTGGGTGCGTCGAATCTACAATGGGACGAATCCATTTTCGCACTCGTGTAGTAGCAAGAGTACTTAAAGATTTCAACACACATAAATCCGCTGGTCCAGATGGTATATCTTCAATCCTTCTGAAGAGGTGTTCTTCCACGCTGGCAAAACCACTGTGTAAGTTTTTTCATCAATCTTACCCTTTAGGACTCTTTCCGAGCAGATGGAAAACAGCATTTGCCCAGCCCGTCCTTAAAAAAGGCGAATCTTCCTCTACTCCTACTATAGACCCATTGCACTTACGTCCCTTCTTTCCAAGGCCATGGAAACGCTGACAAGCCGTCAACTCATGAAATATCTCGACACACGAAAATTTCTCAACGACCGGCAGTACGGTTTGCGTAGCAACAGGTCCACTGGTTGATGGCATGTCTCACCGAAAAGTGGAACCAAAGCGTACATCAATCTGGCGACAGCAAGATAGTTGCACCTAACATTTCTAAGGCATTTGACAAAGTTTGGCACCAGGCTCATTTGGGATCGACGACTCTCTCTCCAATGGATTAGAAATTACCTTTCGGAATGTTCAATTCAAGTTGGCTTGGATGGCTTCAAGTCTGATATTCACAAAATAAATGCTGGTGTGTCCCAGGGCGCCGTTCTGTCTCCGACACTCTTTTTAATTTTCGTCAATGATCTCTTGTCTGCTACCTCTAATCCAAAATATTCCTTTGCTGACGACAGTCCTCCCTGCTTTTCATATTCGCTCCCGGACTCACGCCCCTGCTTTTCGGCTGCAGAACGGGAACACCAGCGTATATTAAGCTCATTAAATTCCAATTTAAATGTCGTATTTGGGGAACCATTAACAGAGTGGAATTTAGTGCTTCCAAAACTCAATGCTGTCTGCTGTCGTTAAACACCCATGAATGGCAATTGCATCGTCGAAACCAAACAACTTTTCATTCTTGGTGACCACATATTCGATGTTGCCAAAAATGCTGCGAAATGTCTAGGTTTCCGCAGGCAATGTAAAAAATATTTTACCCCCCCTGATCGGGCCTCAGTATACCCTTATTAGGCATTTATACGAGGGTTGCCTGAAAAGTTTCCGACCGAACAATGATACAAGATATTTTTTCTCAAAATGTTTTTTTTATTTTTCTACATAGTCTCCTTGTAACGCTACACACTTCTCCCAGCGATGCTCCCCCATCTCTCTAACCCGTCCAAATAGTACTTGACGTTTTTCTCTGCAAAATAATTGTTCACGAAGGTGATTGCCTCCCCATTTGACGAAAATCTCTGTCCTCCGAGCGCAGTTTTTAGATGAGGGAACAAAAAGAAGTCGCTTGGGGCTAGATCTGGTGAATAAGGCGGATGGCCAAGCAGTTCAAACCGTAATACATGGATTTTCGCCATGGCAACCGCTGAGGTGTGAGACGGCGCGTTGTCTTGGTGAAACAGGATTTTCTTTTTCTGCAAATGTGGCCGCTTTTCCGCAATTTCTGCCTTCAGCTTGGCAAGTAAAGATGCGTAGTATGCTCCTGTAATAGTTTTTCCTTTTTGAAGATAATCGATTAAGATAACACCCAGCCCAAAAAACAGTTTTTGCTTTTTTGGAGCCGACTCGCCCTTTGCAGTCCACTGTTTTGACTGAATTTTTGTTTCGGGCGTGTAATGGTGTATCCAAGTTTCATCTACAGTAATTAATCGGCGCCAAAACTCGGATTCATTGCGCCTAAACTGCGCCAACAGAGCATTGGAAATGTTCATTCGAACACGTTTTTGGTCTAACGTAAGCAAACGCGGCATCCAACGCGCGGACAGCTTTCTCATGCCTAAATCTTGATTTCATTTGTAACAAACACGTTCTTTGGACATTTTCATAGCCTCTACTATCTCTGTCACTTTAATTCGGCGGTCGTCTAACACCATTTGGTGAACTTTAGCAATGTTATCGTCAGGGGTTGCAGTTTTTGGTCGTCCCGAACGTTCATCACCTCCCAAGCTCTTACGGCCACGTTTAAATTCAGCTGCCCAAAATTTCACTTAAATGATGGTGCAGAGTCCCCATACACAGACAACTCATTTTTGATTTGCGGGGGCGTATTGCCTTTCAAAAACAAGAATTTAATTTCAGCTCGATACTCAATTTGTTCCATTTTTATAAAAAACCCTCACATCGACTAACTCAAACGACTGTCAACTAAAAACTGCTGAAACTTCGGTATGTAACTGTCAAAATTTAGTTATTCTGTAGCTGTAGCTATTCAATAAATAAAATAAATAAATAAACTGTCAAAAGATGCACAAATAGCTTTTATTGACGAGTGCTGCTATCTTTACAGTCGGAAACTTTTCAGCCAACCCTCGTACGGCCGAAATTAGAGTACAATGCCCACATCTGG
This sequence comes from Volucella zonaria, assembly GCA_963966105.1. NCBI lineage: Eukaryota > Metazoa > Arthropoda > Insecta > Diptera > Syrphidae > Volucella > Volucella zonaria. The sequence goes on along the minus strand of OZ014530.1, from coordinate 32,720,923 downwards.
TCAGGCGCGCACAAAATATCTCTTCACCTGAAGGATAAGATTCAAAACCGTGCGGTAGAACTCGTAGGTGATACTAATATACTCAAACAATGGCCACCCCCGAACACCGGCGTAATATCTCGTGTCTCACTCTGTTTTATCGCTATTTCCATCACCAGTGCTCCATAGAAATCGCCAGTAGTATTCTGCGCCTTCCAACTTTTAACCGTAACACCCGTCTCGCTATGAATGCTCATCAGTATACCCTCAAGCCCACTTTCGGATGTATGTACTCTGAAATATCGTGATTCGTTCCTAAGCCCAACAACTTGCTTGTGGAATGCCCTGTCGAGCTCCCTATTTCCTAGTCATTATAACTCCCAAACATTTAAAACCAACGTTCATCGGTGCTTCTCTTTCTTTCCTCCCTGATTTTCCTTCGCCCGCGCTGCGTGCCGCCATTTTAAGGGTGCTTTAACCCCTTGAGCGATCGCAAATTATACAAAACAAAAAAAAAAAAAGTGCCAAGTTTGAAGGCAGACCAAGCGAAATCCTCGATAAATCTCGGCAGGAAATAATGCATCGATAGCTTTGCAATTTTGTTTGGCCTTAACCTGTTAAACGTGAGTGATACCCCATCTTCTGCGATTCTTGTTGTGAGAGTGACGACGGTGGAACAATTTCTCTGTGACTGTCCGGCTTACGCTTGCTGTACTTAGTAATTAGGCGCAGAAAGGTTGTGTGAATAAACTCTTTAGTCGTTACTTAGGTTTGGTAAGCACTTAGAATTCAACAATTTACGGGCTAATTAATTTTACCTAAGCTGGAGCCATACCAGCATATTGATTTGCCAATATATCGTTGGAATATGTCAACGTCCCTTCAGCCCAAAACTGCACTGTTCTCCTTAAAAACTGAGAACGCCTCAAGTGTGTACCTCCATTTTGGAATAAGAGGATAAGGTTGTTGTGGTAAATTTTCCAGCAACAAGTTTGGCTCTCTTATACCTTGCAAGTCCCTTCGGTTCCTCTCTCCATTGGATGGAAACACCGAACTCTGACGGAGGTAGAGGGCAGCCATGATCCCGTCAGCCAGTGGCCCACCAACCCCAGACCTCGGAAATCAACCCACATAGGTTCACGGGCGGGTTTTCCCGCAGAGGAAAACGAGGAGGTTCGGTCGGTGAAGCCTTAAGGACAGTAGGGAGACTCACGACGAACCAGGAAGCCCAGGGTGCGACAGGAGGTCCACCAGGAACACCGTTGTCGGAGCCCATAGATAGACGGACGGACGGTCTTTCAATCCAGACACACCAACACGGGTGGGGGAAGACGATCCCTGGAACATACACCCCAACAAGAGCCAACAGGAGGCTTAAATAACACCCCATCCTGCTACCGATATGGGTGCGGACACCGGCATCACGTCCCACAACTGATGTGGATGCAGTTAGCCAAAGCTAGCACCAAGCTAATTGATCGATGGGTGAAGAGACGACGATCTCTTTTATAGCAACACCCCAACGAGGGAGCAACAGTGGTGTGCAGGCGGACGGCCAGTATAATCGGACACACTCCAACGACATACCAGCTTTGAAAGTTAAGTTCGATTGGTGAAGGGATGATGACCAGCACCGCACCGATGGAGCACCGAAGAAGCAGCAGAGGCGTGTAGACGGACGGCCAAGTAATAAGACAGCCTCCACCGAGGGAATCAAACATAGCAAGGTAATCAAGATCTAACACACTGCTTCTAGTCATGTTGTCCAGGCACATTCTGGCTGACCAGGTTTAACATCTCTGATACTTAAATCCTTAAAACAGTGTGTTACCCATCCTGTAGCATTGTTCCTTCTCTTAAGGCTGTCTCTTTTTTTTCTGTCGGAACAGAGCAGTCAAACATAGAACTAGTTCATTGTTCCTCTTTGCAAGTTCCTTTTGATGAAATCTTTCAGTCTTACGAAGAAAGATGAATAAGCGCTTCAGTGGTAAGGTCCCTATAATACCAGCACCCACCACGGCAGCGCCGAGTACTTGCAACCTGATGCGAGCGTAAGCCGGACATTCAAGGAGATAGTGCCCCGCAATGTCGTCACCACTTTCACGACAAGCATCGCAGGATGTTGTGTCACATCTACGTGATTGGCAAAAGTGTAGTCGCATGTCACGACGTTAGTAATCAACCTGCAGTCTTTCCTGCTGACTTTCTAGAGACGTCGGGAAGCATTCGTTTGGTCTGCCTGCCATCTGCAGTTGTGCTCATATGAGACCCAACTGTCAATGGAAATCTTAACCAAGGACGCAGGGAGACTCAGCGTAGGTTCGGATCCTGAAAAACTCTCCTCTGAACCTTGTCTGGCGAGTTCATCGGCGATTTCATTTCCCGTGATCCAATTGTGACCTGGAACCCAGACAAGCGTCACTGAATTTAGCCTGCCAACTGCCTTCAGTGATCTCTTGCATTCTTGAACTAGCTTGGAAGTCGTAAGAGGCTTCAGCAAGGCTCTAAGCGCAGCTTAGCTGTCGCTGCAGATGCAAATGCTTCGCCTCCTCTACCAGTTCTCCGCAATATAGTTCACTACCATTAGGATTGCGGAGGTCTCCGCTTGGAAGACAGAAGCAAGCTTTCCTAACGTGAAGTGAAATCTAAGGTTGGCGTCCTCCAGAAAGACACCAGCGCCATATCTTACACTGGTTTCGGAGACGTCCGTGAAGACCCGACTACATGCCTTTCCTGGCTCAGATTCTGGCCGAAACCAGTCCCGGGTACAGGAAAAGTCGATTTCGTATTTTTTCCGCAACAGGAGCTCTGGTGTTACTGCATCGGATGGCATGTCCATAAGACCAGAGTCGTAAGACAGCCGATGCGCAAGGTCGTCAAAGCTCCAGTGCGTGTTGTCCCAAAGACCGCTTCTTTTTAAATGGAAGATGGCTTTGAGAGTGCAGTCCATGATATGAATATCAGAGTGGCAAGTGCCTCCTACATTGATATTGAAAATCTATTGAAACCTAGGCCTCTGAAACGTCAAGATGGATATTTTGTCAACGTTTCCTTGTTTCTAAACAATGTTTGCACGGCTTTGTCCTCATTGACTGTATGGATGACTTGTTTCACTTACTCGAAAATCCCTCTGAAAACCTCTCCTCGTATTTGAGCTCTGAGTGCGTTTTCAAGCCAACCATCCCCCAACCCATTTCCTTTTCAATTCAACCACTCTTAAGACGTAATAAGCTTTCAATCTTTCAATCCCACGTTCAAGATATCAGGCCAAATTTGAAAGTAAATCCATTAAAACCGTTAAATCCAGTAAAATCTTCTCAGCGGATACGTTCGTCTACCTCCCATAGATAAGAGCGGGGTGGGGGGGGGGGAATAAAAAAAAAAATTGAAATTCGAAAAGAATTCCGATAATCCACCTGCTAATTTGCCATGCCCGACTATCCTGTATCGTTTCTGACTCACCTTACCGAACCTACAGGGCGAAGGGGACACAATTATTCCATACCTTCGGAGGCCTCCCATGATTTCTCATTTCATTTTACAAAGCAACGCAATGCGACCGACAGTACAACGATGGCCATTCCTTCTGAAATTTTCTCATCTTCTCATCTTCTCATCATCAGTGCGGGATGCGATTATCGCGCTAATGATGCTGATGATGCTTTGTTTGCAGATTGTTTCCATAAATCGAAGTTGGGTCAATATTTACCTCGCTCAAACTTCAGCGACAACGTCGCACAAAGTGACCATCAACACAGTGGACTTGTCCGACTGTTGAACGTTTGGACGGCTCTTCATTCCAATCGGACAATCTATTTACCCAACCACAGTGCATTGGCATCGTGGCCACCCTTTTGCGTCCATTTACCCACCACTTACACGGTCTTACAACGCGCGACATTAACAACATGAACGTAGCGTCAACGACAACGGCAACGACAACGACAACGACGACGAGGACGTCAAGCATTGGGAAAGATATTCCACCACCAATTAGGGTTCAGTGAGGTACGACCGAAGATGTCTCAGTCCCTCGTCTCGTCTCATCTCGTTTAGAACGTAAGTTTACACTTAATCTCGGCAAAGTATCTTTGCAACTTTGACGCGAGCGCAACGCAACGACAGAGGGCAAACTTAAATGAGTTTTCTCTGCTCTTCCGTGCGCAGATTTTAATTACCAACCTCCTCCGTCTTGACGGGTAAACTCCCAGTCGTTACCCTCCATTCCAAGTTCGAGAAATTTAAAAGGCAAATATGGCACGGGATGGGCTTCGATATCGATGAGCAACCTCACGGATATACTCGTACATATCTGCGGTAATTATGATCTGTAGAGCGCAGCGCAGCGGTTAATTATCGGAACCAAGGTTTCGCGCAAATATGGCCAATTGAGGCGAATAAATTTGATATTTTTATTACGGCGAGTTGGGCATTTAATCGCCATCAGTTAGAAACAGTTAAGACCGCGCCAAATGACCGGGCGGACAGTGCATAGTATTCCCATGGGTGGAAGACAGTGCGGCGCAAGTCAATCGGAGCTCTTCGATGTTCACCGGTCTCTTGATTGGTTTTGGAATGCTCGTTACTTTTGTGTCGGATTTGAGTTTCGACGATGTATCCAGGGTGGAGGGATGTTGTCATTAACTCTTTAAGAGCCAGTCAAGTGCACTATAGCGCAACAAGCTTGCCGATGGTTTTACTGGAACTGCTGGTGGATAGTGCTCGTCATTAGAATCTCTATCGTCCCCGTGATGATGATGATGATGCTGATGATGGACGGTCCAATATGAATCCAACGCACTGGGCAAACATTCATGGAATATTTGTTCGGAGCGTGTGTGTGGCAAACAAAAAATTCAATTTCAGTCCTCCCTCCGTTGGGTTCGGCTGGCCATGGTGCTGGACGTTCTGCTTGATTGTGGTGATAGATACTCGCACCTTTCTTCTTTTTTTTTTGGTTTTTGGTTTTTGGTTTTTGGTTTTGTTTTCATTGGCCAATGGTCGATTGGTGGATTGAAAGATTCGTCTCGATCGCAGTTGGTACTCGTACATTGATGGGATTTTCATTTGTTTGTCTGTTTATTTGTTTGTCGAGGCATCAATCGGGCTTAAAGCGACTGCAAACATCTCGTTCTTTGTGGATCTATCTATGGGATGGTTTGCGTGTGTGATAAGTTGACTTTTGAGAAGAGAAAAAAAAAATTATCATCACTTTGTCGAATTGGAATGGTGAATGGAAGTTTCGAAATTGATTCCACAAACAGAGCTTTTGTTGTGGGACACCTGCTTTGAGATTGGCTTGTGCAGTGGAGTGAAGGTAGCTGGCGGTAAGTTGACCAAGTATGCTTAAATATTGGACTTTTGTGTAAAAAGAGTGTTTTTGTTCTCGAAATTACACGGCAATAGTGAGTCAGACCACCGAGCAGGACCTGACGTCATTTATTTTAGACAATGAGAGTTCCTTAACAATCAAGTAGCAACCTAGCAACCTTACAGGACTACGAAAATTGAGATAACATGAATCAGGTTCTTGATCTCATAGTTTTGACATGAAGTAGCTACTAATCTGTGATTGCTATACGACCACCATGAGGCTCTTTTTGAGGAAATGTCCAAGACAGACAGATGTCTCTTGTGTTTTCGTCTTCGCACAAGATATCAAAACAATGCGTTGATAAACGCCCTTCGGATAGTACAAGTACTACCACCAGTACCAGACTCAAAGTCGTGTGTAAGGCACGACTTCGCCTTTGATGAAGGGTCGAGGCCTATCTAATACCTCCGCCATTCTGTGGGTCATGGCACCTGGTTGCAATGCAACTCCATATCGAGCAAAGCAGATGGTTCCATAGCAATCCCATGGTTGAGCACAGGTCGTAGCACTACAACACATGCTAAGCCATGAGATGTCCAAACTCCATTCGGCCTACTCTCCCCGCGATTTTTGGTAAAAACCTAGATCTCGCGGGAACAATAGTTCCGGGCTCCTGACCTCCCGTGGTACCAGAATACAGCTTCCGGTCGAGCTTCGCAACCTTGCGGTCACTTCTAGTTGGGCACCTACTGTCCAGGACTGGCGGCCTTTCAAAAAATTTAAAAATTCCTATGTTCCACCCGCTAGCTGCCTACTGCGTCTTCTATTAAACACCTCTTTTGCAAAACTACGGGTTCTTTCGAACCGTACGGTATCAGTGATAATTCCACTGACATCGTAGGCCTCACCATTAAAGACGATGCCCATAGCCTGCAAGTCCCTAATGTCAGCGTAATTGGGACACTTACTTAGAACATGAAGCCAGTCCTCATAGGTGGCTCCACATGAGCAGCTCGCAACTCCGCTAAGCCCTCTCTTATGCAAGAATGCATTAACAGAGCCATCCTCGGCCAGGCTGAGAGTAAAGTTCCGTTCAGGAAATACTCTCATGGTTAGCACATCCCTTAGGAAGCCGTAAGTAACCCTGCCATTTTCGCTAGCATCCCATCTAGATTGCCATCTAGATAGAACACATGCGTGTTGCAAGGTTTTACGCTGCTTCAGGGATAGGCCGTCCACTTTTTCCGGGGAAACCCAATCTCGCCTATTTAGAGGGAGACCTTTTCTGATCTTGAAAGCAATACCATGACGTATCGCTTCCAGATCCAGAGGTGGCACTACTAGCAACACCTGCATTGCCTCTGTGGAGACAGTGTGGCACACAGGTAAACACCCAAGCAAGGCGACTCTTTGGCAAGACAAGATCCGCCTTCGATCATCAACATTCATAACCCTGTCGTACCATACCGATGCTCCATATGTTGCACAAGCAACAAAAGGCCATCATATATGATACGGACAGAACGCCTGTTGAATCCCCAGTCAGATCGCAAAATGCGCCGTACCTGGCCTACAGCACTCAGGATGCGTTGTCTGGTTCGAACCAGGCATGAGGCATGAAGTTCATACGCTCACCCAACGTTATGCCCAGATATGTGACCTCAGTCACACATCTAATGCCAACGCCGTTCAAACGTATCGCAGGAGCCCGACGTCTTACATTCAATTTGCCCTTGAGCTTCATTGAAACAGTCTTATCCTGCGACACACTTACCCCAACGCTTTCTCCCCATTCAGCAACGAACTCTAGAGCTCTTTCTCCTAATAAATCGATTTGGGCCCTGGATTGGTCTTCGAGGATGAAGAGCAGGTCATCTGCATAGGCGCAGCACCCACAGAGCTCATTTAGTCGCCACAAGGACCACAGATGGACCCCTGGGGGAAACCTTTCTCAACACTAATTGAGACGTTGTCGTGCGTATTTACCACACTCGCTTTTCTGTCGGAGAAATAGCTTCCCCAAAGCCCAATTCCTGCAACCTGGTTACTATTCTCTGCCAATTCGGGTTATCAAAGGCACCTCTGAAATCAATAAAGATGCCTATAACCACATTGACGCTGCTTCTCAGGACTCTGTCTCTTAGGAAAAACCATGCATCCTCAACACACTTGCCTTTTGTAAATTCGAATTGGTAGGGGGACATTGGTTCTGTCATGCTCTCCGAAACCCTTTCCACCATAACCCTTTCCAGCACTTTTCCTAGTACCGGAAGCAGGCTGATGCCCCGATAAAATTTAGGGTCAGACCTATTCTTATCAGTGGACTTCAGGAGCACAACCACCCTTGCCTCCTTCCAATCCTTGGGGAAGTAGCTGCAAGCAATACATTTGCTATAAAGACAGAGCAGGTATTCTGGGACGGGCTTCCAGATAGCTTTCACCATCTCTCCAGTCATTCCATCAGCTCCAGGAGATCTCCTGGAGCGAAGAAGTGAAACACCATACTCAACTTCAGTCCTTAACTCCGGAGAGACCGGAGGCTCTTCATATGAAGACTCCTCAAAGCGCTCCTCTCTCGGGAAGAAGTGACCAAGCAATGCAGTAAGGCAGTCTTTCCATGTGGATACAACCGTATTATCCACACGAATGCCTTCAATATCAGCAGCCTTCTTAGTAACATACTTCGGCAAATTTTATAAAGTTTGCCCCAGGGATCATCTCTATTGTTAGAGGCAAACTTTCTCCAGTGAGACTCCTTTGTGCTGACAATGAGATGCTTATACTCAGCGAGCCCTCGCCGAAAGGCAATGCCCAGCTGAGACAGGTTTTCAGCGTTAGCCGCCCTAGCCCTTTGGAATCGCTTCCTTACGTTTCTAACAACCCTTCGCTTCTCTGTCAAACAGCGGTTCCACCAACTTATCCGTTTTTAATTCGCTCTACGGCGCCTCTCAAGAAGTTCGTCGTTAACCCACCATACGCACTCACTGATGTACGCGATTTGCCGGTCAATGCTTAAGCTACCGTACACTTGCGGCATCAAGGAAGAAACCTCCCCAAGTATACGCGCATCATAAACACCCCAATCAGTGCCTCGCACACACCATCTCCTGTTAGGAACAGTCTCACTTTCGTGAGTGATTTCAAACTGAATCCAGTTGTGACCACTCAACCCTACACTAACCCGCCACCTAAAGCTAAACGCGCTAAAAGCTTCCTCGTTGGCAAAAGTAACGTCAATGTCACTTCTGCCAACGTCAACCGCATCAAAGGTATATACAAACCTCACTCGGCTCGTTGATAACATGGGCGTTGCGCGTAACGACCCATTCACCAAGAACATTCTTCCGATTCTGGCTCCGGTTACCAGTTGAGAGTCCGGATTCCTTACTGAACAGGGAATCCAATGAAGGGCACATTCTGCAAGTGAACACCAGAGCATAATCTGTTGGATATGAGGGGCTGAATTATGAACCGACTTTTCTGGTATTGACAGCGACACTAGATCCAGATCAACGTTCCATGACGTTTACAGTGTCCTCAATAGCACCGAATTGACTTCATTACTTCAAATTTCACATGTTAGGGATTCAGAAGCAACAGAGCCGACAAAAGAGTGACCAAATGCAGTTTCATCTAGTAAGCCTCTAGAGACCCACTTCTTTCTGAGAGGCAGAGCTTCTTTAGCTCCATGTGTAGAGCTGATCCTGTGTGCTGCGAAAAACGACTTTAATACAGCGAATAAAGAAGCCAGATGTAGGCACATCAGACAAAGAGGTGGATAAGAATGTCACGGTAAACCTCTTGCTCTGAAATCAGTTCCTCTCTACCAGACCGGTTGGCTCTCCAATTAGGCTGGCAAAGTGATAATGGCAATATGTCCCTTTAGGTCAAAATTTCTGGAAGTGAGGCTGATCTTATTAGCAACCGTCTAAAACGTTTGAACAGAGGAATAACAGGGCACAGGCGGAAGTGAATACAAAGTGATAAAAGCAATATCCAAGCGTTACAGCGAAAGATTAAGGAGCGCAGATTTAATGCAAAAAACTGTAGCTGATCCATCACAATTTTCCTCAAAAAAACATGTTCCATCAACAGATCGCACCACGCTTAAAACAGAAAGTCGATTCCTGGTAATAACGAACCTTCAAAATTGAAATTGTCTGCCTTTGGAAGAATCTGTCAATCTACTATCATTTGACGTCGGTAAAACTTTGTAGATCGCTTGCTTTTATCTTTAGGTTCAATAAGTAGTTCAAAGTGGACAACCCCCACAGATCCCACCATTTAGTAGGATCTAGCTGAAATGCCTTCCCATCTAAGCCGAAAAAGTTCCCATATAGGCTTGTCCCTTCGGGGTGGATTCTAAAGCGCTCTGGGCTTGTGCCTAAAATGCCCTTCTAAACCAATGCCGCTGTTTGACCTTAAAGTCCGCTGTTGTATCTTCTCATTGAAATTCAGTTTATTCAAATGGATCCAAGGAACTTTTTTCACGAAGCGACCAAGGGCGTTTTCGTTTGGTCCATGCGGGCTAGATAGTAGAACTGAGTTTCTTCATTGTCCATGAAAGAAAAACTAGTCTTTCAGTTGACTTCTTAGACCAAGCGGCGGCAAGAGTCTTTAAATGTGTGTTCAATTTTTTCGCGCTGGCTGACTTCCTTGCCGAAAGCATATACCCACATTTGCCACTAAGTCCATGTTTACTGCTCCAGCTTCAATGGCCCGAAACCCTTTAGTGGCAGCTGACTGATTTCTTCCATAATGTCAATGTCATCAGCCTGTTGAACTTGTGTTTCTAAGATTGGCTAACGAGATTCGCACAATTTTATCCTTGTCAAAATCCTTTCTGACATCAGATGTCCCAGTGATTGTTTTCCAACCATTTTCCTCAAATGAATTATGTAAGGCAATATTCTCCTTAAAAAACAAAAACTCGTCCACTAGCGATGGCATATCAAGTGTATTGTTGTGAGTTACTTGTTTGTTGAAAGTGGTTGATTTCCTCAGCACCTAAAAGCCGCTGAAGTTATACTACTTTTTAAAAAAGGCAACAAAAAAGATATGTCAAATTATAGACCCATTTCCCTCATTTCAACATTTTCCAAGGTCTTTGAAAAACTTATAAGATCGCGAATATTGTCTTTCTTAGACAGAAATGAGTTTTTTAGTAGTTGTCAATTCGGATTTAGAAGTGGAATGTCAACGGAAGATGCAATCCTAAGAGTATGTGGCCAGCTATATGAAAGTGTTCACTGCAAACATGGCTCTTTTTGTTGACATGACAAAAGCGTTTGACCTGGTTGACCACGACGTTCTGCTGAAGAAATTATAAAAGGTCAGTGTAAATGGGTGTGTTAGTGATTCGCGTACCTTAAGAAATGGCGTTCCACAGGGTTCAGTTCTTGGTCCTGTCCTTTTTTTAATTTACATTAACTCTCTGTTTGCTCTGAATCTTAAAGGTGTGTCAACAGCGTTTGCAGATGACATAGCCCTGACTTATCAGTTTGATAAAATATTCGAATGTATTGCGAAGATTTCAGAAGATATCGAAACATTGAGACTTTGGTTTTCAACTAGCGAAAAAACAAAACTAATCTCCTTCAGCCTATCAAACAATGATTTAGTAAATTTTAATCTTTATTTCCATGCAAAAAATTTTGTTTGCCTGTACATAGTTGTGTAAAGAGTACTTTTGTTTGTAGCTCCCCTGTTCAAATAGTTGCTTTAAAATTGAATCTGTGCAAAATTTTAAATACCTTGGAGTACTAATTGACCGAAACTTGAACTGAAAAGATCATATTCATACCATTAAAACGCATATGCTCTTTGTAACCCGCAAAATGTACCTCATCAAGCAACACTGCTCTGCAAAAGTGTTAAAGTCAATTTATTATGGCCTTGCCCACTCCAAATTGCAGTATGGTATTACAAGTTGGGGTGGCTCTTATAACAACTCTTTTAGGCCATTACTGATAGCTCAGAAACATTTAATTAGAATTATTAGTAAAAAAAAAATCGTCTAACTCCGAGCTGGCTATTATTTATAAATCTGCGATTTTTACCAATGAGACATCTTTACGTTTTTAAAGTGCTAAAAGAATTTTTTAAGCAAAGCGGAAATCTTCCCAGTAGAACAAATCAATTTTATAGTCTATGTACAAATAACATGCAACTGGTAAATGTTCCATTTGCCTGCACAACCCACTTTTCGCCCTTCTACACTGTTACAGCCCCTTTAATGGTTAACAACTTACCTTTTCCAATTAGGTCAACCTTACGATTTAATTTGTAAAAGACTGGTTATTTACACTCAACTACGACTTCCTTGAATCATTACTTTGTTAATCTGCTACCTTAAACATTCAGCACAAGTCGTTCCCGTATTTTTTGTGTCAGCTTCTTCATGTTTATTTTAGAGTTGTTAATGATTGAATTTATGAATCAATGAATTTATATTTGAATTTACATTTAATGAATTTTGAATTTATGTATTATTGGGTCTACAAGTAAGTTTCCAGCGTTTTTTTCCAAAATTTGAAGTTTTATTATGAAAACATAGTTACAATGCTTTATTCAAAGTATCGTCCATCGGAAGCCACAACTTTCCCCCATCTTTCTGGCAATTTATGAAGTCCGGACCAAAAAATTTTCTCATCTTTCGAGCCCAAGAACATCTCGAGCCAATTTTTGATTTCCTCTACTGAGCTGAAGCGTATTACCGTAAGAGCGTTCAGCATCGAACGAAACAAGTGGTAGTCAGATGGTGCCAAGTCTGGACTGTAAGGCGGGTGAGGCAGAATTTCCCATCCACTATTCTCCAAATAGTTTTTCACCGAAACCGCAACATGTGGCCGAGCGTTGTCGTGATGAAAAATGACGGACTCATGCCTGGTCTCATATTCTGGCCGTTTTTCTTTTAATGCCCGCTTCAAACGAATTAGTTCTGTTCAATATAATGGTCCTTTGATGGTTTCACCACTCGGAAGCGGTTCGTAGTATACGACACCCTTTTGATCCCACCATATGCAGGGCATGACCTTATTCACGTGAATATTTCGTTTCGGCGTCGGTTGGGCGGGCTCGCCGGGCTTTGTATACGATTTTCTGCGTTTAGGATTATCATAATAAATCCATTTCTCATCACCAGTGACAATACGATGCAAAAATGATTTATTTTTATACCGCTGCAGTAACATTTCGGACATGCAAAATCGCCGTTCGACGTCTCTTGGCTTCAATTCGTACGGTACCCAGTTTCCAACCTTTTGAATGAATCCCAGTGCTTTTAGGAGCAGGGAAACGGCTTGTTGCGTGACGCCCATTGATGCAGCAAGTTCTTCTTGAATCTGACACGGATCCTCATCCAGTAAAGCGTCAAAACTTTTCGGCTTTCCGGGGCGATCTTTGTCTTCAACTCCAAAATCACCACTTTTGAACCGTTTGAACCACTCGCGGCACGTCGATTCACCAATACATTCCGCCCCATAAGTTTCCGAAAGCAAACGATAGGCATCAGCCGCACATTTCTTCATATTAAAGAATAAAAGCAGCGCTTCCCGCAAATGACGTTTATTTGGCTGGAAACTTGCCATGATTTTGCTCGATAAAATGTACGACATCGATAGAACTGCTCAAATATAACGCTGCAAAGTTGTTGACAGATACAAAACCTACAAATAAAACACATGCGGTCTGATATTTCTGCCCGGGATCCACTGGTGGCGCCATCTCTGACAAACGCTGGAAACTAACTTGTAGACCCAATATATTATTTGAATTTCCTTAAATTTTGAATTTCGATAATCGAAATCGGTGCTCCCCCACATCAATTATTGTATCTTTATATTATTACTAATTCGGTATCTTTCCACACTAACTTTAAGTTACGGATTGATTACTATTATTTTCCGCTTTAATTTAAACTATAGCTTTAACTTTGTAATAATCTTAAGTTGATTTTAAATGAAAAAAAATAAAGTAACGAGCGTTCATCTTTATTACTCCTATTCTGCACTGTCAATGAACAGATTTGGAAAATCGATACGAAGTTGGTCTGTTTTCCCAGGATTTACCAGCCCAAAACCCTGATGAGGAACTCAAAGCTCACCGGTAGATTCACAGTTGGCTCGGCTTCGTGAACTCCCTTCTTGAGAATCGGAAAATCTACGCTGGAATATTTCTACTGACGTGGTGCTGTCAAATCAATAGCAGAGCGAAGGTAGACTCTTACTACCTTTTTTTTCTGTCGCAACAGTTCATCCAGACAAAGAACTCCATTGTACTCCTTGTAACTTCCTTTTAAAGGAACTTCTCAGCCTTTCGACGAAAAACGTGTAAGCGCCTCGGTGAAAAATTGCCTATAGTACCAGTACCCACTACATCAACGGCAAGTACCTACAGCCAGATGTCAGCGTTATCTGGACATTCACAGAGGTAGTGCTCCGCGGTATTGTCATCACTGTCACACCAAGCATCGCAGGACGTTGTATCACTTTTTCTTAGTGCTTAGCAATAGTGCAGTGCCCCGTCCAACGTCAGTAAGTAGCCTGCAGTCTTTCCTACTGAAGCATATCAAGAATGTCGCCTACCTCTTAGAGACGTCGAGAAGCATTCGTTTGATCTGACTGCAACCTGGAAATTCTTGGCATCTGCAGTTCTGCTCATATGAAACCCAACTGTCAACCCCTAACCGAGGACCCAGGCATACCTAAAGTAGGTTCGGGTCCTAAAACCACTTCGGCAAATTCATCGCTGATTTCATTTCCCGTGATCGCACTGCGACTTGGGACCCAGACGACGCTCAGTGAATTTAGCCTCCAACAGCGTTGGAAGTCGTAATAGAGTTCAGCAAAGCTCTAAGCGTAGCTTAGTTATCGCTACAAATGCAAATGCTTCGCCCCCTCTACCGGTTCTCCACAATATAGTTCGCTGCCATCAGGATTGCGTAAATCTCCGCGTGGAAGACAGATGCAAGCTTTCCTATCGTGAAGTTAAATCTAACGCTTTCGTCCTTTTGAAAGACCCTAGCGCCGCATCTTATATCGGTTTTGGAGTCGTCCGTGAGGACCCGACTGCATTCCTTTCCTGGCTCAGACTCTGGCCGAAAACAGTCGTGGGTACAGGGAAAGTCGATTTCGTATTTTTTCCCCCAACAGGAGCTCTGGTGTTATTGCATCGGATGGCATGGCCATAAGACCAGATTCATAATACAGCCGGCGCGCAAGGACATCGAAACTCCAGTGCGTGTTGTACCAGTGATCATTTGGAAGATGGCTTTGGGAGTGCAGCCCATGATATGAATATTTAGAGGAGGGAGCTTCGTCAATGTGTCTAGAGCGGGGCCTGGAGTGTTGGGGAAAGGCCCCATGCATCCGAAACAAACCATCCTTTGGAGTCTGGTAAAAGCAGCAATCGCATATTTTCGTGAGATCTTATTCCACCAGACAACTGATTCATAGGATATAATTGGCCTTATCATAGCCGTGTAGATCCAAGGGACGTTCCCCGGCGACACGCCCCAGGTCTTGCTGATACCTCCTCTGCACTGCCAGAAGGCCGACAGCGCCTTAAAGGCTTTCGACGTAACATGTTTAGTCCATAGAAGTTTGCTATCCAGGATGACACCAAAATACTTAGCTTCTTTGGAGAATTGGAAGGTGATGCCTTTAAGCATTAGGTGAGTCAGACTAGTCAGCTTCCTCATTCTCGTAAAGAGAACAACCACTTGTCGATCACATCTAGGGCTGTGTCGCTCTAGAGCAGACAATCGCTAGACACGATCCAACAGACAATACATCTACATCATCCTCGTATGCTGGTGCATGGACGACAGACCTATTGAGAGCGTTGAACAAGTGGACCAACATGGACCATAGCAGTATAGACGAAACGCTGCCTTGCGGGAAAATCCTGATTACCCCCGTCACTACATATTGGTCGCAGCCAACATCTGCAATCAATGTCCTATTCACCAGCATTGCTTTTGAAACGCACTCTCGCAAGGTCCTCCGCGTTGGTAAGCATCTTGCACCTCAGACAGCGGTCGCATTCGCAAAGCAGTTTTGCCGACATGGATCTTGACCATTCTCTCCATGCCCATGCTCTTCAACATGAAGGAAATCAGACGTATACTCGTAGGTCTGAAGCTCTTGGGGAACACGTAGTCATCTTTTCCGGTTTTCGGTATAAAGGCTACTCTCACTATTCGCCAGGGTTTCGGTATGTATGATGATTCTCTTCAGAGGTACCAGCAGCTGGTCTATACCTTTTCGTAACATAACTGGGTATACGCCATCGGTGACAGGCATACCCCATCAAAGGAAGTAACACAATATTTAATGGCCTCATCCGTCACCACAACCGATGAGATATGCTACTCTTACTGCCTCACTAACTCCAAATTATAGCTGTCGACCGTGGCAGTCTGTCCAATTCGTCAATGTTGTGTATCCCTTCTTGTTGACAGCATATACTTGGTTTAGCCCTCATTTAGCGCTAAACCCATTTTGGCAGCTTCCGTTTCAATACTGGCGAGTGCACCTGTGACCGCCCGCTAAGTTCATGTTGATATCATCGGCGTACGCTAGTAGTTGTACAGACTTTTGAAAGATTGTCCCCTCGGCGTTGGTTTGTGAGTTCTCAACAATTCTGCGCAACTCTGCACCTTCGACATCAAAGGTCTCGGTTAAGCCGTTACAGATCGCCAATTTGCAAAACCAGACGAGTTTAGCAGGGATCCCAAAATTAAACAAGGCTCTCTGTAGATATGCTCGTATAGCTCGTCTCTATAATGATGCCAGATGGGGCCTCAAAATCGATGGGATTTTGGACTTCTTGAGTTTTTTCCAAGATTTGCCCGAGTCTGAAAATTTGGTCAATTGTGGACTTTCCTGGTCTGAAACCACACTGATAGGGGCCAATCAGGTTGTTGACTAAGGGTTTCGGACGTTCACGCAATATGGCACAAAAGATCTTGTACCCAGCCATCAATCCATTCCGCAAAGTTACTTCTATTAGCTTTGAACACCTTGGCCGGTAAGCCGGTAAGCCGTCAAGTCCAGCAACTTCTACTGCTTTGAATAATTCGGCTACTTCAACAGGCCTATCAGTGTTTGATTCAGATTACGCTACGCAGAACTTCTTGTGGGAGGGCAGGATTGTTGATACGTTGAAGAACTCATTCGGTACAAATTCGAACATAATTTTGCTATACTGTGAGAGAGAGCGTCTTCTGACCTCAAGGAGCTCCTATCTTTTTCTGCAGTGCCGCCTTGCGAACCTTTTGTTTCGTCGAACTAGAGGCTTCTTTGTAGCCGAGTGAAACTTAACACAACAGATGTGTGGCGTTTTTGATGGCTTGCTCTCAATGTCCTTTTGCTTTTGCCCTTATGTTCTTTGTGCTGCCGCCATAGGGCTTCCCGATCAATTTTGGGAGACTTAATCAGAAAGGGTTTTATTTATTCATAAAATAATTTATTTTATGAATAAATAAAATAAATTATTTTATTTATTTTTTATTTAATTTATTCATATATCAGGCCTATGTTGGCAACTGTTGCATTGACATGGTCATCTCAGACATAGTCGAAGCCCATTTGGATTGCTGCATGTCTGCATCCGTCAGCCCTATATACAAAAATGAATGTTTTCGGTCTTGTAATCTTCAATGATCAAGATAGAGACTCCCTTTGAAAAGGAGAACTAGTGTCAACTTGCTTAAAGAAAGGCAACACGCTCCCTATATAAGAATCCTGCTTATGGACACCGTAGAGGCTTACGTCAGTGTGAGACTCTGAGTTGCGATAGTTGAGTTCGAACCAACTTGATACTAACAAAAACCCGCTTTTGGGGCATGGCTTTTCCATCCTAATCCATCCTGGAACCCCGATAGCATTACTTCTGGGTGCAGCCACCGGTCGGGTTTTCAAAACCTCGCCACAGTAATGAGGAAGTTTGTCTCTCAGTCTAAACGACACCCACCGCAAGAACTGCGAAAGGTACTGTGGTCTCTTATAGTTGGGCTTTTATTCAGACCTCCCATAGCGGCTGTTTGCTCTGGTGTTTCACCCTGCTGGCAATCCGGAGGAGTCAGTGATGAGCGTGGCCAGCGCTGAGTAGACCCAGACCCGTCCACCGTCTGCTCCTGCCCTTTGTTTTGCGTTATTATCAACTGGGCGTAGGCGCCCACGGTTCTCCATGCGTCCTCGCAACTCAACATCGCGGAAACAATATTTCCGGGAACGACTATCAGGTACAGGTGATCCACTAACAACCGTCATTACTGATGCCACCTTGTGCAAACGACGAACGTGTGCTCGGCGCTACCCTCCACCTTAGCCGCATCAGGATTTATTTTTTTTTTTATTTGCCCTGCTTGCACACAGCGCGGGCGAAGAAAAATCAGGGACGATAAAAAGAGAGGTACCGATGAACGTTGGTTTTAAATGTTTGAAGATAGGAAATAAAGAGCTGAGCAGGTCATCCCATAAGCGAGTTGTACGGTTCAGGAACGAATCACGATATTTTAGAGTACGTCCGAAAGTGAACTTGATGGTATACTGATTAGCATTCATAGCGAGACGGGTGTTAAGGTTAAAAGTTAGAAGGGATGGAATGTTACTCGCAATTTCAGAACAGAGGGCGTGAAGTATTTCTTACATCGCTTGAGGAAATCTAGACATTTTGCAGCATTTTTGACGACATCGAATATGTCTTTCCGAGAATGGAAAGTTTATCGGTTTAGACGATGCAAGTGCCATCCATGGATAATGACTGGGGGCTTAAATTTAATTAATGCTCTAACGACAGCAGACAGCATTGCGATTTTAAAACATTAAATTCTACTCTGTTAGTGGTTATCCAATTAGTTATGCTGTTAATATCAGCCGAAGAGCAGGGACGTGAGTCCGGGAACGAATATAAAAAGCAGAGTGTACTGTCGTCAGCACAGGAATATATTGGATTAGAGGTAGCAGACAGGAGATCGTTGATAAAAATTAAAAAGAGTGTCGGAGACAGAACGGAGCCCTGGGGTACACCAGCATTTATTTTGCGAATATCAGACTTGAAACCATCCAAGACAACTTGGATTGAACGTTCCGAAAGGTAATTTCTAATCCATTGCAGAAGAGTGTCGTCGATCCCAAATGAGCCTGGTGCCAAACTCTGTCAAATGCCTTAGAAATATTAGGTGCAACTATCTTGTTGTCGCCAGATTGATGTACGCTTTGGTTCCACTTTTCGGTGAGACATGCTATCAAATCACCAGTGGACCTGTTCCTACGAAAACCGTACTGCCGGTCGTTGAGAAGTTTTCGTGTTTCGAGATATTTCATGAGCTGACGGCTTATCAGCGTTTCCGTGACCTTGGAAAGAAGGGACCTAAGTGCAATGTGTCTATAGGAAATAAGGGAAGCAGATTCGTCTTTTTTGGGGACAGGCGGAACAAATGCTATATTCCACCTGCTCGGAAAGAGTCCTAAAAAGTAGGATTGATGAAAAAGCTTACGCAATAGTTTTGCCAGCGTGGATGAACACCTCTTCCGAAGAAGGGCAGATATAACATCTGGACTGGACTCCTGCTACTACGCGAGTCCGAAAGTGGATTCGCCCCATTGAAGATTCGACGCACTCAAGTGTAAGCCGAGACAAAGCACAATCTGGGAGTGTTAAGCTGACTGCAAAATGTGCAGCAAGCAGATTGGCCTTGTACAAAGAGCTGAAAGCTGGAATGTCATTGTAAATGAGCGTTGGGATGGAAGATGATGCGGCATTTCTGTATCAAAACTTTTACTACCTTTGGGACATTGTAGTATTTTTTGCCTCAACTTTTGGTCGTATTGGAATTTTGCACGTTTAAAAAAGGCGTGAAATCATTTCTGGCTCGTTTTCCTCCATCGGGTTGGTCTTGTGGGACCGAAAAATCATTTCTCTGACCCTGACAGCCTCTTTACAGCTCGAGTCGTACCATGCCTTTACTTCTGGTTTGATACTCTTCATCCGATGAGGGATAAAGTTTCTCATTCCAAAGAGAATGGTGTCTGTGATCATATCAGCAGCGGCATCCACGTCATTATCGAGGAAACATAACGACCAGTTAAAATTCCTAAAGAAGCTGTTAAGTCCGCTCCAATTGACTTTCCCGTATTGCCATTCGGTTCTCTTAGGAATCTTTTCTCTAACTGTGTGGTCGATGTACGAGAAATTAGTTGATATGACACAATGGTCCGACGAGCCTAGAGCACATTGATCTTGTATTTGTCAGGGTGAGAAGGGTGTTGGCGGTATTCGAGTGGGCTCATTTACAAACTGGGTTAAACTATTTTCCTCAGCGAAGATCTCAACACACCGTCCGTCGGGTGTTGTCTGTCCAGAATGTCGATCCAGAATGTCGATCCAGAATTGTGTATATTGAAATCGCCCGTAATCACGATTTCAGGATGAGGATACGGGGATACAATTCTTTGCATGGAGTCAGACAGCGCATCAAACTCGTTAAAGATCGAGTTCCTGTCCACTTTGGGGCTGCTGCAAATAAAGCAGTAGTGGATAATTTGCTTACGGAGATGCAATTTTAACCACATGAAATTGAATTCCGGGATGGGAACAGGGACTACATTGTGGTGGAATTTAGTAAGCTACATTATTACGCACGTAAGTGGCGAGACCGCGATGGAGAAAGAATGGTGGCACTAAGTAGTTCGTAGCCAGGTAGCTTCAGATCAGAGTGATCTGATAGGTGTGGGCGGGGATCTACCTGTGTTTCACTAAGTGCCAAAACAGCTGGTCGATACTGACAGACGTGGAAGTACGCAGAAAAGTGGTTACTTCTTAGCCCGCGTATATTGGCTATGTCTACCCTGAATTCCCTGGTCATAATCACAAACAAACACAGAAAATACAAACACCGACGATACTAAGCAAGGCTGCGAAGTGAAAATTCCGACGTTAGTTTCCCGATTCAAATTGCTGTAGGTGATATGCAGCGTTGAACTGCCCGTGTCCAGAGAGAATCTGGGTAAGGAGACTGTGCGGTAAGCGCACGCGATCCGAATGCACCCGAACGCGAGATAAGTCGCGTTCGGAGAACCCGACTCGACAGTGCATCCGCCCACACCTTGGCGTCGTAAACAATTGGCGATCGTAACTTCTTTTGGCCTCTCTCGAGCCGCAAGCAACTTCAAGACACATTTCCATCGGGAAAAGAAGACTAACAACGGCATTAGCGAGAAGTCAGGGCGCTTGCCAAGAACTTCCCACCAATCAGTCTGACTTCCTTCATGTTGAAGGGCATGCAAAAATTGTTGAGATTCAGGGGCGCAGGTCATTCTGGTTAGCAAACTTTTTTTGGATTAAAGGTTTCGCGTTGAAATGAGTTTTCTGCTGGATTTGGGATTTGTCATCGAGGAGGATATTTACTACCGTCACTGCTGTTCTTACCAGACTCCAAAGGACGGTCTGTCTGGGGTCTGCTTTAATACTCCTAGCTCTGCTCTAGACATACTGATTGATATTCATATCATGAGCTCCACTCTCAAAGCTATGTTCCATTAAAAAAGAAGTGGGCTAGTACAATACGCACTGGAGTTTCGATAACCTTGCTCGCCGATATCTGTTGATTCGGTCTTATTGTCATACCGTCTGACTCAATAACACGACTCCTGTTGCGGAAAAAATACAAAGTCGACGTTCCTTGTGCCCAGGAATGGTTTCGGCCAGAAGGAATGCTGTCGTAGATTAATGTATGTAGAATGCGGCGCTGGTTATTTTTTCAGGATGGATGAAGTATCTGCGTTTGACATGCTTGTCCCCTCTACCACTTCTGAACTAGTTCGCTAATGCCATGCTTTAATGAACGTATTCGGAAGGCTGAATGCAATGAGTTTTGTTTGAATCTTTGCTACGCAAAACTCAGGGTGTTTCCATAGAGACTTGGATTTATTATGAGGATATCTATGGATGGCATGACTCTCCAAAATGCCGAATGAACAACGGAGTCCCGATGGCTCTAGCCTCATATGACGGACTCCACTAGAAATGGCCCTCTATCATGCAAGTAAATAGAAGGCATCGCTTGACTCCAGGAGCACTTTGGACTTTAGGGCCACCTATAGTAGGGTACGAATTATTCTAGTTGAAAGCCCAGAGAAGTTGTTGAGTCTTTACGAAGACCTCAAAGTGTTTATGCCACTTTTTTAGGAGCAGTAATGGTTCAAGTGGTAGCTTGCAAACTCGCTTAAGCGAAACTACCGTAAGTGCCTCCATTATCATGTACAAAGCCATATTGCCAACATGACCCATGTCCCCTTCATTTTCTATTCAAATTCCGAATCAATGAAATCGCCTTTGATTTCGAATGCACTCTTCAAATTCGTTTAGCTACCGCATTGAGTGTCATTAAAACTGAATACGAGTATCTACAATAGCAACGGCAATAATAAAACCCGAAATCACCATTGCCACCATCAAGCAGATACCACGTACAATCGATCACTTGTAATAGTATCACTCTGATTGCCATATTGTCTTCGCTTCAGATTCACACATTTCTCCATGTACACTTCGGATTAGGTGTCGTCTTAACGTTTTCAAATAAAGACGCTGAGACGCCACGCAACTGGTGGAATTTGCATAGCAAATCGAAGCATTTTTCACGCTTTTTAACTGAACAATAGTCCATTGGGAGATACCACTCCTCGCACCTCATCCAAATAGTCTGACTTGCAACGTGTTAGGTCGATACGCACTAAATTCTCCTTGTCACGTCTTGCCAATCTATCAGGGCATCAAATAAATTCCGATAAAATCGTAAAACTCTCAAAAAAACGAGTATCTTTGCTATGCCCGGTGTGGCAGTACCATTATTACCATTACGAATGCCAATACTGGTACCGGTACTAGCACCAGTGCATCATATAAAACCACCTCAAATACGCATTACCACTGTCCTTCCAACTGAAGGCTCTCCCTTCAGAAGTGGACACAAAACAAAAAAAAATAAAGTCTGAAATCCCGTATCCATCTCTTGCCCATCCCGTCCCGGCCAACTGGACAAGACAACTCAAGCGGGAGCATTCAAACAGCGCATTTCATTAATCTGCAGATGTAATTTCAGTTTAAATTGGGCCCCCAATTGGTGGGTTCGAATTGTGTATCTGAGTATCTGGAAAGAGTCTTACGTGACCGGAGTTAACAAAAAACCGCGCAAAAAGAGTGCGCGGAACGCTGCATAGGTGGTCATTATGAGGGAGAGAATATCGCAACATTGCAGATACACCCGACGCGACGACCGTATAAAATAAAAATTGAATAGCCGGCACGAAGAGGAGTAGATTTTTTGTTCTTTTTTTTTGTTTTTTCGTCAGGAGATGCAGTTCAGTAAGTGAAGCAGGGATTTATCAGAGACTTTTGAGGTAGACCAAAACGAAAAAATTGCCAAGTGATTCCCAAGGCTTGGTTATGACCAAAATACAAAATCGTTCACCCCAAACCGCGTAATACGATGTTCCGTTGTTGTTTGAAGTTTTTACCAAAATTTTTAATCACTTTGTGCTTCTTGACTGAGTTTTGGAGTGAGAGTGATAGGGTGAACTCGGTTTGGGAACGGAAGTTGGACTTACCTAAGTGGAAAGATAAAAGGCAGGGGAAGCTTAACTTCTTTTTTGCAACGTGGTAATGCAAGTCTGTGATTATAATCAGAGATTCGGCCTGATGAGCCCTGGATTCGAAGTGAGACTTTGAAGATAGACATGTCCTAGATCAATAATAAATCGAGGCCCAGACGTCTCAGGTGCGGAGGTGAAGATATTCGACTTTGGAACTAACCGAACCGTATCTGTCTCAAACACAGAAGACTATAGAAAGAATTACCAGCATCCCTACCTGAAAAGCGAATCCCTCTTTCTCAGAGAGTATGACGAAGAAACTTTCAGCAACGTTAATCTCAGCGTCGTCCTCTAGCATTAGCTATCTTGAAGAGATGGATGCAGCTTAATCTACCTTATCAGCAACAGCAGAGTCATAAACACAACCTCTGGTCGCCACTCTTTAAGAAGAAAACCACACAGAGGAACACCCTTCCAATGGAACCTAGTTTTGAATTAGAGGACACAACCAGACGATGCCATTCTTTTGTATCCGGCAAACACCCACAGAGACTATCCAACAATCTCAAATTAGCCTCAGGCATACTCCCTTCTAGGTCATGTAGCTGTGCCAGTAGCCCGCATCCGGCCAAAACGAAACTGAGTCTCTTCACCAGAAAAATCAAGATACCATCCATCATACCGCCCAAGTTAAACGGCATCCCTCTGAGCTTCCAGAAGAATTCCAGGCTAGACTTCAGCTTGGACAGCAATACCAAAATTACACTGTGTATTTCGTCTCTATAGTTGCTGCTACATGCGGCTTTGAAACCAATGAAGAGCTGGTGTGTAAAGATTTGGAACTCTTCGGCTTCCCCCAAGATCTGCCGTAATGTGGAAATTTAATCGATGATGAACTTTTCTGGCCTAAAATCACACTGATAGGTAGTCAACCCCATGTGAATCGATACAAGCCATGACGTCCAAAGATTTAAAACTCAAAAACTAATTTTGACTATCACACTGTTCAAAAACGAAAGGAAGAGCTCTGGATATGAAAATTGAAGACCTTTTCCCTCGATTTAGGACAGCAAAAGGATTCTAGGCATGAATGCTATCCACGATTGAAGAGAAGACGTTCCAAAAACCCGGATACTTCCAACTGAATACGGATATATCATGTGATGTAAGGAGACACAAAAATATTCATCTCATAGCTCAGGTAATCTCTACCCTGATCATCAAACTTGTCGAGTTGTAGAGGCTGAGTAAGGTCAATGAATATCGAGAAGTTCTCCAGATGAGTTCCGAAACTAAAGGATCCTGCACCGACTACAAATAAGGCTCCTGCATTGTCGAGCTGAGGTAAAACTATAGCAGGTCATGGTGCACCATCCTCTAAAGGCAAACCCAACGAGCCTAAAACCAAATTTTCAAAGAGTAATAAGACTGAGACAAGCCATGTTGGGCCACCGCCCAATTATCAAGGCCTCGCCCATCAATGACGTTGTCTAATAAAAAGCGGGGACAGAGCATATTACTGGTCTTATCGTAAACAACTTCAGATAACGCCTCTGAAGGTTGCTACGATTTGACCAGTAACAAGTTGCCGGTCATAGGTCTTGTTGGCGGCTAGACCACCTGTAGTTCATATCAGGGCTTAAATCGCGGTACCATGGGAGTCAGGAGCCTCCCAGATTTCGGTCCGGGCCTGGCTTGTTGAGGTAGGCCCCCTTGTGGGAGCGTCACGGTGGCTGTGGTTTAAACCCAAATCGCGGGAAAGGTCTAACCCATTGTAGAGTTGCAAATAAGTACTGGGTGCTGTGACCCTAAGAACAGTAAGAGGTTTTAGGTCGGCCTCGACTCATACCAAGGGTGGAACTTATGCCCCCAACACAGTTCCGAATTGTTATCAATGGATTGACGGAGAGCGATGGCAAGGCGTATCCTTGCTCCCTATGGATGTATGGGCATCCCGTAAGCATAAGGTCTCTACAGACAGGTGGTTTACGTTAAAAAAACAAGAGACGTTCTGTGAAAAGCCATGGTCCTATCGCTTCCACCACCCCTGGCAGCAGCAAGTCCGGGCCTGCCACAAACTTGCTGCTACCAGGGGCAGCTACTAAAATTCCTCCCCCAAAGGACGAATCAGGGGCTCAGCTGCATCGGCAAGCTCCATCTAAAGGCACTCTACTTGAGACGCTGAAATGCTTTACGCATTATCGCAACCTTCGGATCCATTCCGGAGGATGAGAGAAGTGCGGACATTAAGAGCAAGATTCAATGGGCTAACAACAACCTAAAAGACGGATTACCCACTGCTCCCAAAAAGCTAGAAGACCCCTCAAAGGTCCAGCGATCATTGGAAGAAACCGCGCCGACTTCCAAGAGGCCCAAAACTTATAACGCCAAAATGTCTGGGCCATCCAACAGCACATCTCCGAAGTCTTTTAGCGAAGTCCTGAAGAACGCAATAATGATCGCGGTAATCGACAAAAACGATACCGACGGATCGATAGCTCCTGAAGGGTGGCAGCTGGTCAAGTTAAAGCTTTCGGGCAACTTCTTGGCCATCATACGGAAAAACCCCGGAGCACCTCCCATCACAAGCGACGGTGGCTGACCTCTCGATCTTTACACCAAAGCCAAAGGTGAATTAGGAGAAATTTGACCAGGCCAAAAAATCTAAGTCGCGGCTAAGGAGGATATCCCTAGCAGACCCAGAACCCATACCTGGATCCCAGCTCAACCCTCCACATCAGAAAGCATTCTGGAGATCATCAGGCTTAGCGACCCGACGCTTCCGACTCATGACTGGAAAATCGCGAAACTGGAAGAACTAAGGACCCTTATACTCGTAGATGCTCGTTGATCGTGATCAATAAGGAATCCCTTACCCCTCTAGCGCAGATTAAAGGCATGATTCGGCTCCTTTTCGAGTCAATCCACCTAAGGGTTTATAAAAAGGGTGAGCTGGATGCTGATAAGCAACCTTCTCCTCCTTTAGCTGAAATTTGGATCCCAAGACTTCGAGATCCTTCCCAGAAAGGGATAGCGACGATTCCAATTTATCCGAGGCGACCAATTTATCTCCTCTTCTGGCACTCAGTCGGAAGTGGAAACCGATGACGAACTAAAAAGAGATCCTAAACGATCAGAGGAAGAAGATGAGCTCTTGCGCACATGTTCAGAATCGGGAGCCTTGAACAGCACCGTGGTGAAGGCTACTCTGGAAGATTGTAGCAATGATACTGTTTCTGAAGATTAATCGCTCAAAAAAAGCTTCGGCCGCACTTATTCTACGTCTTTCCAAAAACCCAAAAGACATCATCCTAATTCAGGAACCATGGATCGTAGAAGCCATGGTTCGTGGACTTGGGATACCTGTATACGCTCTGCTCTATACAAGGAGCAGAGGTAAGATTAGAACTGGTATATTAGCGAAACGCAGCCTTAATGCGTTTTTACTTCCTAACCCCAGCGACCCCGATTTAACCGTTGCCAGACTAGGGACTGCCAAAAGCTCCTACTGGCTGGCATCGGCCTATCTTAGCCACGATCATGTAGGCCCTCTCCCTAGTGATAACCTAGATGGGGTGGTGCTGCAAGCTGGAAGCTAAAAACTGGGCTCATCATCGGATGCGATGCTAACGCTCATCATGCGGTAAGGGGCAATACGATAGAGGTGGGTCACTTTTTGACTATATTATCAGTACTAGCCGCATGACTTTTCTAATAAGAAGCCGACAGGAAATGCTAGATATCACTCTTGTCTCCGACAACATCACTCAAAAGCTAACGAACTGGATGGTATCGTCCGAACACTCTTTTTCATGCAACAGATACATCCAATTCACTCTGAGTGATGCTCCTCCCAACCAAAAAGCATTCCTTAATTATCGGAAAACTGATTGGCCTAATTACAGAGGAGTGCTCTCAGAAAGATATCCTCTGAACTCTCAAGTCCGCTGCGTGACACTTGCTACTGGACACACACTTTCCAGGTAGCTCCCTATTCGCGGCCAGTAGCAACCCAAACAGGACTACTGCAACCGTAACCAAAATTAATATCGGAGAAAATTATGTGAACCCATCCGGTATTGGCACCCGTGCCAAACTTGTCGGGCTCTGGAGGGCGACCAGGGTCGTGAGAGTCCATAATGATTTTACGGAGTCAATTTATGTCAAAAAAGATTTTCAACAAGACGAACTACTTCAACACCGTTCTTGAGAAACTCGCAAGTCAACACCAATTTTTCAGAAGTAGTCGACATTGATATTTTCAGTAGGAAACCCTGAGCTGTTTCTGACACATGTGCAAGTATTGGAAGCAGCGAAGAAGGGGTGGCGATAGACGAGGGAAAAATGAAGTAGCTGGGACAAAGGAAACATTACATCAACGAATCGAACAAAACGTATCAATAGACAGGTGTAACCACAAGGCAACTTAGTGGCAGAACCCTCTCTCGGACAATCTATAGAACATTGATCGACCTGGCCCTCCTCTATGGTTCAAAGGTATGGACTTTATCAATAAAAGGATGAGGAGGTCCTTGGGCGTTTCGAGAGAAAAGTGATTCTACGACTGGTCTTCGGCTTTGTCTATATCGACGGAGCGAACTGTATGGGCTATATAGTGACTTGGACTAAGCTAACGAAGTCGGAATTCATCGGCTTATTTGTCTGGGGCATGTAGAGCGGAAGTCTTCGAATTTGTTACCACGGGAAACCACACCAGAAGTAGCCCCCAACTCAAATGGCTATCGCAATTGGGAGAAGCTTCTCCAATTCGAAATTGTAATCAACTAGCAAACAAGGCTGGTTGGAGAGGCATGGTGGTTGAGATCTAGGTCCACCCCGGACTGTAGTACCACCTAAGCATGCTAACTAAGTATATCCCAATAAAACTAAGGAATGACGCCTGTTATAGCACCGCAAATTAAGTCATTGACCTCGTGACAGTAACAAATATGTTGGAGTTAAAATTGACTGTCATTTTCAAGTCACTTTGAAGTAGGCTTTATATGTAGTGTTGGTCCTGAAGTGGGTGTACTAGGTTCTTGTAATAGAATACCATCCGGACCGGGAGATTTGTACGGCTTAAAGGACTGAATTGCCACCGTAATTTGTTCCTGTTAATAAGAACACATATTTCCTCTTTGGAGAGAGTGAGATCAACGTTCTCAGTGTGCTGTAGCGTGCCATTGTCGCCTGATACTGTGGATCCCGGGCAGTGAGTTTCCATCAGTGTTGCCAGAACCTTTTAGCTACTTTCGCCCAGGTTCCGTCACTTTTCCTGAGGTAGCTAGAAACGCTGTCTTCCTTTGAAAACACATTGCGTAACCTCGAAACCTCGTCTGTTACGGCGATAGATTCGCAGTACTTCTGCCATGAAGCCCTTTTTGACTTTCTAACTAGGAAGTTGACTTGTTTCTTACATTCGTAGTACTCAGTCCATGTACTGTCGCTTCTGACAAGTTTTGCCCTGTTATAGATGTTTCCTGACCTCTCTCCCTATTCCACCATTAGGTGTTCTGTTAGCCGGGCAATCTTTCTCGAACGCCATTGTTAGTGCCTTATTAGTATTTTCTACCGCCCTATGTAAGTTGACAATATTATCGCAGGTGATTGATTGGGTATCCAGGTGTATATTTACCACTTCTGTATACTTGACCCGATCAGTCCTCCTAGGATTTCTTTGAGAACTACATACCCCGTTCTGTAAGTTCACCTTGAAGCGTATCCATCGGTGATTGACGCTTCATCGACTACTCTCCGTTCCCTTATTTCTAACCCTTCTGTATTTGTAGCAAGGGTTAGACCTAGCCTGCCTATTTTTCACCAGAAAGGTGGGTGAATTCCGTCTGTTACAAATATTGAGGTTGGAAGACAAAATGAAATCGTACAAACACTCACCTCTTGGGCTGATATCACCGCTTCCCCATTGTGAATGATGGGCGTTTGCATCACAGCCCAGTACCAGCAACTAATATTTCTGCCTTGCCAAGTCCTTTAGCTTCTCCGAGATCACTTCCTCGGAGTCATAGGGGAGGTAGGCCGAGGTCAGACAGAGTAGTTTGCAGAACTCCCTTTAGCAGGTTACCGCTGTCAGATCTCCTGAGCTGTAACTATTCAAAAGAAATGCCCCTATTTGGTTTTTGATAAGGATGCAGGTCCTGACCTTACCTTCCGCCTTGTAGAACAACTCGAAATTGTTCAGCTTAAGACTCTGAATATGAATCTGTCCTTATTGATCCAGGGCTCTTATATGAGTGCGGCTGAGACGTCCATCACCAGACAGGCCGTTGCTGCCTTACTGTGGTGCAGGTTTCTCTGCAGCACGTCCATCATCTTGAGGGGTTCCTCATCGTCCTTTCCCTTGGTCGATGGCTTAAGGGACAGCAGAAAATGCTGCCCGTACTGCGTTATAGGCCCCGTCTTAAGGACTCTCCATGTATCGGCTTTTAGTTCCCGATTTTACACATGGAGTAGTTCTAGGAGTTGCTCAGGGTGCGTGCAGTGACACGGAACGCCGACGGCAGAGTGTATTTTGCCAACTTTACCACCGTCGTGCATTTTAGCTTGACGTTTTCCCAAGCATCGCATACTTCCAAAATGAAGCGTCTGAGGATGTCCACAGAGGACTTATTCCCACAAGCTACAATCTTGCGTCCGCCCTTCGAACCAGTGCCATCGAATTGAAGTCACCCGTTTCCTGTGGTAGATGGTTCCTTCCACAGGACGTCTGGGAACTTCTTCTAGACGTTTTTCCACTGGTTGATTGTTAGATCACCGCAAGGCTCCACAGCTCGTTAATCACAGCAACGAGAAGCTCATCTTTCGGGTCGCTTTTGTTTACGATGCAATGTGGATGAAGTACCAGCCTTCACCTTTTTTGCATCGTTCGGCTGCACGACGTCATCGGATCTGCTTCGCTTGCTGCTGGAATTTGCCTTCTTTCCAGGGACGCGAACCACCTCCTTTAATTTTGCCGCGTAGGAGGTAGAGGGCGCCTGATCGGCTTCCCCACCCGCCTTTGCAGCTACATCGCCCTTGCTTGCCGCCTGTTGAGTAAGCGATTTGTTGAGCAGGATGGCCTTCCCTCTTCTCAAAGACGGCTTTCCCATTCGCTTAAGTGAGGAATCACAGCCCTCACATTTTGCTAGCCCACGCCTAGCGTTACGTGGCAAAGCCCTTGCCCTTTGGTGTGCGTTCTTCGCATTCTTAGCAGCGGTGATGGAGGTGGCAGGCACAGCGGTTGAGCCAGCTGTTTCCACCTTTTCCACACCACCGAAGCCTTGCCCGTCTTTTTTTGCCTCTTGGAGGTAGCTTCGGCAGCGGATGTTCCAACTGCCTTAGCTACCCCTTCGACCGAGGTCCTGCCCTGTATTTTACCGGTGTGAGTACCAACGTGCTCACCGGTGAAATAGGTGTTCTAGGTTCAGATAGTGTGGAAGCTTCAGTACGAGTATGTTGTACTGACTTGGGCAACGCAATGACAGCTCGCATAGTTACGTGTTGATAATAGTGCTACCGAAGGGTTGAGTACTTAACGCAGTTTATTAGGAAGGATCTTTAATGCAACGTTTTTCGTACATATCATTAGCCCGTCGTAGTTTAGACACATAGAGCTGACAGCCAACAGCGATTTACTCCGTCCAGCTTACCAAAATACTAAATGTACGAGTATCTATGACTACAATGAGTAAAAGCCTAAGCTCGTAAGCTGTCAAAATTGGCCGCTTTCAAATTTATTTCGCCAACTGTAACCAAGTTATACAACGACATTGGCCGAGTTTGGAAACTGTGCGGTTGGCAACATTGCACAGCGTAGTGAAAAGGTAGACCCTTCACCTAGATAGAACCAGATAAGGATAGAGGTAGTTCCTATCACAACTACTGTAGCGAATAATGACAGCGAGATATGGGCAAGATCGAGAGAGTTTTCCTCTGATACACTCGTACGTCTCCTCCCAATGATCACCTTCATCGACATCTGTGGCCGACTTCATCGATTTCCGAATGGAATTCTTCGATTTGCTGATTTAAAACGAAGCTCTAATTTTATAAATAGATCCATTGTGTCCAATTATATCTGGTGAGCATTGGCATGGCTGCCTTGACCTCTTGACTATAAGAACAAACGAATGAATGTTCTTTTGGAAACACGCCAGAAGACCGAAAGTCGAAAGTCGTAAGTCGAATACAGAAAACCTCTCAAACATGTCAATAATTCAAAATCAAAGTCCAAAAAGTCTTGTTAACGTTAATTTACTGCTTAAAAATAAAGCACGCTCATTATGTTCCTCTTTACATCAACCTTTCGCCTTGTGTACACGGTTTATGATGCGTGTTGGTTACTTTTTCGATAGATACTCCATCCATACTCTGGTTTTCTGTTTTCTGTGTTTTTTTTTTTGTTTTTTTTTTTTTCGTATCTGTACAGATACGAAAGGTATTTGTATCTTGGTATCCCAGCCGAATAGGAAGAACACAGTGTAAAACAAAGAAAGAATCTAACACCTCGTCTCAACCACTTAAAGTCAAAACAAACTCAAAAGGCCAAAACGAATGTATCTATCGGACGGGGATGTGTCCCGGGGGGGGTTATGGGACATAACCATGGTCAGAATTAAGCTGCTGCCGATGGATGGCCCATTCGAAATTAGTGGACACTCAGTTAGACCGCCAAGATTGCGGAGCGGTGCGGTTCTGAATTGGGCACACACCACTCGACCGACCAACAACCGCATCTTTTCTTGTAGTTTTTTGGGATCTGCTCGCTGTTCGATTGGATTGTTAGTTGTGTGTTGTATCTGAGCAAACAAATTACCTCACCACAGACCGTATGGTCGTCGCTTTTTCGTCATGTGAAGCTGACTGAAGCCCTGAAGACTGGGCGCACTCGGTCTCCTTTGTTCAATACGTATCTGAATCGGAATCCAATAGAACCGCGACGTTTTTATTTTGATTTACAATTTTCAAATGAAAATGTACACAGATACATTTTTGTTGTTTGTTGAAGTTTTTTTAGTTTTTGGAATACGAGAAGGGGGGACATGGTAATATGGATGTATCTCTCCATTTGGACATGGATGGATACAACGACAATATGGTTGGGTCTATCTAGACAAGGTGATTGGGAAAGAAAGCTTTTGTTCGATTCTGGACAATGTACCCGCTCTGATTTGTTTGGAGTTTGTTATTCTGTCAGCAAACAGTGGGAGTCACACTTAGCACTTTGGGATTATGTTAAGTATGCTAAGCGCTGATGGTACGCTCGGACTAATCAAGTAGAAAGGGTGGGGAGGCAGGTGATGATGATAATGAGGAGAAAAAGGGAAAACTGGGATGAATGGTATTCGTTGGGAGAAATGCATCCTAAAGTCTCTCCTCCAGACGTTAATTGGGTCAGTCATGAGAATCAACAGTTTTCCTTGGATTTGAGGTAGCAGGTAGGTAACTCGTATCTTAATCTGACTGCTTTACCTTTTATCCAGACTTCTGTGGGCGAATACCTCCCGGCTGGAGCGTGGTATGTCAAGATGGTTTGCGAATCTGGCAAATTACCAATAAGGGATAGTCTTTTCTAGATGTTAAGGACAGTCTTCAAAAATTCACAGACTGGCGAACAGCCCTTGTCTCCTTAAAGGACAAAGCAAAAAACAAGCGTTCTTTTGCGACAGCAGAGCATATTAGAGCAGATCATAGTCGGCGTGAAATAAGCAGATTAAAGAGACATATTTATGAAATCATTCCATCATTTTATAGAGAGTGAAATGGATCCTTAGTCGCCCATCTAGGCTAGGCAAGATGCCAAACAACAAGTCAGAAAGGAGAGAACAAAATTAACAACGTAGATTCGCGTATTAGAACGGTTGCGATTGCAGTCTTAATTAAAGTAACGCATGAATAGGCCAAATTTGTTCTCTAAGGATACTAGGGCTTAAGTACTTATCTTCTTGGCGTCTTGTTAAAGGTTCATCGTTTACTTGATAACCAGTTTCCAAAACTCGCGATATGCGCTATTGATAGCTCGCTTAGGTCTCCCTGATTCGCCCTGAATCGTCCAGGATTCTTCTTCTTAGGCCCACAAGGATCTTGGAGGGTCTCTTTTGTATTTTGCAGGTGTTATTACCGAGACTGGCGATACTTCTAACATTTATTTCTATTAGTCAAGACCATTAATTGGCTCTGCTGACTGGAAGCATTTTATCTGTTCATTCTTTGATGTAGCTCTGCTTGGATATGCACAAGTTCACCAATAAAATTCTAAGGAAGGAACGACTGGATACAAGCATTCATATCGCTTTACGGAATAGTCAACAGTATATAACCACACTCTGTTGGATTCTGGGACTCGGACATTGCACGGAACAGCGCCGTTAATGAAAAATCCATTCTGAAATCCATAGAAACAAATAGCAGGAATGTCAAGTCACTAGTGCCTTATGATAAACAAATGACACATTCTCAAACACACTTTGGAGGCTAGTTATACATGGACCGTGAAGCATCTAAACTTATATGCTCTGCCGGAACAGAGCACTCAGACAATGAAGGTCCATTGAACGCCTTGTAAGTTAATTTCAATGGAACTTCTCAGTCTTACGAAGAAAGACGAGTAAGCGCTTCAGTGGTAAAGTGCCTACAGTACCGACGGCCACCACTACAAAGTATGATACCTGCAGCTTGATGCAAGCGTAAGCCGGACATTTATATAGGTAGTCATCATCACTTTCACAGCAAACATCGCAGGATGTTGTATCACTTATGCCCAGCACATTTAAGTGCTTAGCAAAAGTGTAGTGCCCGACTTATGGTGCCCCGTCACGATGCCAGTAAGCAACCTACAGTCTTTCCTACTGAAGGACTGCAGAAAGGCCGCTAATATCGTAGAGATGCAACCTGGGGAGTCATTCTATCCGCAGTTGTACTCATATGAACGCCAACTGTCAATGGAAGCCTTAACCGAGGACGCGGGCAGACCTGACATAGGTTCGGGTTCTGAAGAACTCTGCTTTGAATTTTGCCTGCAAGCTCATCGGCGATTTCATTTTTCGTGAACTTATTGTGACTTGGGGCCCAGACAAGACTCAGTGAATTTAGCCTTCCGACTGCATTCAGTGATGTCTTGCATTCTTGAACTAACTTGTGTTCAGAGAGGCTCTAAGCGCAGCTTGGCTGTCGCTACAGATGCATATACTTCGCCCCCTCTACGGGTTCTTCACAAAATGGTTCGTGTCCATCATTGCGTATATCTCCGCTTGGAAGGCAAACGCAAGTTTTTCTAATGGAAAGTGAAATCTAACGTTGTCGTCCTCCAGAAAGATATCAGCGCCATATCCTATATTGGTTTTGGAGTCGTCCGTGAAGACCCGACTGCATTCCTTTCCTGGCTCAGATTTTGGCCGAAAGCAGTTCTGGGTACTGGCAAAAGTTGATTTCGTATTTTCTCCGTAGCAGGAGTTCTGGAGTCATTGAGACCAGAGTCATAAGATAGCCGGCAAGCAAGGTCATCAAAGCTCCAGTGCGTGTTATATCAAAGACAATGAATATCAAGGGGAGGGCGATCCATCAATGCGTCTAGAGCGGAGCCAGGGCAAGCCTCCATGCAGCCGAAGCAAACCCTTCTGGTAAATACAGCAACCACGTATTTTGGCGAGAGCTTATTCCACCAGACAACCGACGCAGAGGATAGATTATGTTTATTCAAAGGACCCTTCTCGGTGAGAGGCCCCATGTCTAGCCGATAACTCCTTTGCACTGCCAGAAGGCCGAAAGCGCCTTGGAGGCTTTCAACGTAGCATGTTTGGTCCATAGAAATTTGTTATCCAAAATGACACCCATGTACTTAGCTTCGTTGGGTATTTGGGTGGTGATGCCAAGAAGCACTAGATATGTCAGTCAAGTCAGCTTCCCCACTCTCGTAAAGAGAAAAACCTCGGTTTTAACAGGATTGACTGAAAGCCCATTACTTACTGCGCTTTAGAGCAGGCAGTCGCTAGACACGATTTAAAAGACCTTACAGCTACATCAACCTATGCTTGTACATAGACGTCAGAACTATTGATCGCGTTGAGCAGTGGGTCGACCAGCATCCACCACAGCAGTGGAGACAAAACGCCAGATTGATAGCAAACCCTGTTTACCCCCGCCATAGTGATTCATCTACGCCGTGTCATCTGATCGAGTTGCACATGCCGTCAAAAGTTGCATTGTCGAAAGCATCCTCAATGTCGACGAAAATGCAATATAACTTGCCTTCTAGACAAAAATGCTTAAACCTAATTTGACAGAGATTTAACCGCCATAAGGCACCGGTCACTTCTCAAAGTCACCGCCTTATGTCAAAGAACGCGGCCTTTCCACAAAATCCCTCTAACTATCTGTAGTCTAACTTGTATCTAGTAGAAGTGTGATACTTTAGTAACGTACCAACCTAGGAGAGTGTGCCAACCCTCTACCCTTCCTAAAGCCACCAGAATTCGGTGTGTTTTTTTTCGCATTGATCTGATTCCGGTCCGCGATCGCGGGGCTAAAACAGACAAGCCAGTGAGCCTTGGCAAATGAGCTGCT
The DNA here is from genome assembly GCA_963966105.1 of Volucella zonaria. Classification (NCBI taxonomy): domain Eukaryota; kingdom Metazoa; phylum Arthropoda; class Insecta; order Diptera; family Syrphidae; genus Volucella; species Volucella zonaria. The sequence continues at coordinate 32,685,472 of OZ014530.1, read as the reverse complement.
TGTCTCTCGCACCGCAGCGGCGGTGGCGTTTTATTGAGATACCATCCCTGCTTTGCACTAACCCTTTGGCGGGATAAGATCTGCAGCCTTTTATTGGAGTAAGAAGCCCTAAAGTTCGCTTATTGTCGTTGGTCATTGCACTTGCAACGCGTCTTCGAATCAGCAGATATTTCCGGTATCTCTACTACTTGCCGAGGGGTGTCAAGTGAAACAGAATATCAAATGCCGCGGAGGGAGTAGAATGACCCAGATGTATAGCCAGTGGATTATGCGAGGTAGAAGGCACCCTTCATTCCTAATGGCCTTTTTTGCAAGAGATTAAAGCTCCCAATCCACAGCGATCTGCCCAACGGGTTAATCTGTTAAGATTTAGCTGAAGGAGTCCTTTAATGCTATTAAGATGCTTAGCTGAGGCGGCTATAGCAACATAGGCATTCACCCTGCTACCACCCGCTTCCTTGCGTCGTACCTCTGCTTTCACATCTTTTAGCAGAAGACCCATCCAGTTCACAGTTGATTATCCTGCTATTTAGCGTAAGACTGATCTACTCTCCTGTGGCTAGTCAGTGAATGCAGAGCCGTTTCCAACGGCTTGGATCAATTTTGGCTCGTCTGTGGATATTAATCCGTCGTTCTAGAGTTTTCAGAAGGAAAGATGACAGACTTACGGGTTTGAGGTCCTTTGGGACAACATGAAATCATTTTCCGGCTTTGGGAATGAAAACTACATTGACTTTTCCCTATGACAGCGGAATGCGGATCAGCTCTACACAGCTCCTCATGATATTCTCTAGCGTAGGCAGCTCGGCAGTTATTATACCGTCCAGACCAGCAGACTTGTACGGTTTGAAGCTTTGCAGCGCCCAAAGCAGCTTGTCTCTTCTAATCAGACCTTGAATTTTGGTCACGGTTGCAGTAGTCCTGTTTGGGTTGCTACTGGGCGCGAATAGGGAGATACCTGGAAAGTGGGTGTCTAGTAGCAGGTTGAGTGATTCAACACCACGGTGCTGCTCAAGGCTCCCGATTCTTCCATCTTCTTCCTCTGATCGTTTAGGATCTCTTTTTAGTTCGTCATCGGTTTGCCGCCTCGGATAAATTGGAGTCGTCGCTATCCATTTCCGGAAAGTTTTAGTTAAAGGAGGAGGAGGCTGTTTATCAGCATCCAACTCACGCTTTTTAGTCCACGCTAGAGGGTTAAGGGATCCTTATTGATCACAATAACACGCATCTATAAGGGCACCTTAGTTCTTCCAGTGTCGCGACTTTCCAGTCATGAGTCGGAAGGGTCGAATTACTGGGCCTGATGACGCTTTCTGGGGAGGAGGGTTCGGCTGTGATTCAAGTGCGGGTTCTAGGTCTGCTAGGGAAATCCTCCTTAGCCACGACCTCGAGTTTAGTACCTGGCCAAATCTCTCCTAATCCATCTATGGCCTTGGTGCCAGCCAGCGTCGATTGTGATGGAAGGTGGTTCGGGATTTTTCCGCATGATGGCCAAGAAGTTGTTTGCCACCCTTCAGGGGTTATCGATCCATCGGTATCGTTTTGATAATGCGTAAAGTATTCCGGCGTCTTCTATAGACTGCCTTGGATACAGTCGATGCGGCTGAGCCCCTGGTTTCTTCTTAGGGGGAGTAGTTTTAGTAGCAGCCGTGGCCTGCCACAAACTTCTGTCAGGGGAGGAGGAAGTGATAGGACCATGGTTTGCCACAGTTTTATCGCTCCTTGAAAACTTAGTTTTAGGCTCGTTGCATTTGCCTTTAGAGGATGGTGCACCATGGCCTGCCAGGGTTTTACATCTGCACGACAATAAAAAAGTACCGGCCTCGGGTTTTCTTTTTTTTTGAGATTTTGTCCATAATACGGTACCACGAGTAGCGGACAAAGATGGTCCATCTACACAGAGATCCGCTGTATACAGATAAGGCTAGTTAATCCGGAGGTCGCCAGGTACCCAGATACACCGTTCGAATGATTTTTGGGGATGCTGGGTCCTCAGCCATGTTGATCTTCGGCACAGGTTGTATAACACCTTGATCCAGCCCAGTGGAAAAAGGAGTGGTTGGGTGAGGTGAGAAGGGCTGGGGGTATGCTTTACTTCCAGTACTCGTCTGAAGAATTTCTCGAGACCCATTGACCCTACTCAGCCTCTATAACTCGGCAAGTTCGATGCTCGCTGTAGAGAGGCCATGAACTTTTCACAATTATAAGCTATCTTAATAGCTCAAGATCATGTGGAGATGGTATTTCCAATTCCACCCCTAAAGAAATACCGCTGAATATAGTGGACGTTCTTGTTTAATCTTAGCGTTTTCACTGGACAAACTAAAGTGTACCGAAGTAACAACTCTTTTCAAAAAGGGTGGTAGAAGTGACAAAAACAACTATAGGCCGATCTCATTACTGTCCTCAACTTCCAAAGTTTTTGAAAAAGAAGAATGTCGGACTACCGTGCAAGAGTAAGCAAGTCGTGTTCAGTTTGGGTTTAGAGAAAACCTTTCCACCGAAGATGCCCCCTTGGAATTGTGCTCTTTTATATACAAATCTGTAGATGATAAAAAATGCAGTGCTGGACCCTTTGTAGATATAACCAAAGTGAACTATAGAATTCTCCTAAATAAATTATATTGTGCAGGTTTTCGTGGCTTTATACAAAATTTGTTTGAGTTCTACTTCATAAATGGAGCCAGCAAGTTAAGGTGGAAGATTTTGTAAGCAGCCCAAAAATTCTGAGTCTAGGTGTACCCCAGGGTTCAGTTCTTAGTCCAATACTGTTCCTGGTTTATGTAAACTCACTTTTTCGATAACCATTTGTAGGGAAAGTTGCCGCCTTTGCTGACTACCTAGGCATTGCATATCGCTCGAATAGTACTTTAAAGCTAAGTGCTGACATAAGTCACTACGTTCACCTTCTACGAATTTGGCTTGAAGAACATGACCTTAGTATGCATGGGTTACCTGAATTTGAAATCTACTTTCATGTAAAAAATAGTGCAAGCTCCAGCATTTAACAATCACTCGTCCTGTGACCTGAATTGTTTTAAATTTGAAGTGCATAGTAGATCAAAATTCTGATTCCTCTTGATTGTTCCACTAGATTGTAACTTTTAAGATGCTTCATGGAGGACCTCAAGTAACTGCTTTTCGACTCAGATTGTCCGATTTTCCTACGATTTCCTGTTGCCGCAGCTTGTCGTGACCATCTCAAAGTTTGAAACGTCTTCAAAAAGCAATCATAGAAGCGCATGTCGATTGCCTCTTTTCATGCAATCATAAGCGACCGAAGCCACCAAAAATCCAGCCAATCAATCATGTGGGCAAAAGGTCACTTCATTTCCAAAATAATCAGATAACCAGACAGCTAACGTGTGAAACGTTTTAGCTTTCAATAACCGATGAGTGACACAGCTCGGTTAAGTGTTAACGAGCGAGTTTAATATAACTATCTTGACAAGAGCGCATTAATAATGCGACAACTTGCCAACAAACTGATAAACTAATTAGCCTGTCGTCGGACGAGTATATGTATAGCTGGCGTGTAGGTAGCAATTCAATCTACGAGTCCGTCCAGGTTAGCTGGCAAATACTCTTCAGATATTTTATTTATAATAGCGTGGGATGCAGCCAACGCCACAACTTTTCAGGATTGGATTTTCCAGGTAACATTTATTCGTATTTGAAATTCGGCCTCATGGAAATAAAATCTCAAACAATTTGGGACACCCGGTGCATAGATCCAACCCGAGGAGTTAATGAAACTCTTTACCCTGGATGTCGTTAAGGTCGCCGCAGAATGGTTGGTTTAGTGCACGCAGTCTGGCTATTGCTATCGCCGGGCATTTGCAGACGAAATGAGAGGGGGTTTTCCTCTTGTTTTCATTCCCGCAACTGCGGCAGTGAGGGTTGTAAGTGATACCTAGTTTGGCCACATGGTCTCTAATTGGCCAATCCCCGGTGATAAACGCCGTGATTTTGGCGATATCTCTTTAGTAGGTCGTTTCTTCTATACTTGTTGTAGGTCAGCCATATCATCCTTGATGTGGCGCAGTTAGTTAACCCCCTCCAATGGATGTTGATCTTCTGCAAGAAGTGTAAATGGATTTGTCCTTTAACCGCTCCTGGCGGGATGTGGAAACTTACCATAAACGAGTCGCGTAAGGCCACTGCACACTCGTTTCCTTTTATGTCACTGTGCCCTGGAACTCAGGGGTGACTGGCACTCCTAATTTGGAAGACGTGGTAGCCGAGTCAATAACTTTGATAGAGACTACTTTGCTTGAAGATAGCAATGTTTTGTTAGTACATTGTGTCATGGCCGAGTTGCGTGCAAGCCTCTCGGACTGACGCAGTCAAAACTCGGAAAGCGGAATGATATTGTTATTTTCAGTGATTCAGAATAGTCACCGGCCCCCACACAGCAGCTCATATTTGATCCGCCGGTGTAGATGACCATGTCGACGTCCTTTGTTACTTCGCCCTTCGTCCACTGAGCTCTGGTGGGGAATCCTCAGACAAAGAACTAGTCTTTGTACGTTCCTTTTAATGACAACCCTTCAAAGAAAGATGAGTAAGCGCTTCAGTGATAAAATGCCTACAGTACCAGCACCCACCACATCAGCGCCGACTACCTGCAGCCTGATTCGAGCGTGGTCCGCGGTATCATCATCACTGTCACACGAAACCTCTCAGAATGTTACATCACTTATGTCCAGCACATGTAGAGCCCTGTCATGACTCCAGTAAACAACCTGCAGTGAAAGGCCGCTGAATTCCTAGAGACGTCAGGAAGCATTCGTTTAATGTGCCTGCAACCAGGGGAGTTATGCCATCTGCAGTTGTGCTCATATGAGATCCAACTGTCAATGGAAGCCTCAACCGAGGATGAGGAAAACCCAACTTAGGTTCGGGTCCTGAAAAACTCTCCTCTGACTGTTGCCTGGCAAGCTCATCGGCGATTTCATTTACCGTGATCCCATTGTGACCTGTAACCCAGACAAGTTTCACTGAATTTAGCTTTCCGACTGCGTTCAGTGGTCTTTTGCATTCTTGAACTAGCTTGGAAGTCGTAAAAGGGTTCAGAAGGCTATAAACGCAGTTTGGCGGTCGGTACAGATGCAAATGCTTCGCACAGTCCACCAGTTCTCCGCAATATACATAGTTCGCTGCCATCATGATTGCGTAAATCTCCGCTTGGAAGACAGATGCAAGCTTTTCTAACGTGAAGCGAAATTTAATGTTGTTGTCCTCCAGAAAGACACCAGTGCTACATCCTGTGTTGGTTGTGGAGCCGTTCGTGAGACCCGACTGCATTCTTTTCCTAGCTCAGAATCTGGCCGAAACCAGTCCTGGGCAAGAGGAAAGTCGATTTCATATTTTTTCCGCAACAGGGAAGGCATATCCATAAGACAGCCGACCCGCACTTCTGAAGTGCTCTCTCGCAGTAGAGGGAGAGAGCCGCGTTGGTAGGCGTGTTGCATCGCCGACAGGGGATACATTCGCAAGGCGGTTTTACGCACATGGATCTCAACCATTCTCTCGATGCTTTTCAGCATATGAAGGAAGTCAGACTTATAGGTCTGGAACTCTTGGCGATCGAGTAGTCCTCATTTCCGATTTTCGGTATAAAGGCCTCTTACTGTTCGCTAGGGTTCCGGTATATATGCCAGTGCCAAGCTAGCGATGAAAATTCTCTTCAGAGTTGCCAGCAGTTGCTCTATACATTTTTGTAACATAACTTGGTATATGCCATCGGCGCCAGGCGACTTGAAACCATCAAAGGAAGCAGCAGCATGTTTAATGGCCTCATCCGTCACCACAACTGATGAGATATACCAGCTACGACATGTTGTGATGTTCAGCTCACTAGCAGCTTCGTTGATAGGAGCTAGTTGTGAGCTGGTTCCGATTAGGTTACATAGGAAGTAAGACTCAAGCATGAGATTAAGAGTGGGTCCAGCCTGGTCGATCTTCCCTTTTTGAGGACTTTGACCAGCCTGCTGGTTTCACCGATAGTTTCAATCTTTACTCAAAAACTTTTGTAAGAAGAGCTCTTCGAAATCCCAATAAACCTCTTAAATGATTTTTGCTTCGATCTGTAAAGGTTCCAATCTTTCTCCAAATTAGTTTTAAGTGACGTGTTTAGAAGTGTTCTGGATTCTTTACGAAGACGCTGCAAGTCTGCGTTCCATCAAGAATCGGGCTACCTGCAGGATTGCTTACTAGCTGGACAGGTTTCTTGAAACTTATGTTAGTTTGCGTGTGATGTAGTTGGTTGGAAACTTTGGTCCTGACTGCGCTGCATAGTGCGGTATTTTTTGTGTATGTCGAGAAGCAGAAGATGGAGCCTTTTTAGCTGCCTGAGTTTGTAACCTTTGCTCAACGCCATACTAGTGATCCGTAGGTCATCTTTGGTTAAAGTTTCCACACCTTTCCAAGAATTCTGCTGCAAGAATAGTAGGCTACGCTTGCCTTCCTTACCCTGTGTTCGATGTTTGCTTCCAGTTAAGTTAGCGGAGGAAAGTGGAAGTGGTTGACCATTAAGACAGGGAAGGATAAAACCAGGTATTGTGGTTTGGTAGTGAATAGCTTCAATTTAATAGCTGTGGACTCTAAGGCCACAACTTGCGAACCAGGTGTTTACCTTATCTGGAGCAGCCTCCATGATTTCACTTATCACTGAAGGTATTTCCGCTAGTATCACCACGTCATCCGCATACGCGACCGTTTTGAGCCATTCTCTGTCCAGTCTTGCATTATCCAGAGAACGCCACACTGTTGTGGCTTCAGTGTGTATGTTGTTAAGGGTTCTCTCTATGGCTAGGAAGGAGGCATGGATTTTTCAATTGTTCGCACTACCTCGTGGAGAGCCGTTTCCGTGGATCATTCCTTGAGGTAGGCATGCTGTGATTTGGATAGTGATGATTCTTCTAGAATGCTTCCTATAAGGATGTCCAAAATAGTCTCTAGGGTTTTAAGTGCAAAGGAGGTTTAACTAATCGGCCTGAAATCTTTCGACGACTCGTGCCCGCGTTTACCTACCCTCGGTGTAAATACCACTCGGGCGTGTCTCCATGTAGCATGACAGATATGTTAGTTTGCCTTCAGGTCTCGAAGACTTGAAAGGGCAGAAGCTGTTAATAGCACAGGAAATGCTTCGAAAATGATTGAATTGATAGTGCTGTGGGATGCAACTTGTACTTGGCGGGATCCCCTGGATTCCTTGATGGCATGAAGTACTCTCCCTAAACCCAGGATAAAATAAAAGGTAAGACAAAGTTGTTCCAAAGCTGAACGGTACCCTAGCTAATTAATCAATTGCCTTGAGCTATCGTGTCCAACAATTCCTTCGTGGAACCCAGACCAATTTGGAAGAAGATTGGAATCTTTACAAATCGACGAAAAAACAATATAAGAAGCCCCATTCGGATTACGAAGAATGCCTCTTGTAAAGACCTTTGCCAAAAGATCGGAAGAGTCGGTGACACAAAATCTAGTCGGTCAAATCGGGTGATCTTGCAGGCCAGTCCAAGTCTCCAAACGCGATATCACACGACTGGGAAACGCCAGCTTTAAAATATAGGTTGTGGTTTGAACACTATGCGCCATTACTCCGTCTTGCTGGAACCAATTCATCCAATTGAGGATGATCATTGCGCTGTAGCGCTCACCATCCACAGTGATCGTTTGGCCCGTGCCGTTCTTGAAAACAAATGGTTCAATGGCTCGTCTTAAACAACACACCATGCAGCGCCTTTGAGTGGATGTAATGGGTCTTCGTGCATTTCTCGTGTATTTTCACTGCCCCAGAACCGCAAATTTTGTTTGTTCACGTCCACATAGATGGATATGGGGCTCACCACTCATGATTACATTTGACGAAATGAGATTCAGCAGGGCGTGAGCGTAAGTTAGTAGCGATTCACGGTCAATACCCATTAGCTGATGGACTGTCTACACTTTGTAAGGAAACGTCTTCAAGTTTTTCATTAAAATGCGCCGCAGAGACGTGCGTGGTACATCGTCTGGTCGATGTCGACGGAGCCTCTACGACATCTTTAGTCGCGGCAGTGATATTCTTGGCCGAACGAGGGGTACGAGGCCTTTCAGTGCTAGCTCGGTCCGGTTATTTCAGTCTCTAAGAGACTAGGCGCCGCATTGAACGACCAGTGGAAGCCGGGCGGCCAGGGAAACGAGCATGAAATGCACATTCCGCAAAATTACTGAAGAATTGTTCTTCTGGAGTATTGCTTATTCACACAAATTCTACTTCTGTTTGCTTCACAAATGTCAAAACCGACATTGACATTCGACGCCATTTGTAAAATCGATGGCTTTTTCCAATAGGCTCATATGTACATTATGGCCCACCAAGTAGAACACCATGTCCAGCTGTGCCATCCCTGCCGAACCTGTCAGGTTTGACAGGATGACTATGGAAAATTTTCTGTGCTCCAACGAGGTCGGTAATGAATTAACCGAGACATGCTATGTCAAGAAAGGTTTTAGACAAGCCGACGAGCTGTTAATAGCGTGCTACTCGTAAACAGCAAGAATCGTGAAAAAAATCACTAGTCAACAAAAGAGGCGTAATCTTTTATACGTCCGCACAATCCCTTACGTACGCGGATGACATCGTTGTAATTAGGCCTAAACAGCGAGCCGTCAATGAAGTTTCGGGAGTGTTGAGGCGTAAGTCTGACGGTAAACGAGGGCAAAACAAAGTATATGCTGTCATCAGAAAAAGACGCCCACCACCGACGGCTAGTCAAGAACTTCATCATTTGCAGTTATAAATTCGAGGTAACTAAGGACTTCGTCTACTTGGCTCTAAATTTATAAGCAGGAACTACATCAGAGGTAGAATTACTCTTCTCAATCGCTGTTTCTTCGGGCTCAGTAGGCAATTGAATAACATAGCCCTCCTTTCTAAGACCAAACGGTCCTCTTCTATATTGTCGAAAGCGGATAAAGAAGCACTTGGTCGTTTGGAAAGAAAAATACTGCGCGTGATTTCCGGTCCCGTTCCTACAGAAGAAGAATGGGGGAGGAGATTCAACCACGAATAGACACTACAGCTCCGGCCTAAAGACTCTTGGAAGGTTATGGAATATAACAACGTTCAAATGTCCGCCGAAATGTCCAATTTTTCATGACTCTGGCGCATAAATCAGGCTGAATTTGACCGATGGCATGGGTTATGTTGGCTTTAAGGGCCGCTGTGGTTTGTGGCTTATTCGCATAGACCTGCGGCTTTAGAAAACACCACAAGTCTAATGGGGTCAAATCGTAGGATCTCGGTGGTCAGTTCACATCACCCCTACATGCGATGACCATGCCCTCGACAATGACAATGTGACGTGAGCTGTGTGGGACGTGGAGCCGTCATTGAAACCACATGTCGTTGGTGTCCATATCATCCAATTCAGATCAAAAGGAGTTGTTAATCATCGACCTATAGCATTCGCCGTTGACGGTGATGACATTCCGAGAGAAGAAAAATCTTTCCGTCCTATTCGGACTCCCACCCCTGGAGAGCCAATATCGAAACCAAACACACCTGAGTTTCAAATCACTACATCACAACAACAACAATGCTTTCCTTTCTCCTCCTTCTATCTTTCCGCCCGCGCCTTGGCGCGCGTAAATTATAAAAAAAAGTCGTTTACCTTCGGCTCCTGGGTCAGTTGAATTTTATATGGGTGCAAGCCCAAGTCACGACGCAAAATTCGCCAAGTTCTTGTGAGCGACGCGAAATCAACTGCCTCGGATTCTCCTGCACACTCTCACAGTGAGCGGCGATGTTTTCGACAGATCTTGCGTTTTGTCGACGTACGGGTGTTAGTTTATCGTTTATGCGGGAAAGCGCACGGAACGTCGCCCGAACAGAACACCCATTTTGATAAAGCAATTTTATCATTTGCACGTGTTGTTGAACGCTATGTCGGTCCATGGTGATTTGGCAAAACAAACTGAATAAATGACAGCCAATTTGACAGATGTAGCTTCAACAATATGGCCGCTATAAACTGTCAAAGTTCGAAGTCCCTATTGGAAGACCCTGTATTTTGAAACGACTAGAAATATTTGACCATTAGTAAGTGTTTTTTTTTACTTATCCAACAACAAACACACTTTTAAGGATTTGGGGCTTTGCTGTGATGTTTTTTCAACCCAATTCAGCTTATTGACTGTCAGATGGCGTTTACGTAGGTCAAAGATGATGCATGACACCGATTTGATTTTGGACGGACTTGAAGTGGAAACAAAGTTACACGGCCTCACCCCATGAGACCCTGGTCCTTTCGTCCTAATAAGTCAATATGCACTTGAATATGTATCCACCATGATGGGGCGCAATATCGCGCACATAAACCATTCTCTTTGGAATGAGATGCTTTATCCCTCATCGGATGAAGAGTATCAAACCAAAAGAAAAGGCATGGTACGACTCTAGCTGTAAAGAGGCTGTCAGGGTTAGAGAACTGTTTTTTCGGTCCTTCAAGACCAGCCCAACAGAGAAAAACCGAAACAAGTTCAAATGAGCCAGAAATGACTGCAACCCCTTTCTTAATCGTGTAAAATTCCAATACGACCAAAAACTGAGGCAAAAAATACTGCAATGGCCCGAAGGCTATAAAAATTTTTGCCCGTTCGTCAATAATATTAGAAATTCTGCCTCATCCTTCATCCCAACGCTCACTTACAATGACATTCCAGCCGTCAGCTCTTTGGACAAGGCCAATCTGCTTGCTGCATACTTTGCTAGTAGCTTAACAGACATAGATTGTGCTTTGTCTCCGCCTACATTTGAGTGCGTTGAATCTTCAATGGGATGAATCGACTTTCGCACTCAGTAGCAAGAGTTCTTAAAGATCTTAACTTTTACGAACCCGCTGGTACAGATGGTATATCTCCCCTCATTCTGAAGAGGTGTTCTTCCTATCTGGCAAAACCAACGCGTAAGCTTTTCATCAATCTTGCTCTTAAGGACCTTTTCAGCATTTACACAGTCCGTCCCTGAAAAAGGCGAATCTTCCTCTCTCTCCAATGCAAACCCATTGCACTTACGTCCATTCTTTCTAAGGCCATGGAAACGCTGATAAGCCGTCAGCAAATGAAATATCTCGAAACACGAAAACTTATATAACTTAATTCGTGCGGTTTTTTTTTTTTTCAAAATTTTTCTCGCAATTTGTGGATCCCATCCCAAAAGAACTGCGCCGGCTTGGCAGCCAAGAATGAATCAAGCCAATTTTTGATATTCTGCTCTGATGTGAACCGTATTTCAGTGAGGGCGTTCTGCATCAACCGGAACAATTGGTAGTCAGAAGGGGCAAGGTCTGGGCTATAAGGCGGGTGGGGCAAGACTTCCCATCCACTGTTTTCCAAATAGTTCTTAACTGGAATAGCAACGTGGGACCGAGCGTTGTCATGATGGAAAATTATTGCCTCGTGTCTGGTCGCATATTCCGGGCGTTTTTCGGCCACTGCTCTCTTCAAACGGATTAATTGTGTTCGGTAGCGTTGCCCATTGATGGTTTTACCCGGTTTTAGCAGCTCATAATACAGCACACCCATCTGATCCCACCAAATACAGAGCATTACCTTCGCGCCATGGATATTCGGCTTTGCCGTTGATTTGGCTGGTTGGCCGGGTTTCACATATGATTTTTTGCGCTTGGGGCTGTCGTAATGGATCCATTTTTCATCACCAGTAACAATCCGGTGCAAAAATGACTTCCTTTTGCGGCGTTCCAACAGCATTTCGGACATGCAAAACCGCCTTTCAACGCCTCTCGGCTTGAGTTCATGTGGAACCCAATTTCCTTGCTTTTGAATATATCCAGCTGCTTTTAAACGTTTTGAAATGGCTGCTTGAGTGACACCCAAAGATTCTGCGAGCTCTTCTTGCGTTTGGCAACAATCTTCATAGAGTAATGCTTCCAATTCTTCATCTTCAAACTTTTTTGGCTGCCCAGGACGTTCATCGTCTTCCAAGCCAAAATCACCATTTTTAAATCGTGCAAACTACTTTTGGCACGTTCGCTCAGCTAGCGCATGTTCACCATAAACTTCCACCAAAATACGATGACTTTTGGCAGCAGTTTTCTTCATATTAAAGCAATGAAGAAGAACTCCCTGCAAAAACACTTTTTCAGGCACAAAATTCGACATATTTGAGTGAAAAAAAACTATTGTTGTTTACGCTTCAAATGAATGACATATACTGAAATGACGTACAATGACAGCAGCTTTCCAACGCATGTTCCAATGGAATAATACAAGTTACGCCATCTCTTAGCAAACCGCAAGAATTAAGTTATAGACTCAGTACGGGTTTTCGTAGCAACAGTTCCACTGGTGATTTGATGCCATGTCTCACCCAAAAGTGGAACCAAAGCGTACATCAATCTGGCGACAGCAAGATAGTTGCACCTAATTTTTCTAAAGCATTTGACAGAGTTTGGCACCAGGCTCTTTTGTCGAAAATGTGTGCTTTTGGGATCGTTGGCTGTCTTCGAAAGTACCTTTTGGAACGTTCAATTCAAGTTATCTTGGACGGTTTCAAGTCTGATGTTCACAAAATAAATGCTGGTGTGCCCCAGGGCTCCGTTCTGTCTCCGACACTCTTTTTAATTTTCGTCAACGATTTCTTGTCTGCTACTTCTAACCCAATATATTCCTTTGCTGACTCTCTGCTTTTCATATTCGTTCTTGGACTCACGCCCCTGCTATTCGGCTGTAGAACGAGAGCACCAGCGTATGTTAAGCTCATTAAATTCCAATTTAAATGTCGTAATTGGGGAACCACTGACAGAGTAGAATTTAATGCTTCCAAAACACAATGCTGTCTGATGTCGTTAAAACGAAATCAGCGGCATCGTTGAAACCGAAAAACTTTCCATTCTCGGTATGTGTGTCAGTGACAACTTACGTTAGATGTTGATGTCGTCAAAAATTGCTGCGAAATGGTTTCCTTAGACGATGTAAGAAATATTTTACCCCCTCTGAACTGGCCTCAATATATAAGACGCTCATCCGCCCGAAATTGGAGTAAAATGCCCACATCTGGTCGGGTGCGCCCAAAACATCTCTGCACCAGCTACATAGGATTCAAAACCGTGCGATAAAACCCATTGGTGATACCAATATCACTCAGGCAATGGACACCTTTGAACACCGACGAAATGTCTCGTGTGTCATTTTGTTTTATCGCTATTTCCACCACCAGTGCTCCACAGAAATCGCCAGTAGCATTCCGCCCCTTCAAACCCCCAGTATACCCTCAAGCCCACTTTCGGATGTATGTACTCTGAAATATCGTGATTCGTTCCTAAGCCGAATAACTTACTTGTGGAATGCCCTACCGAACTCTCTATTTCCTGGTCGCTATAACTTACAAATGTTTAAAAACAATGGACTCCTCCCTAAATTTCCTTCGCTTGTGCTATGTACACACATTTTAAGGGTACACAAACCTCTTGAGCGCGCTCTCATTATAAAAAAATAACCCCGAGGAATGAACGCAGGTAAAGTGACGCACAAAAGACTTAGAGGACATCAACGAACTTGAAGTGCAACCCTGGAGACAGTCGGCGAGAGATCATAGCATTTGAAACGACTAGAAGTTTTCGGTGTCACGTAACTTTGCTTCGACTTCAATTTGATTGGACGAGCAAAATTCGATCCGCCTAAGTTTTTTTTTACTTATCCACAACAACAAAAAGATTTGGGGCTTTGGTGTAAGAATGTTTTTTCCACGCAGATGATGCTGACGTAGGTCAAAGATGATGCATGACACCATTTCGAGTGGAAACAAAGACTTGTTGGTTGAGACCCAGTAAAGCAAGTCCTTCCGCTTTGATAAATCCAAATGCACTCGCATGGGCCGCGCACAAATCAGCCTGGAGAAAATATCGAAAAGCAGTGAAAGATCTTCCCATTCATCGAGACCAGCATACCAACCAAAATAACAACACAACTTCATTTTCTTTTTTTAATCTTTTCATTTTTTAATAAATTATTCATTTTGTTGTTTTTTTCATTTATAATTCATTTTTGTGGTTTTTTTTTTTGTTGCTTTTTTGAGTTTTTTTTGTTGGTTTTTTGTTTTGTTTTTCAATTTCATATAATTTTAACTAGTTAACTTAGCAATTAATAAATTCTACTTTTATATATATCTATATATATATTTATATCTAAAAAGTACTTGTATGTATAATGTTTATTACTGAAAAAATAATAATACAATTGATTGTTGATTTTTTTTTGTTGTATTTTTTAAGTTTAAAAACAAAAAAAAAAAAAAGGCGGAAAGTTTTTATAGTGTTTCTATAAATTTGGTTGTTTTGTTTTTCTATAAATTTTGTGACATTCATTTTGTGATTCAATATACAATTTGATTAATTATTTAGTTTTCCGTGGTAAGATGAAAACGATAAATTTAAAAAAATGATTTTTTTTTTTTAGTAAAAATTCGAACAAAACAACTTGCTATCGTTACATCTTTGATCACGTTTGCTTGTGTCTACTTATTTATCATTCCTACGTTGCTTTCCTTTCAATTTGTTCTTCGTTTTTGTTTTTTTTTTTGTTCTAACTAAATTTAAAAAAAAAAAAACATCATTTTTGTTTATATATAAATTTGTATATATAGTTTTCTATATACGTATAAATCGTGTTTTTTGTTTTTGTTTAATTTCAAAAATATATTTACAATAATTGGTAATCATTTTGTTTGTTTCGTTTTGTTTTTTTTTTTTGTTTTTTTAGTTTTTTACACAATTCTCTTTCTTTTCTTTGCATAAAAAAGAAAAGAAAGAGAATTTCAATTGATTTTTTGTTTTGTTTTATTTAAGTCCACCTAATGGAATGAGAGGGAGTCATCAATGAATCAAGGAATCGAGAGGGAAATGAAGGAGTATAAAAGGGATCAGGAGTCGAAAATCATAATAATAATAATAGTAATAATAACTGGCCAATGCAAGTATCTGATGCATTTTAAGTTTGTCTATCTATAATCGTAATGTCCGAAACTTATTTGTCAAAAAAAAAGAAAACAGAATATAGATACAGATTTAGAGATAATGTTTAACGAAAAACAATGTTTGTTTGTTTTTTTTGTTTTTGTTTTTTAAGAGTAAATTTAAATTAATCGAAAAAAAGTTAAATTTTGTTATAAATTTTTTCCTCGTTCTTTTTGATAGTTTGTTTGTTTGTTTGTTTGTTTTGCTTCCTTTTCTAAAAACTAAATAAAAAAAAAAATAGTAATAGTAATAGTAGTAATAAATGTCGTTAAATGAATAAATATATATATATAATGCGTGGGTTTCTATTTACAAAAAGAGTAGATTGGTAGGTAGGTACACATTCAAAAAGGGAGTGGTTTGTTTATTTTGCTTCCTTACGGGCTAAGAAAATATATATATATAGAGTTATATATAACGGTTTTTGTTTTATATCATATCGCACACTTATAAACTACGGATTTGCTTTGTTTTTTTTTTTGTTTTTTTGTTTTTTATAATTTTTATAGTCACGTTTACTCAATTGTTAATTGGTTTTTACTTTTTTTTTTTATAGTAATTCGCCGCTAAGTAGATAATACATAATGTGTGTTTTCCTTTTGCTATAATACACAACTCAATCGTCATGATGGATCGGAGTTATACAAGATCACTTTACTGAGATCTAAACTAGTTAAACGTGATCCATATCTCTGTACTAGAGACCTACTACACCCATTCATAGCGTCAGAGATCACTTACTCGTCCTAGTGCCAAGATCAGCTTCAACTGATCTACATAACTTTGCTTCTGCAAGGATATAGATCAATTTACAGGGATGTAGATCACTTTAGCTGCGATAGTATCTAGACCATCATAAAGTGATCCACATCACATTGCATCACATTGCACTGACGATCATACAATAGAGACATAGATCACTTTATAGCTGCTCGTTATAGTGTCAGGATCAGCTTAAACTGATCTACATAACTTTGAAGCGATCTTCACGCTTCTGCAAGGATGTAGATCACTTTAGCTGCGATAGTATCTAGACCATCATAAAGTGATCCACATCACATTGCAACGATTTCTATCACTGACGATCATACAATAGAGACATAGATCACTTTATAGCTGCTCGTTATAGTGTCAGGATCAGCTTAAACTGATCTACATAACTTTGAAGCGATCTTCACGCTTCTGCAAGGATGTACATCAATTTACACAGATGTAGACCACTCTTTACAGGGATGTAGATCACATCATAAAGTGATCCACACATCACATTGCAACGATTTCTATCACTGACGATCATACAATAGAGACATAGATCACTTTATAGCGAAAGGATTAAGAGGGAACGGGATAGAGAAATCAAATCGTTTAGACACAGATTCTCTAAGGGGGGAAGAGATGAATAAGTTTGTCGAGTTTTTATAGCAGTTTTATAGGAAAAGAAGTTTTTTTTTTTTTTTTTAGTTTTTGTCTAAGCCTACAAATATTGATCACTTTTACAATTTTTTTTTTGTTTTTTTTTTTTTTTTAGCAACCAGTCAGTCATTGAGTGATACATATACAAAAGTTCGTTTAGTTGTTTTTTTTTTTTGTTTTTTTGTAATTTTTTCGTTTTTAATAAATTTTTACTTATCCAAGAATAAAATTTCATAAAAAAAAAAAAAAAAGAAAAAAAAGGAAAAGATCTCAATCGAATGGGTATTCGACAGGAAGGTTCTGGAGGAGGACTTAGGCTTATATATGAAGACATGACTACACATGATGAGGGAACTATAAACCTTCAGTTGTTTGTGTTTTGTTTTGTTTTTTTTTTTTTTTTTTTCTCTTTACAATTCTAACTTAAAACAAGAAAAAAAAAAAAATGTGTATCCTGATTGTTGGATTACTACATGTGCGGTGTCCCACAGACAACTGTTCGTGGAGCTTGCGATGACGCCGGCCATCTTTGACTGCAGTACGCCGAATCGCCAAGGACTGATATCCGTTTACTGCTCTCCTGTTGAAGCATGTATTCTTTGGTTGTAGGCGGACTACTGAGTATCTGTGATGCTCGATGCATCAATGATGGATCTGTATTGAGCTGTTTTTGTGACTTGGCTCGCGCTAATGGTGTTATTGTGCCAACAAAGCACTCACTATTGGCGTTATTATTATCACTGTAACCGGAGATAACGCCAGCGCCATAGAGGCTAGTGTTCATTAAACACTCATCACCGGCGTTGCCAACGCCGACGCCAACTCCAACGCCACCACCTGTAACAGTGGCCACATTATTGACACTCTTATCCCAAGTGTTCTTGATGATGTTCGGATTTGTGCTGTCAAATGCTAGAGCGCTGCTCGAAGTACGTTTTGCCGAAAGTGCAGCTGGACCACAACCACCAACTCCACCGACGCCACCCAAACCGCCGACACCATGTCCATTGTGCATCCCATTGGCGGTGGCATTTTGTTCGTTTTGTTTTCTCGCTTCGGCGTCATCTTTCTCCTGGGCACGTTTTCGCTTACGTTTCATACAAATGACAACTGATGCTGCAATAACGGCAACCACCGGCATAGCAACCGATAAAATAGCTATAAGAACCACCTGACCACTAGTTAAACCATCACTGCGACCCTGAATATTCGCCTCATATTGACGTGCATTAAAAGTCGCTGATGCTGCTGCCGAATATGATTCTTCATCGCATTGAACACCACGATAACTGTTCGCACAGACGCATTGGAAACTATTAACTCGATTCACACAGGTACCACCATTGCGACAGGGTTGCGATGCACATTCATCAATATCGATGCTGCAGTCTTTGCCAGTAAATCCCGCTCGACATGAGCACTGATAGTCGTTGTTCAAATTCGTACAACTCCCTCCATTCGCACAGGGTTTCGTCAGGCATAGATCGACTTTCTCACCGCATATCAAGCCAAGATATCCGGGAACGCATTGACAGCGAAACTGGTTAACCATATCGATGCAGGTGCCACCATTCAAACACGGATTCCCTTGACAATCGTCGATGTTCTCTTCGCAGTGATCGCCCGTAAATCCGGATAAACACAGACATCTAAATGAATTCTCACCATTGCTGACCATGCATGTACCACCGTTCTGACACGGATTCGGATTGCAGTTATCCACATGGGTTTCACAATGAATTCCACTATAACCATAAGGGCATTCGCATTTAAATCCTGTCTTAATATCGCGACAACTTCCGTGCTTGCATGGCTTATCAACGCATGTTAGAACTTTATTCTCGCAATGACGTCCTGTCCAGCCTTTTTTGCAGTCACATTTGTAGTTACTGTTCACAGTGTCATCGGTACAGGTGCCAGCATTCAGGCATGGCTCATACTCGCAGGAGCTCACTTGAATTTCACAATCGGTACCATTGAATCCTGGCGGACATTGGCAGGTGTATAAGCCCTGTCCGGTATTAAAGCAAATTCCGTCATTTTGGCAGGGCCGATGATTTGTGCAGTAGTTGAGATCTTGGTTACAGAAAAGGCCACCCCAGCCCTCATTGCAATGGCATTCCCAGGGTTTTTTGCATGTACCATGCACACATCCTGGATAGGGTTCGCATTGATCACAGAGGGGTCCCTTCCAGCCCGGTTGGCAACTGTAAAGACAACAAAAAAAAAACAAAAACAAATTTAATTTCTACTTTAACCGAAAAAGCTTCAATTTTTTTTTTTAAGTATTAAGTCGTATTAAGAGGTGATAAAGGAAGGAGGGAAGTGGAAGATAAAATTTGCACGCCATCATAGCCCCCAGGGGGAGCACAGCACTACTAAAATGATGAAGTAGAGGAGAGCGAAGGTAAAGCAAAAAAACAAAAAAAAACTGAAGAAAGAATCCAAAAAGTGAATGTGGGTCCGCCGAATGGCAGGAATGCAAATAAGCTAACTGGTGTGGTGGCACTGACACCGGTTGCTGGTTATTTTGTGCTGTTTATGCCTGGCTTTCGTTTTGCTGGCCGCCGCCGGCTGTGGGCCGCTGCCATATGCAGCTAAAGCCACATGCAATGTGCATGCTGTTGTTACTGCTCTTGCTCTTGCTATTGCTGGTAATGTTGCTGTTGATGATGATGACGACGACGACGACGACGACCACGACGATGTGGATGATGATGTTGATGGTTTATGTATCTGTATGGGAATGGTAAGCGTGTATGCATTCTAACTGTCCATCGCGCAACCTGGAACTGAAAGACGAACAGGTGATATGACGACGAAGATGGATGAGAGTTTGCTGCTGCCGCTGACGCTGTCGCTGCTGTTGTTGCTTGCTGCTTTTCGAAATAATCTGCTTCTTTTGATTTGATCTCTCTTGCAGCTCCTCTCCTTTGCCTGTACTACAACTCACTGTTGTTCTCTTTATCCGCTTTTTTTTCCAATTTTTATTTTTGTGTTTCTTTGATTGCTGCTGCTGCTGCTGCTGCTGCTGGTGCTGGTGCTGGTGCTGCTGCTGCTGTGGTTGCTCGGTGCTGGCCTCTGTTGTTGTTTTTGGAATCACCAAACGTAGTGATCGCGCGTACGTGCGCCGTGTATGTGATTATATTTGCGAAAATTTTTTCTCACGCTTGGCTTCAGCTCCAAAAGGAACTAAAAGAACAAGAAGCAAACCAATAGCTAACAACAGAAGAAGAAGAACCGGCTGATTGTGTGCATTAAGAAGCAACAGAGCAGCAGACCGAACCGAACAAGCACCACCACACCACCACACCACTACACCGCCACTCAAACACGGCACAAGGATGTGCGATGTGCGATGATTATGGCGAAGAAATTATGATGAATGCACGCAGCAGTATAGATGCACTGGTTAGCGTTTAGTGGATGGTAGACTGGACTTTGAGGGATTATCGGCCAGAGACATGTGTCAATTTTTGTGGAAGTCAAGGCACTTGTCAAGTCCGATCAAGTCTTTGTGCTTGATCGAGTCATGAATTTTTATCAAATCAAATCTGCATGGCGCCTGACTACCATATGCAGCGCAGTAGAGAAAGGATGTCAAATGGAAATTGACACGATTTGAAAGTTCGCAATTGAGGCCATTATTATAGTTGGATTAGTTAGTTTAAATTGCTCATAGATGGCGCGTAAGAATCAGAGGAAACGAAAAGTTGAACATTAAAGTTGGATAGTCGTGCTTTTATCGAATGTCATGCTGAAGTCCGAGCCCAGTTTGATAGATATCCAACTGGCATTGCCTTAAATCTGAAAATCAGGGACAATAAAGAGACGTTTTAGAAATGAGCTTAGAGGGTGGTCTCCACCCGAAAGATAGAAGAAGGTCCTGTTAAAATTGATCTGCCCAAGTGACACCTGGAAGGCTACCACATGTCAAATTCCATGGGTTTAAACTTTCCAGTTGTCATATCTGCATTCCCGAATGGAAAGATACGACTATCTGTCAAAGTGATTTAAACTCGACCTATTAAAACTAACCGACTGCATCTTCTGAATAAACAATGAACTGCATCGACACAAACGTCACATAAACTTGATCTCTCAATTGTCAAGTGATGAAATTTCCTACTCGCATTCCATGTGTCAACAACTAAATCATCATTTACGATTGCCCCGTCTAGTCCCGTAGAGTGACCACGAATTTGAAATAATCCGCCATGAATGGGTCTTTATGTGTCCAACCCATAGATGGCTATGTCGATCGCCTTACCTGACACCTTTTTTCCCTATTTTGGGTGCTTCAAGTGTGCGCACAGAGCACAACAATTACACCGCAAGAACAAACATTCAATTGACGACTTAAGTTCTTCGGTTCCAAAATCAATCTTCTCAAGACGTTGTTCTTCTGCTCCCCCCCCCCCCCCCCCGCGCACTTCATGTTTCCAAACAAACAACAATGACAATCATGGGTGCTGATGACTGGGATGGCTTCAGTTCTTTAGTTCTTGACGAGCGACGTCCAAAGAATTTTTGTCTTTTCTTCGCTTTCGTCCAAGTGTACCTCCCATTTCTGTTTTAACTGGAATCGATGGTCGTTTTGAACTAGAACAATCGGGAGGTGATTACACCACCTGTCGCTCAGAGGGCATTCAAGAGATCTCTCCAAGAAATCACATCAGTCTAACGTACTCATACACATTTTCAGTTTCTTCCTCTTTATATTACAATCTATCTCGTTCTAATCCATGGGATGATCGTCAAGTTTAAAATCGAATATCGAAATCATTTTGCGCTCATTACCATTTCGGGTGGCCTCTATGAATATCAAAAGCCCAACTTTACCACTTAATCGAAGGTCGGAGAAGGAGGTGAACACAACGAATAACTGCTTCTAAGTAGGTAGTGTACGATGATGGGTATACTCTGTGTGACCATAGCCATCGACAAGGTTGCACGATCGAGAAATGTTGTTTTCCTAAGAAAAAATTCTTTTCTTAAACTGAATTTCCAATCATCATTGCGCCGCCACCGCCACCGCCACCGCCACCGCTACTGCCGCTAAATGCGCCGCCACACTCTACCATTGCTATCGTCAAAGAGTGTTCGTCACCATTATTACCATCATCATCACCAGCCATCAACGGTCCCAGAGAGCAGCACCACCTTCTTCTTCATATGAAAAAGTATTCGTGTGGTGTGTGTCCCGTCCACACGCGAGTTGCCCTATGCTATGACAATACACCACAATGACAAGTCGACAATTCGACGAGCAAGAGGATGATGTGGTGGTGGACAAACCTCCAAACCAAAACAACAAAAATATAAATGGCACGGTGTAATGTGTGGGAATGTTTTATCAATTCCAGGCATACACTTATGCTTCCAGAATACGAAAGTTTATGACATTGTTTTATGAGGTCTGCTTTGGATGTTTTTTAGGCATTTTTGTCGATGGACAAACACGACACGACAAACGGCGACAATATAGTCATATGTAGCAGTTGCTGCGGGTGAGCGCGCGCGCGCGCGCCGAACTCTATGTGATATTTGATAACTGATATTGGTAATATTGTGGTGCTCCTTCATGTCCAGGCGAATTTGGACTGCCTTGAGGGCTGTACGCGTGCATATTTTATAGCAAATAACCGAAGGGTTGATGATGGATTGCAAGTTGTATTGTCATGTTTTCATAATAAATGTATGTATGACAGCGACGTCAAATGGAGATTAGTGACACACCATTGACGGGAGATGGAATATTGAGTAGAGGATTTAGCTTGTCGTGGTTCTAGTTTCGCAAGAAACTACATATTTAGAGCAGTATCTATGACCTTCTGTTTGAACGTGACAAGGTCACTGAACTTTTTATAAAATATATGTGAATGTTTGTTGTAATTTGGGCTGACGCGCTCGATGAGCACCAACAACCTCGGCGAGCTTGATGTGTCGGAAACTAATCTATTTCTTATTCTTTTGGCCTCATTTTCAGAGTAAGTCATTTGAATTGATTTATGTTACACAAAGTAAAACTCGACGAGCACCAAGAACTTGGCGTCAAAAGATAGCAAGGACTTAATAGAAGGTGATGGATGGGAAAAGAAAATCGACGATAATCAGGATTCATGATAGGTACCTCGGATTTTTTTTTAATTAAAATTAGTTCATTTGAACTAAAACTCGAAGAGCAGCAAAAGCTCTGTGCAAAGCTAGAAATTTTTTTTGAGATTTTTCTTCTGAAACCCACTTGCTGACACTCGACGAGCACGAAAAACTCGGGCTCATGAATATGCTTGAAAATCGGCGATACTCAGGATTTAATGAATTCTCTGCCTAAGTAGTAGATGAAAATGAAGCAAAAGAAACAAGCACAAGAAGTTGGCTGTATGGACAGTACCCATTCGCTGAGACTTGAAGTCAAAATCGACGAGTTACCGAGTTGACGTGAAATGTCTGAAAAGATTCACTGTTTAGTGGCTGAAAATCGTTTACAGAGTAACCAGAATTTCATGAAACCTTGTGTATTTTTCGGTAGTTCTTTTAGTAAAATGAGCTTGCCCGACGAGCAGGAATCTTGACAAATTTTCCTCACCAAGCACAAACAATCCAAAATTACTCATTTAAATCGAAGTCTGCAATGAGGTATCTTAATGGGGTTAGAAGCACAAATTCAAATTTCACAGCAAACGAAAGAGGTTAGCTACTTTTCATTCGTCCTCGTTGACAAATCGAGCTTCGATTCACATATCTTTTCCCGATGTGAAATACGTCTTCGGCCACCTGTTGCATCGTTCATTTTTAAACTCCTGTCAACTGTGACAACCAAAAGGTAAGAGAAATAAGCTTATTTGTTAGCAAAATTAAAGGGGTCGAAACTGGGTGAGTGTGAACTGAAACTTTCCATCAAGCACTTTCTTTCAAATGCGTCATCGTCTTCAGATTTAACTACAACACCATCTGGGCTTTCATTTTATTGCATGACACGATTCAACTTTGATCATTTCATGAACTCCATTCAGTTGTAGATTTATGCACCTTACTACTGAGTCATTTCTAAAGTTCGCTCATATTCCAGATGATGGGGTAACAGTGGCGACGTCGCGCAGTCCACGACAATGTTTGATGACGAAGCACAGTTCTGGTCTGAGTGCTGAATGCTGAGTGCTGAGTGCTGAGTAGTGGTGTTATGTACAGCTATATGAGCCTGCAAAAATTTAAAACCTCCTAAAATACAATCCCAAAAACTGAATCCTACCTAAAACCCCCCAAAAAAAAAAATAAATAAATGAAACAAAACGAGAACCGAAAGATAAAACCCAAACACCGAACCGGTGTGCTGTGTGGGAAAAATTGAAGAGAATGCACACAGGGCAATGCCAAAAAGCCTGGCATTCTTCGTCTTCGTCTTCTTCTTCTTTTTCTACAACTTCTGCTGGGAGCTAAAAGCAGCATGAAACTAGCCTGGTACTTAAACTGGCAATATTTGCCCTTTCCTGCGCTTTTGCTGGCTGGATTGTGTGCTGTGTCGAGTGGTGCTCGTGCAGCATTTTATTCTTCGACAAACGCGCGTTTGAATTTTCTCATTTTCACATTTTCGTTGTTCTTGTTGCTTTTTGTTTTCGTTTTATTTTCATTTTGGGCAGATTCTTTGTTGTTGTTGCTGATGATGGTGTTTCCTATTATCCAGAGCTTCGGTTTCTATGATTAAATAACTGCTGAAGGTGTGTCATCGTCGTTGTCGTTGTTGTAGATACTACTTACAGTCGTACGTACTCAAATTCAGAGTTGTACTTGTACTCGAACTCGTACTCGTACTCGTACTCGCACTCGTAGTCGTAGTCGTAATCGTAGTCGTAGTCGAGTATGCTACAAGCTCATAGAAGAGGGGGGCAGCTATCGGTTGGGTGGTGGTTTGGTAGCCTGCCAGTTGAGACTCATCAGGTAACATCGTGCAATGCAAGCTAATTTATTATACGTCCCAGGTTTAGTTTCTAGGTTTACTACTCCCAGACATACAACGAGCATACAACGAGCATACACCGAGCCCACTCCGAGCAAACGCACACTAAGGGACTCCAGCTCTTCATATTCCAAAAAAAAAAAAAAAATCTTATTGTTTGCGCGCCGATTTTCGTAGGGTTAATGACGATATTTCATTGTAATTACGAATAATTTAATTTAGATTCGTTTTCGCGTAACGCGTTACGAATGGGTAACACACAATTGAAACTTTCTTTTTCTTCATCTGCGTCCGCAGTCGCAACCGTAGTCATAGTTCGAGTCAGAGTCACATAGTCGTTTGTCGTTGTCGTTGTCGTTGTCGTTGTCGTTTACAGTCTGTCGTTTGTCGCTTGTGGTCGATATCAGTAACGTCGTCTTCCCGATTCAAATTTTGCGCGGTTTGAAACCATGTGACGGCAGTGGCATTGGTAGTAGTGGGTGGTGTTGGTTTGCATGGGAATGGGTGGGTTCCTTTCAGGTGATGGGAACTAGGTTGGTCAATTCGTGGTAGTAAAAGTTAAATACTTACACGCATTTGTTGGGCTGGTCGCATTGTCCATGTTTACAGCCCTTGGTACAACGTGCTGCAAAGAGAGGAAGCAAACAAATTAATGAAATGAAAGAAAAAACGGATAATCATTAGAAAAAGGGTGCTGAGCATAAAACTTGTGAGGTGATAAATGTCAATGAATCGATGTGAAATACGTGAGTTAAGTGGAAGTGGAAATGTCATATACAAAGTGGGGGAATACGAATAATCAGGGGACAAAAGTTGATGGGAATTGTTCTTTAGGTGTGGAGCAAAACGGTTCGGTAATTGGTTATTGTATGCTTGTTGATTTTCTGGGAACTAATCCGAGGATGAATTTGGAATCAGTAGGTGATATCGGTGGTTGATATTTTTTGGTATTTTGAGTTAGATAACGACCTCTTCCTCTGGCAGGTATCCCTACAGATGTTCGTCTCTCGTGAGCACAGCCTAGCGATTTTGATAACTCATCGAGCAAAGATCTAAATTTATTGGGAATACACATGCTTTTCTAGACGGATATATCGGTATTCTTCCGTGTCCAATGACTGTCATTTAGACTCTAGGCGCACCAACAACTCAAAGATTTGTTAGAAGACGATTACAAAGCAGCGATAATAAGGATTTCACGATGCCGCATAAACTTTGTCGGGATTCTCTCTCGTTGACACTTATACTCGACCAGCTTTTTTTCGAGACATCAATCAGGACCTTCGAGCCGGATACTGTATCTTTTAAGGGGATTTTGAGTAAATGACTAATAGTAATCTACTCTCCATCTTATTACTGATCTAGACCATGCATTGAAGCCATTCAGACCATCTGAAATCTACTTGGATTGATGAATCTATAAGATTGAATCAAATGTCAATCAGAAAATAAACACAGCTACCTGTTAAATTCTGTCTTCTCGTAACCAACATTTTTATAACAAAACGTCTATAATCTTTACGATAAGTTTATCTTGTCTTCTAATCCTTTTTCTTCTTCTTTAACCCATTTAACGATTATCATCGCCAATAAGATTAGAACCAATGGCCAGACAGAAAAGACCACTCAACAATCAACAAACTAAATCTGGAAAATAAAGAACCTAGACAAAAACATTCCTCCTAAGCGCACAGAATATGTAATAATGATGTGATGGACCAGTTGAAGAGCAAAAAGGGTAACCCCACCGAAACAAAACTCGTCCAACAGTTGGAGCATCTATCGAGAATTAAATCCACAAAAATCCAATCATACTGTGACAATGAAGCAACAACCAAGGCGATTTCCTTTGTCTGTTGTTACCCGCAAACATACCCTCTACTACCTCATGAGCTGCTCACTCAATCAGTTTGTAATTATGGCCACTTTATGCCCTCTCTGCCGGGGCTCCACTTCAACATCAACGTGGTCGCGTCTGGGAAGCTTGTTTATTATTCAAATTTGGATCGATTCATTCATAAAAAAACAATGTGTCATCGTCACTCTATTATTTCCGATAATCAAAAAGGGATTTGTTTGATCTTCATCCAGTCGGGGGGAAAAAAAAAATTAAAAGAAAACGAAAAAAAAAAAACTCAGAAAACCCTAAAGCAAGACCAAGAATCAGATGAAGAAGGTAAGGAAAAAGATGAAACAACTGCAACAAGAGAAAAAGAGAGACTATGAACGAAACGTCAGCGGAAAATATTTTATTAAAGACCTCAAAGACGTTATGGGTTCTCTCGAGGCTATGAGTAAAAATCTTCCCACGCCCGTCGAAAGGCTCAGCAGCAGCAGCAGCACCGGTTACAGCAGGCCACTCACATACGGTGGAAGATAAACACACCAGCAGAGCAATTTGGAAGTCATGGATAAAAGAGAACAAACGAACATATGACTGATCCCGAAAAACTCCTACCTACCTGTACCAAAGGCTGTGAATATTCAACAGATAGTTTTCTATCCTCTTATACCCTGCCCCTGCTCATAGAGCACCAGCAACACATATCAACAACACTAGTACTAGCACTAGCACTAGCACAAATCTTCTTCCTTCTTCCTTCTTTACTGGACGCGATCGTGTCGTATCTTTTCTTCTTATTCCTGTTCGTCTTTTTCGTTTGTTTCCTTTGTGCGTGTTTGGGATAAAAATCCCTAGACCCTACCAACCAAACTGTGGGATCCCATAAGGCAATTCCTTAGGATACCTGCTTTGCCATGCCCTCTGCGAGTACTATTTATTTCTGTATGTGTGCTGTTCATATACATATAACGATAGCGGATGTTGATTGCGCACCTTGTTTAAGGAGATGTTCCTGTATGCTCTGGCTATGCTCGTCGAGCATTCTGGATGAAGATTTTTTTTTTTTTCGTTCGTTTGTCTCCTTTTTTGACGGCGGACATTCTTGAATGCTCTTTGTCTTCCGTTTGGGATACAACATAAAACAGAAGATGAAAATAAAACCCAAACTCCAACCAGCTGCCGAATATGCTCGTACTGATGTGAACCAATTAAGTGGAGCAAGGCATAACAACAGAGTTGTTGTTGCAGAGGAACAGATGAAGTGCCAACTTGTCTTAATCGAGGTACGGAAGCACCGGCAATCCACAGGTGAAAGTGTAGATTTTTTTTTTTTTTTTTGTATCTTCCGCTTTTTCTTAAATCTTCCTCTCTTTCACTCATTTTACACTAGCAAAATCCTTTTCAATCTTCACTTTCAAGATCATCTGTTGTAGATAGTAGATACACGTAGATGCATAGCTATAGCACAGGGAGTGTCTACCTTTAACTCACGATTCTGTGATTTACTTGATGTTCCCCGTTTCTTATACCACCTAACCGGCCACCATCGTCTACTGATTGGTATTTTATCTTCAACTTGGTCTAAGTGCTTTACCGGTATGCTAGATTAAGGTACTTATCTCTATCTGCGTAAATGTATCTCAAAAGATATTCCATACAACAAAACCAAAGATGATCGGCATAAAATAAAGAAAACAACCAACAACATCAATAAAATAAAACAACTCCCCAACGTTACGGATACTCGGTATCTTTTTGGATGTTTTTCCCATCTTTTCACCTCTTCTCGATGTTCTGTGTGCTTTTTGTGCTCGTGCAGCACGAAGCCATGGGAATATTTTTTCCCAACTTCCAATTCTCCTATAGATGATGGTTTGGAAATGGTTTTTTTTTGTTTTCGACTTTTTATTTTTATTTTTACTGATTCTTGACCGTGGCATACATATTTTTGTGCTCCTCCTTCCCTTTTTTTTTTTTTTTTTTTTTTTCTGTGATGCTCGACGAGCACACTGGATGAGTCCCAGTCTTTTCATGTCTACTCAAAAATGAACATCTGATGATGGTCGAATGAAGTGGAAGCGGCTCGGTTGTTGTTCCTTTTTTTTGTTTTTTTTTTTTTGCAGATTGGTGGACACACCACCGATAATTTCAATGAATGATGCAGCAGCAGCAGAAGCAGCATCAAGCATCACACAGGCATCACCAGTATCAACAGAAACAACAGCAGCAGCAGCAGCAGAAGTTCAAAGCATTTCATTCAATATCAGGATCAGGAGAGGATGTGAGGAAAGGATTTCATCCTAAAATACCCAAACCTAAACCGAACAGAACCATTTTTATAATGAAAAGGTATAATTTTCCTCCTCGATTGCTCCGCGAGTCTTCCTGCCTCTCATCAAAGCTTGAGCTTCTTCCCGTCCGGTTTTAGTGTGCATATTTTTTTTTTGTTGTTTCTTTTCTTTTATATGTATTTATATTTTGTGATTTGGGAGAGTTGATTTTTTGGTTTCGAAAAATCAAGTGAAAAGGAATTTCTCAGAAAATCCCCAACCACAAAAGTTGTAGATGATGATGACGATGATGATGATGATGCTGTTTATTGCTCTGCTCCATGATGATGATGATGCTGATGACGATCGATGCGGATGGTGACGTTTGCTAGTGGTTGTTGCTTGCTATAACTATGACCAGGAAAAAGCCCAAACAGGTCTTGGAAAGGAAGTAGTAGATTCAATTCAATTCAATTTGATTTGATTCGATTCGTTTCGATTGTAGCCGTATAGATACCTACCTATGTGGGATTGTTTTATGTTTTCAAATTTCATTTTACTTATTGATGTACGAGTAAGTTATTGATTGAGAGCGGTTCATATCAGATACTCATACTTGAAGTTGTTTTTACTCGTAAAGAGTAAAGAAATAGGAAAAGATACTCTGTATCTATTGAATGTTATTATTTGTTTTTTTGTCTGTTTTTTTTTGTTTTTACAGAAAAAGAGAAGAATAAACGCACAACAGGTGGTTTTGTGGTTTGCTCAATGGTAATAGTAGTGGGTGTAGGTCGATGATTGCAAATATAAAGCTCAGATTACACTATATACAGTCAGCTGAAAGTGTGACAGCGTTATTCACATAGAAATGATAGAAACAATATAAGAAATGAAAAGTATCTACGAGGTACACATAAATAAGGAAAAGTTACCGTAGGGTTGGATGGGGTTTGGTGGGTTGTTATGTAGTGTCTCCTCAAAACCAGGTGATGTTGTTTTATTCCGTTTTTACTGCGAGGGATTTGTGGTCTTTAAATTTAACTTGTTTAACGGTCCTCCAAACCGGATAAGGGGAAAGAAGACTAAATATCTTTGGTCCTTCGAGCTGGATCGAAGCCACTTTTTGTACAGCAACGATTTAGAAGAAAGTGGAGAGCACACATTTTAACATGGTTGACCTGTATCTTTAGCATTTTTTTTTTTCATGTGAACCAGCTCTTTTTGCAGAACAGCTGATGATGATAGAACTGTCAAAAAATTCAACATAATAACTTCCTGGAAATTCTAACCCAAACCAAACTATCTACCAACTTTCGTGACATTTCCACGATCCATTTTTCAACTCTTTGACATTCGTAGTCTTATACTTAAAATTTAAAATAATAAAATTATCTTCATTGTACTTACGTTTCTCACAGTAATTACCCTGCCAACCGGACAGGCAAATTATTTCACCATTTTCCGAACATGTGTAATGACCAAATTGATCATCACGCGGACGACATAAATTTGCACAGCCCGATCCATAATAATGTGGATCACATGTAACGCGAAAATCATATTCAAACCATGTGTATTGAGCCTCCGATTTATTCGTTTTCCATTCCGGTGAAACTTCTAAAACCTGTTGCACCGACAGTCTTTGGATTAATAAACCTGTAAAACAAAAAAAAAAAAAAAAAAGAAAAACATGAGAAGATGTTGAAGGCAAAAAAAAAAAAAAAAGACAAAGAAGAAAATGGTAAAAAGAAACTAACTTAAATATTTGGATAGACAGATTAGAGATGGAGGGATAATTTATGCAGAGATAATGGATGAGTTATAACCAGAGAAGAGATGTAAAAATATTATCAGCTTAACCAAGGCAGCAGCTTCTAATTAGATTATAATAAATTTTCTTTTGTTTAATCATTATGAGAAGGAAGTTTTGAATGACATGTTTAGAGATAGGAGTACACACGCGCAAGTTGATACATCAGAGAGGATGATGACCTAATAAATGGCTTTGGCTCACTCAATTCGCATCTACATATAATGACATTTGCAAGCTAAGATTTTAAAAGATCATCGCAAAATTTCAGACGCTTTGAAAGCGAATCCGGCTCGAAGGACCATACTTTTAAAAAAGAATGTTCAATGTATGGTGAAACTTCGAGGAGAAAATCATTAAGACGGCCTAACTCAGAACAAAAAAAACAAAAACAACAGAACAAAGAAGCCCAAAATATCGAACCAAAAATCGCTGGAGAGATCACAGTATTCTGATGATGATGGATACTGTCTATCTATAGAACAATGTTTCTTCCATCAGCTCCTAAAAAAACAGAAATCTATCATTCCATTTCACAGGGCAAAATCAGGACTCCTAGCAATCCACAAAAAAAATCGGTTCTCTCTACAAAAAACCGTTACTTTAAGTCGCTTTTCTGAATACAAATCACCCTTAAAGGATTACAATACTAGCTTAAATCTTCCTCCAACGATAGCATCCCATTTCATGTTCAGAAATCCAATTCAACTCCCCTTAGATACTCTTCACAAGGTGGAACACACTTTGTTGCTCCTTTTATATGCTCAGTCATTTTCGTGCAGACACGAGTTACTTCTTCGTTTTCATCCTGCCTCCCTGTTTTTTGTTTTTTTTTTTTTTTAGTCGACATACAAGTAAGTACGTATAATCAAAAGGAAATTAAACAATAACAATTAAGAAAATGGCCACGAAAAATGCATTCAATGAATAAAAATCGTTCAAGGAGAACATGGTTTCATTTAGCGCACACTCTGCATTGTTGCCAATCGATCTTTCGTTTTTTTTTTTCTTTGCTTTGTCGATTTGGGTTTTATCCTGTAATTCCTCTTGCTTGTAGACAAGTTTTTCCCTGACTATTTGGTTGAAAGACAAATCCGTTTCCTTCGTCAATTCGAAGACGACAGAAAATGCTCCTGCTTCATGGAAAAACTCTTCTCCCACAGAATCTGAGGGAAAAGACGACGATTAACTAGCAAACGAGCAAACGACAATGACGACGAACTTCAAAACGTTTGCGACTTGACTTTTGCTTCTTGAAAGCATAGCTCTACTACTCTATACTCGTACTCGGACTGTGTAAGAGAAATAATCGTGCATTGCAAATATCTTTCAAGATATTTATCTTTGAAAATATCGCATTTCCTTCCACCGGAGAAGAAGAGCTCTACAACACCGATCATCTGTAGTGTCGTTGTCGTCGTCGTCGTCGTCGTCTTCGGCGGCGGCGGCGGCAGCTTAGACGACGAGCACTCGTCGAGCACATAGGTGAAATTGTTTGAACGACAATATACGAGTATAACAAACGTACAAAACCTAGGGCAGACGAATGAATTAAATTGCAGCAGGATGGTGGATTTTGTTTTCCAGATACTCTCAGATACTGAGTATTCGTACTCGTACATCTTTTGTTGGATGAAAAAAAAAAACAAAAACAAAAACTTCGCATGATCTAAACCGAAAAAAAGTTTGCCAAAGATACAAAAAAAAAAATACGAAATCAAAAAAGAAAAAACCGTCTGCAATGGCATTTGAAGTACTTGTGCTCGTAGACGTGCTCGCAGATACTTGTTGCTGCATTTGACGATGATGCATGCATTTTTCATACGTAGGCAGAGATAAATAGATACTTTAAGACATGCTGGTGCTGCTTTGGCTAGTGAGGTAAGGTAAGGTAAGGTAAGGTATATTGCTATTGTTATACAAGTGTTGGTGGTTGGGTTGGTTGGGTTTTGGATTCTTCTTTTTGTGTGTTTTCCACTGCTAAATCTAGGTGGCTAACTTGGTGAGGTCTTTTTGCAAAGCGGTCATGAAACTGGACTGGTGGGTTTTCGTGAATGAATATCGTCGTCGACGTTGCCGTCGTCGTCGTCGCTATGGTTGTTGTTGTGTCGTTTGGACGTCGTATGAGTTTTCGTAGTCGTATTCGTATTCGTATAAACGTACGGAACAAACGAAACGAATGCCAGCCATTACATAGCTATAATGTATCCACACCATTCTCGAAAAGAAAAACTACTCGGATGATCATACAGTGTAACCAAACCGAACCAAAACGACACATAAGATACGCAGGGGGCGACATAGCTTCAAGTTCTTCAGGTGGTGACGGTGATACTACTAGTGCTGGTACTGTTTGCAGTTTGCTGTAATCATAATGATGATGGTGGTGGTGGGAAGAAGGTAATACTGCTGATGGTGGTACTCGTAACAAACTAAAACTAAAACCAAATTCTGATGATGGTTAACATCGGGCGGGAGCACAGCGGTTCACATAGTGCATATGGATTATTGAAGTTGATGCAGATATAGCACATACACCGACTATCGTGTACACACACGCACCATCGAGCACACAAACTACAGCGAGCAAAAAACGACAAAATAAAAATAAAAAAAAAAAGAAGTTTTTGAAATATTTTTAGAAATAAATACTGCAGGTGCATATCTTTTGCTCTCGGTGTATCTACACATACTCGGGAGTGTGTATAGTTGTTTATTTATTTTTTTTTTTTTTGTTGCGAGTCTCTCACTTCACTTGATGTAAAGCTGCTGCTGCTGCAAAAACTCGCATAAATCTCCCCCAGAGAGTACGACGTACGGCATACAAGCGAGCAACCGACGACGGTGGCGGTGACGATGACGCGAGATAGCAATAGCGGCAGAGTTTTGGTATAGCAGAATACTTGAACGTTTTTAGGTTCGTTACTTTGGAATGAGTTTAGCCAAAGTACGAGCCATAGGAGAAGCAGTAGATGAAGAAGAAATAGAAGCAAATGAAGGTGATGGTGATGGGTAACCATCAGGCAGGCGGCAATACTCGTACCAACAGAAGAGACAGTGTACTATACAACACAGGGTGGTAGGTATGGTGCCTGAATGGATTGGATACATTACCAGAGTTAAGTAAGAGCTCCACATGTACTATACACTGGCTGGGTACGAGTATACCAATTACCCACACCATGCCACACATTAAAATGGATGAACCACGACGACGAGCATGCGTAGCCTTTTTTATTTTCCTTTAGTCGTAGTCTTGTGGTTCTACACAATTTTTCACGTTTTTAATTGCTGTGCTGCGAAAAATGTGCACATAAATTTGTGCCGTGACACAGGACAAGTGCTTTGACGAAAACTACTTCAATTAGAGGTCAACCTATGATGATAGAGATACTCTTTATGGGTGAAGTTAGGTTACAGGTGTTGGGTGTTGGGTATTGGGTGTTGACTGTACCAGTGGAATGAAATCCTTTTTGAGTACATTTATGTATGTTTGAAACCTTAACGCATGCCTTAGGTTTGAATTAAGATTTGAATGCATAAAACGCAGTCTTGTACCCAATTCGACTGGGGCACCTACCACAAGAC
Organism: Volucella zonaria; assembly: GCA_963966105.1. Classification (NCBI taxonomy): domain Eukaryota; kingdom Metazoa; phylum Arthropoda; class Insecta; order Diptera; family Syrphidae; genus Volucella; species Volucella zonaria. Next base: position 32,651,568 of record OZ014530.1, on the reverse strand, counting down.
ACCATAAGCCAACAGATAAAGAAAATGTTGCCTGAGTTTATGTTGTGTGACAAGTTATTATATGCTGGCGAAAATACATACTCGTAACTTGCTTGATAAGTTGATGCTAAAAAAAACAAAAAAAAAACAGAATTCGTTGGTATTTCGAAAAATTCCAGTACGTATCTACACGACAGCTGTGAATAAATTGATTGGTGGTTGCTGGGTTTACTGCTTTTGCTGGGCCTGCGCTGGAAAAAAAGGAAAGTTTCTTCTACGACAAACCATGGAATACTTGGTTAAACTGAGATGCAAGTTGAAATTATAATGAGAGGATTTGCCAGTTGTTTTAGATGCAGCAGAATTGATTGAGGAAATCTTCAATTTGAGTGAGGTGAATCGGTTACTCTATTGGAATGTGGTTTGCCTTAGGAATGAATTGAAATGCAAGTAGAAGGTGTGCATATGTGTCTCTGGAAGATGTCGTTGGATGATTTGATTTAAAGAAATCGAAGAAAAAGAAAAAGAAAATGAGATGAACAATAATGCGTCTCGAAGGACCAAAATTTAGGATCCACTGAGCAAAATAGAAGCATTCTATTAAAAATTTTTATAGTTCAGTGAACAGTAGCGACCAAAGCTCTGGCACGAATAATATTAAACCGTTCCGACTAAGGTGGTTCAGAAAGGTACACCTTGGCCACAGGAGTTCCAGCAACACCAGCCTTATTCCACACGGTAGCTCTCAAACTACGTAGATACTGTCTTATTTAGCATTGGGCAATAAAAGCGACTTCGAAGGATAACAAGACACGAGTATATTAAGTCTTCCGCCTTATTGTAGTTTCAGAGATCACCTAGATTAGAAAGAATTTCGATCGTGAACTAATGCTCCAAAAAGCTACTGATCTCGGCAATTGAAGTGATCTACACACTTAGACGAGTATCTTCTTGATGAGGCAACATAAAAAAACACTTGAGTTGCAAAGAAAAATTCGCTGCAGAATGTGTAGATCACTTCAGAATCTATAGCAGCCCAACAATTTGATTTGGTTGCCCCCTCTCTTGTGATCCTTAAGTTTGAGAAATAACCTAGAAAATATTGAATTTGCACCGCAAGGATACCTTTGAGCGTATAACGTACAATTTTCCAGAAAGTACTGAGAAATAGTGATTTAAGGGTCCAAAGTAATGCGCACACTAGAGCAAGTATCTTTTTGCTGGCAAAAAGCTGCACGGGGTATACATCACTCCAAATTGTTGCAGGTATATCGCACACCAATTGTTGGTTTAAATTTGATTGCTCCTTCCCAACAACCTTAGTATTAGATGCAGAGTAACACTAACATGGGAATATTCAGAAAGAAGTGATCTTCGAAGATCTACAGAAGTTTACAGTGATCGTTAGCGATCTTCAGTGATCAACAGGAGTCTACAGTGATTTGCATGAAGAGGTCAGTCAGTTGGTGTCGGTATACAAATACAAAATTAGAATTCCGTATTGATAACAGCCATTTTCAGTGATCTACAGAGACATACAGTGATCGTCATGGACAAATGATGGCACCAGTGTGTATCTATTTGACGAAAATAATATTAACACCAACCAGATCGGTTTAAGTGCCACAAATTAAGTTGATAGCAACATGAGGCTCTAATTTGAAAGTATCTAACAGAAATTCTAAACGATAAAACATCCTGTAGATGCTCTTAGCAGTCGTAGGGTACGGCAGGAGACGATTTCATACGAAATCACTTCTTTATGGAACCCTCCTTGCATATAATGGACATTGACCATGAATCTGAATACGTCTTAGCCATGGAATGCAATGTACACAACAAGTATTCTATCTTCTCCAGCTATCTATCAATCCGCCTTGATTTTACGATCCGGTAAATCGTTAAAAAAAAATTTTTTATTTTTTTTTTTTAAACTAAACACCAACAGTTTGTTGTACAATAGTTCCTTTCGAAATACACCATGACATGACACAGAAAATGAGTAAAAAAAGAAGAAGAAGAAAAGTGCATGCATTTGGCATTGATTAATTGGAAGCCACCTTCCACGGGGGAATCCAGAGAAAAAAAAAAAAACTAGAGATGAAGAGGATGAGATTTTGAGGAGTAGCTTGTGCTCACTGGCTGGTTGGATTTTGTTGGTTCTGCTGTGGCATCATCAACATCATCAGGACAGAGAGAGAATCCAGTACCAGCAGCAAGCGCAAAAGGTCAAGTCACCGGCTAACAGATGCAATTTATGTTTTTAAATGAAATTCCATTCTCCTATACCTTTCTGGTGTGGTGTATGCCTGGCTGACTGGATGGATATGCCGATGCCAAGGTGGCAGTACACCATCACACTATACTCAACCACTTGATCCCTTACCAAACACAAAAAAAAAAAAAAAAGGAGGACTAAATAAAAAGAACCCCAAACAGGTATTAAAAAAAAAATTACACCGGCATTTAATGGCAACAACAACAACAACAACAGGACCAATCTACAACAACAGCTACAACACCAACAAGATGAGTATTGTAGCCAGCTTTGGGGAACAAAAAAAAATGATCATCTTTTTAAAAATGACTTTCCATGTTCGATGGCAGTGCAACACACATATTTCAGAGTTTCAGACTTTCAGAGGCACCAACCAAAGAGAGGGTAAAGAAGGACCGACCAATCGACATGGGGGCCTTAAACCTTTGGCAGGCAGCTTGCAGGGCTTAAAAGGATGATTGTCTTGAAATTAATCCCCACAAAGTATCTTACAGGAATCTGTGCTATGTATCTTTTTATCTCTCTTCAGAGTGACGATACAGGGGAGAGATGCTGAGGCTGGTGCAAAAATAAAATCCGAAAAAAAAAACTGAAATCAACAGCTTGCCGTTGAAAAGGAAGAGGACTGTGTGTTTCGACTGTTTAAATACCAGCGGCGTGGGTCTGTCTCCTTTTCGTCTTTTCACATGTTTAAGCAGCATCCCAGGGCAAAAGCCATTCAACAACGAAAACGACAACGACAACAACAACGACACCGATACCGATACCGACAACGCCAACGAGACACCGACCGACAGTAGAAATGGAAATACACAGGTAGGATAGGGTCGGGAAGGTAGACAAAAAGGAAGTTTCTCCAACTCTCAAGGATTTCATTTCGATTCATTTCAGCTCGTCTTCTTTTTTTTTTTCCTTTTATTTCCTTTCCGTGCGGTTTTCCTTCCACCTCCTTCCACTGCTATTTTTCGACGGCTTTTCTTCTAAATTACTTGATTGTGTTTAAGTACTGACACTGCATGTCCTTTCTTTTGTGGAATGTGTTGCTGCAGTCGCTTTAAGAGCCATGTGGTAAGGTTGGATTTTTCGTAGAGTTTTTGGCTTTCAATCTGCCGGGATTCTTCCTCTGTGTGTGATTGTTTCACTGTTTCTGAAGAAGAATTCGGTGTCATAAATCTTGCACTTATCCATGGGTAAAATGAGTTTTTTTTTTACATTTTCTAGGGTCGATAGTAAAATACGTTGCACATCATGCTGAGCTGAGATTGCTTTACAGGTACTTACCTATCTATGTACATATATACTCGTACTCGTACTCCAACTCTATAGCTCAGGTATCTAAAGGTATTCCGGAGATTTTTCTCAACGGCTGCAGGGTGGGAAAAAAAACTATTGGGAATTACCTACGTAGACAATCTGAGAAGGTATTTGTCGATGTGGAAAAATCTGTTTTGTTACAGGCACTTGTTGATTAGTTTACAATAGGACGCTACAAAAAAAGGGTATAAGGATTGGATATTTAATTAGCTTGGTACTTTGGACAGATGTGTTTTAACGAGTCTTTGTGGGATTTTGAGTTGTAAAATGTTATTAGAGATTGAAGACTATCGGAAGATACAAAAGAAAACTAGGACAATAGTGTAATTTTGTGGGTGTTTTCCAAGCTACAGATTAACAGGGATCGTGTTGAAGATTGGGACTAGGTAGTTTTTAAGGATTCAAAACCATTTAGACAACACTTCATCTGCTAAGAAAAAAAGAGAGGAGAAGCAGAGATCAGGACTCTAAAGCTCAGGTACAAATTTTTAGTTTGCATCACAACTCTTTGTGGAATTTGACAGTTCAGCATTGTCATTGCTCCAATAGGCCGTCCTATTTTGCAGTAGTTTCACATCGGGGTGATGGTGTTCCACAGTCTACGACAGAAACATGTTGTCCCACCTTGATCGGTCGATCGCTTATAATGATCCACGAATTAAAATTGGCGATTTATCCACTGTAGTTTAGGAAACATGTACCAGTTGTTGCCACTAACTGATGCACCTTATAGCTTTTGATCACCAATTTCGTTTCTCATTTGATGAATTTTTATGGCACTCGGCAATCATGATGCCGGTAATTCAACTTGCTGTGTCACACTGAGTTCTTTGCAGATTTTGAACGACTTTGACGTACTTTTGATGCCGTACGATTTGGTTTTGCACTCATGAAGGAGCTGAGCGATCATGATATGCTCTCTAAGATCCTGAGTAGTCACAAATACGGGCACAAAAGAAAATTGATGCCAGATAATACTTATTGATTCAGTCAATAGCTACAAGTAGTACCTAGAACATATTATTCAAAATAGCCGTCATTTGCCTTTAGCACAGCACGTCGCGTACTGCTCAACTGTCGATCACAGCACGCGGCATATTCATGGAAAAGTTGTCCGCTCCTCGAGCAACTGTTCGCTTTAAAAACTAAATACTTCGGTGTCGAAATCTCGTAACCCAACGAGATCAAGCTTAGACTATTACCTTGCCAAACCCGGAGAGTATGATACAATATCAAACCCGGAACATTGTTTGCCGAGTGTTTTTCGTTTTGTGAGCTGAAGCAACACCTTGCTGGAATGTCTACGGCTTTTTGGTGAACATTTTTTGGTTGAGAAGCTTCATGTGGTCTTCCTAAACACTTGTTTGAAAGATTTTCTATGGAGTTGTGACTACTCTTTGGCAAAATGATCGTCATCATAGGTCATGCTCGACCTTCGGAATGAATTCAGATGCTTGCTTTGATGATCGAGCATCAGCATTAAGAGGTTTTGTTTTTGAACTGGCAACACTGTTTCTACAGATTGTCAATTTGACAGTTGAAAGTTGATTTGTGGTTAGTCCGTTTTGCCATTTTACTATGAATAGATTTACGCCAGAACAACGCGTGCAAATTGTGCAAACTTATTTTGAAAACCATGGTTCGTTCGGTTCGTCAAACTTATTGTGCGCTACGTCCATTTTACGGTCGACATAATCGTCCATCTGAGCAAGTTATTCGGAACACGATGAATCGTACACTCTAGTGGATAATACGCATCCCCAAAGACGACAAACAGTGCGAATAGAAGAAGTTATTGCCGTTGTGGAGCAGAGTGTTGAGGAGAATCCGAATGAGTCGTTTCGCCATCGTGCACAGCAATTGCAGCTATGCCCATCCACTTTGTGGATGATTTTACGGAAAGATCTTGGCTTAAAAGCTTATAAGATCCAACTTGTGTAAGAGCTAAAATCGCGAAAACATGATTCAGCTTGATTCTCATTTTCAACTCAAAATTTTGTTCTCCTGGGCCTTATTTTGGTAAAATGGATATGTAAACAAGCAAAATTGCCTAATTTGGAGTGGCAGCCATTGTCGAGACGCCCTTACAACAATTAAAACTCACGGTTTGGTGTGCTTTATGGGCTGGTGGAATCATCGGCCAGAATGTTACCGTCAATAGAGAGCGCTATAGAAATATGATTTTTGACTTCTACGTTCCTCAGTTGAATGGCATTGACGTGACAGAGCTTTGGTTTCAACAAGATGGCGCAACATGTCACACGGCGCGCTACACCATCAATTTATTGCGGGAAACATTTGCTGAGCGCATAATTTCGCGTAATGGAACTGCGAAATGGCCTCCACCATCCTGTGATCTCACATCTTCGGAGTACTTTCTTTGGGGGAATGCGAAGTCGCTAGTCTATGCCGATAAACCAGAGACGATGGACGATTTGAAATTCAACATTCGCCGTGTTATTGCTGATATATAGCCCCAGTTTTACGGTTTTCGCAGCAACAGGTCCACTGGTGATTTGATGGCATGTCTCACCGAAAAGTGGAACCAAAGCGTACATCAATCTGCTGAAAGCAAGATAGTTGCACTTGATATTTCTAAAGCATTTGACAGAGTTTGGCATCAGGCTCTTTTGTCGAAAATGCGTGCTTTTGGGATCGATGACTCTCTTCTTCAATGGATTAGAAATTACCTTTCGGAACGTTCAATTTAAGTTGTCTTGGATGGTTTCAAGTCTGATATTCACAAAATAAATGCTGGTGTGCCCCAGGGCTCCGTTCTGTCTCCGACACTCTTTTTAATTTTCATCAACGATCTCTTGTCTGTAACTTCTAATCCAATATATTGCTTTACTGACGACAGTACACTCTGCTTTTGATATTCGTTCCCGGACTCACATCCCTGCTCTTTGGCTGTAGAACGGGAACGGCAGCGTATGTTAAGCTCATTAACTTCTGATATTAACAGCATAACTAATTGAGGAACCACTAACAGAGTAGAAGTTAATGCTTCCAAAACACAATGCTGTCTGCTGTCGTTAAAGCGAAATTGAAGCACCCAGCCATTATCCATGAGTGACACTTGCATCGTCGAAACCGATAAACTTTCCATTCTCGGTATGAAATGAAAATTTACGTTGGAATGACCACATATTCGGTGTCGTCAAAAATGCTGCGAAATGTCTAGGTTTCCTCAAGCGATGTAAGAAATATTTCACCCCCTCTGATCTGGCCTCATTATATAAGGAATTTATCCGCCCGAAATTGGAGTACAATGTCCAAATCTGGTCGGGTGCGCCTAAAACATCTTTGCACCTGATAGATAGGAACCAAAACCGTGCGATAAAACTCATTGATGATACTAATATCAGTCAATCGATTGATATCCTCGAACACCGACGAAATGTCTCGTGTCTCAGTTTGTTTTATCGCTATTTCCACCATCAGTGCTCCACAGAAATCGCCAGTAGCATTCCGCCCCTTCAAACCTTCAACCGAAACACCCGTCTCGCTATGAATGCTCATCAAGCCCACTTTCGGACGTACTCTAAAATATCGTGATTCGTTCTTAAGTCGTACAACTCGTTTATGGAATGCCCTGCCTAGCTCGTTATTTCCTAGTCATTATAACCTTCAAACATTCAAAACCAATGGTCAGCGGTACCTCTATTTCCAACCTCCCTGATTTTCGTTCGCCCGCGCTGGGTGCAATTTTAAGGGTACCTAAATCCCTTGAGCGCGCGCAAATGATAAAAAAAAGAAAAGGTGTCCGATAAGGTTGTCTAAAATTGTAAGGTTCTTCAAAAGTAAAGATTTTCTCAATGCGACTATGAGTAAGTGTCCAGTTTGGTTTTTATGTGCCAAATATCCTTAATAGTTCGAGACGTTAAGACATCCCGCAACGAGATTCCAATTTTCACAGCGGTTTTCGTCTGATTCTAGATTTTAAGGCTTTGATGGCACGCGGATTCAGTACGATCGATGCCGGTGTCGAATTCTCCAGATCGAGTAATCCAGTGATCTTCTCCGGACATGCTTCTGATTGATTTCAACGAGTTTTCATGAAGTTTATCACAATTTGACTAGTTTTCATCATTTTGATGGGGTTTTGTATTGGCAACACCTATTTTTCAGATATTCCACAACAGTCTGCAATAGGACCTCTATTTTTCATGTAATAATGTTATTCAGATACTTCAGATACAAAAATTTGTGTTAGGTGCAATAGAAACTACCTCAACTATCACACGTGGTCTCAAAAAAGAGGACAGATGACCCACCAATTAGGAACTTCCGATTTGGAAGGCTTGCTAAGTCTAAAGTTTAGGAAAATGAAAAGTTAGTACTTATGGTAAAACCACCTGCCATCCAATCTGTGACCACATGTACGAGCATAACGTCAAGTAGGTATGTTCATCCATCTTATATTCAGTCTCCTGGGTTAGTTTGTTTTTTTTTTTTTTATAACTAAAAAGCGAACTTCCGTTCCTTTATCATAACTCAAACAACCATAAAGCTTGGAAGGGAGTGTTGTACAAGTACAAGCAAAAAAAGAAACAAACAAACACTACCAAAGATGATCCTTTTTTTTTTCATTCTGGTGTCACCGTACTTTATTCAGTTTATGTATCTGACAAGAACAATAGTTAATTTTCTGTATTCTTTCGTTTTCTTATTTTTATTTACAACTTTGCAAAAGTGTTGTGTATTGGTGTCATGTCATTCAAAACCTCAATATGCCGGAAATCATGTGCAATTCGTTCTGTCAAAGTATGGGTAGATACAAAATACTTTTTTCTCTTCCTTTTTTTTTTTGCTGTTTTTGAACTGAAATCCTTTAGAGAATAAAGGGAAGAAGTGTGTTACTCATGCGCACAAAACAGCACACGCATAAGGAAAACTGATCAAGTGTCACAATTTTTTGACAGAAAGGATCAAATGACAATTTTTGGGTTGGTATCCGTATGTGGTTGGTTTTTTTTTTTTTTTTTTTTTTTTTTTGTTGACAACCAGGAAGGAAATTAATTTTCTAAATCATAGAACTTAGTAATCAACCATATGGAGAGGTAAAACAACTTGTTTCGATGACACATCTGTCAAATTTGACAACTCGTTAAAAAGTCTAGAAATTTTGTACTTACTGTTTGATCTTGCATTGCTGTCATTGTTGGTATCATGCCATGCCTCGACTATTAGCGTAAAAGTACCCTGTAAAGAGAAGAAGAAATAAATTCATTAACAACAGATACATAATGTAGATACAATGTGTTACACAAAAGTCAAAATTTCGAGATCTGAAGAAAAGATATGAGTACGTAACATAATCGCCTGTGGTCGTACGTAGTGATATGTTAATTTACGACCGGAAGATGATGCTGGCTTATGCAGAGGTGGCAAATATTAACAGAGCGCCCATGGGTAGTCACAGTTTCACTATTAACACCACCATCAAGCTGCTGCTGCTAACTAGCCTCCCTCTGGTCCGCCTCCCGTCGGTTTCACAGTGAAAGAAACAATTTAACAATTTTTTTTTTTTTTTTTTTTGAATTGTGGAACTGGGAGCAATGTATGATGTGTGGGTGCTTGTTTGTCGTGGAAAAGATGAAATTTCATTTTCATTTCAAGTTTTATTTCCCAAGCCATGACAAAGTATTGCTCAATCGTTGTGTAGACTTAGAAGACCAAAACCAAACGAAGAAGCTGCAACGAGAAATTGTAACCATTTAAGAGGGATAGGCAGGAAATAATCCAGACACACCAACTAAATTCGTAGGTAGGTAGCAAATCGGTTAAGAGCGAGGTTTGGCTTATAATTTTGACAACTGCTGATGACTCTTCTCATCATCACCGAGCAGTAACAGCAGCGGCGCAGCAGTGACTTGATTGCACTTTACAATGAATTAGCGCAAAAAAAAAATAAAGGAAGGGCGACAAAATTCTCCACCACCAACAAATTTCGATTGCATCCATCTGTCTGTGTTTATGTTGGAAATAAACTCATCACACTTTTCATTTCATTTATGGTGTCGCTCCATAAAAAAAAAGGATCCATTTGACAGACAGACCGACAGACTTATACTCCGAGGACGACCAACGACAATGATGCACTACTCTGATCGTAACCTGATGACTGGATTTATCAAATAAACACACACGCAATTTACTCAGAAAATTGTCGGTGCTAATATAATGTCGGCCCTACGGTATGAAAGTACCAAAGATATTTTTAAAAACAAAAACTCCTCAAGTCAGACGGCTGAATAATACCAGCCATCATCTGTTAGATACTTGTTTTTGGTTTATTCTGTTTTGCTGTATCTTTTTTTTTTTATTTCTTCTGTGTTCTGGCCTAATTGGTATGCGCTGAAGATCTGGCCTCTTTGGAGTTTTTTAATTAACTTCTTCTGACCTACAATCACTCTGAGATTTGATGCGAAAGATAAATTTATGTATTTCTCTGTTTCTTTTTTATTTTTTTGAAGGGATCAAGGGGAATCATCATCTGCGCAGCAACTGTGGGGATCTTTTAGCATGATAATCAATCAAAATAAACGAATTAATTTTGATTTCATTAGATAGAGACTGAAATATTTAAAGTGTGGAAGATCCAAAACCGAACACCGAACACCGAAGATCGAAGACCGAAGATCGAAGATCTTCAAGGCAAGGGGAATTGCGGAAGATTGTATGATGAGTGGACGACAAGGTGATCGTAAAAGGAAATAAAAAGTGATCCTCACTATTTGTCTGTTAGGTTTCGCATCTTTTTCTGCATGATATTCAGTTTTTGAGCATATCGGATTGCTCTAGAATTAGACGATCGTTATCAAAATAATTTTAAGACAGCGATCACTGATCGTGCAAAACTAAATGGAATGGAGGGTACTTTCCCTGATGAAGAAATTTGATGGATTCGGTTGATTTAGCATGAAAAGATCATGCCAACTGTATATAAGAAGAATGGAGCTAACCAAACTCCTTCGTTTTGGAAAAGTAGCCGCAAGTATAAGACTTACAGATACCACAACATCGAGTTACTTTGTCCTGAGTTTTGCTAATCGGGTGATGTCTACTACAGAATATCAAAAAAAAAATCGAGTTAAAATTAAGCTGTTAGTCTCCTACTCTGACACTGATAAATGTCAAGAAATCCGTAGTTAGATACTCTCCAAATTAACTGAAACTCATCGAGATTCAGCGACAACAGCACGAGAATACTCATTAGCATTTTGGACAAATTTCCACTGAACTTGTTCACAAATTAAGCTGATAAAAATCTGTCATCTGTCATTGGCTGGCTACTGACTGACTGATCCGCTTGCCTTTTTTTTAAACAAAAAAACCTGTTTCCCTTGTTTGAAACAAAAAAAAAAAGATAAACTATCCATAGACCTTCCGAGTAAAATACAGCACACATCTCGTACCTCGCTACCAACTATGTATCCAGTATTTTGTAACGAACTTATCGATTTTTATTTCTGCCTGTCAGTCGTTTTCCCTTCTAAGCTGAACTTCCCCTAGGTTATTTTATTCGTATTCAAAAACCAACCACCATCATCATTTTTAAGCAACCTCATCTGATCAAGCAAGCCCTTTTAATTTTTCACCCCTATGCCATGCGCTGTGCACACACTATCGAGCAAAAACCTTGGTAACATAATGACGAGAATGATGTTGACGATCAAAATTTATACCAAGGCATCGAGGAACTGTTCGAAATGAAAAAAGAGTAACTCACTAGCGCATGCAAACAAAAACAGGGACCACCACCAACCAATTCCACTTCAACTGCCACCGGGTGATATTGCTTCTTCCCCCCTCTCCTGAATGTCAGAGAATGCACGATTACAAACCGTTTTTTATTGTTCTTTTAGAATATACTGGTAAATTTATTTCAAGAAGTGAAAAAAAAAAAATATAAAAAGAACCAACATGGCGTTCTGACGTATGAGTACCAACCAAGCAACGTACTAAGTTGGCATGTATCTAAAGGTGAAAGAAATAAACCGCGCGATCATTTAAAGACGGACATGGAGAGCAAATTAGGTTTTGGTAGACTGACGATGATGACGACGATGATTACGACTTTGCAGTCACAAACGACAGTGAAGACGACGCGACGTTCCTACGTATACTCCTCGTTTTTTCTCTTTTTTTTTTTTTTTTTTAGGGTGAAGTAATAATTTATGGACAGTACTTTAATTCACTGGAGCGTGGTTTAATCCACGTGCGGACAAAACAGAAAAAAAAAAAATTTAACAAAACCGGTGACAAAAAAAAATGCAAAACGAAAGATAATTGAAGAGGAGAAAAAATTAAAATTATGGCTGACAAATGTCAAAGAAGTGAAAAAGTAGATAACTACTCGTACATATTGACATTGGCTGATGGATTGGCCAGAAGACGTTTTCTTTTTTTTTTTTGGTGAAATCAGACTCATTTGATTAATGTGACAACTTTCATTGTTGACATGATCTGTCATTTATACCAGCTACTGAATTATGTCAAAATTATCTTCAGATAAAAGTTTTGACCAATTATCTGGTTAATGTGACAGGAGCTTCTTATATGGACATTTGTGGGTAGTACGTTGTTTACGATGCTGACACGCAAACTTTGGGAGCAAAAATAAGGAAAGCCATGAACTGTCAAAATTGACAGATGTTCCATAAGTCGTGATGCTCGTAGATTTTGGTCGAAACATGTAGACCATGAAGTGTGTATGTATCTGCTGTGTGACGCACTAGAAAAGATGGGCTGAGCATTTGACATTTGACAGTTGGTTCAAATGTCAAACTGACAAATGTAATACATTTCAAAACAGGTCATCTCAACAGTATTCATCGAAAATTACATTAATTGTTTTTTTTTTGTTTTCGAACTACAGTGTCAAGGTGGCAGCTAAACGTGTGCAACAGTTTTAAATGTCAAACTATCTCAATGCATATTCTCCTTTTTCTTTCATTTTCTCTATGTACACTTGCGGTCATAAAAACCGCACCACCTAATAAGTTCTCGAAAAATGCCTAATTACATCAGATCGTAAGGGTTTTTCCCATACTAATGAAGGGTATTCCCCATAGCGGAGTTCGGCCTCGTATTCAGTGCAAAAAAAATCAGTTTGAATTGAGTTGTGACGGTGACAAGTAAAAAAAAGTGAAATGTCTGGCTGACTCGGGACGAAAAAGTTCAAATATTGACTTTAGTCGAAGAAGGGCTTGGCTATCGTGAGATTGCGGTTAAGATAGGATGCTGTCATTCACCTATCGTACGACTGATGAAGAAAAAAGAAAATTTGGATCCACTGGAAAGGAAAAAAAGGCTCAGGACGAAAACGTAAAACAACCCAGAAGACGGACAATGTACGAGTATTACAACGAATTAGGATGAAAGATCGCTTTTAAAAGTGCTGTCCGTATAAAAGCAGAGCTGAGTGAATTTCATCAAGTTTATCTAAGCGCCGAAACCATACGCCGACGGCTACGGGAGATAGGTTTATATGGAAGACGACCAGCGAAAAAATCTCTCCTAACCACAAAAATGAAAAAAAGCTCGCTTGACGTGGGCAAAAAAGTACGAAGATTGGACGCAGGATGATTGGCGATGTGTGATATGGTCCGATGAAAGTAAATTTAATTTGTTGTGTGCCGACAATTTGCCATACGTATGACGGTCAGCAGGTGAAAAGTTCAAGGACGAGTGCATAGTCAAAACAGTGAAGTTTCCTCAAAGCCAGATGGTTTTGGGATGTTTTTCTTTTTACGTTTTGGGCCCTTTGCAGTTTGTTTGTTTGTTAATGGAACTCAAAAGTATGGAGAAGTACATAGTAAGGGAGTTTTTGGTACCAGCAATTGAACAGCATCATTCGTATACTTGCCACCGCGCCAAATCCGTAAGTAAAGTGTTATAAATCAACTTCTAGATGTCTACTTTATAAATAATAAACAGACAAGTAACTAGAGTCTTTCAATACAGCTCAAGACAGCTAATTCGCCCGATTTAAGCCCAATCGAACACTTGTGGCATGTAATGATACGTAAGGTGGCGGAACATAAACCAGAGAGTAAAAAAAAGCTAAATGAAGTTCTGGAACATGTATGGAATGCTGAAATTTCAAGGGATATTACTGAACTTCTAGTAAACTCGATGCCTTCTAGAATAAAAGCGGTTATAACCGCCAAAGGAGGAGCAACTCAGTCTTGATATATTTTTTGGTAAAAGTTTCATATCTAAACATCTTATATACACATACATAAAAAATATATCGTTTGATTTTGTTAACCAATGACTGTATTAAAATATTTTAAGAAAATAAGAAAATTAACTGGTTTTTCTTTCTTTGTTAATATCTTTTTTCAAACATTCAATAAACAGTTGGAAATTAGATAGAAATACTTATAAACTACTGCGGAGTACTCAACAAAAATTTCATTTCATTATAAAAATTATTATCGTAGTTATTAACAATTTTTCAATCATTTTGATATGGTGCGGTTTTTATGACCGCAAGTGTATATCCTTCATCAGAAAAAACTAGTTCAATGTCCTTAACAAGTAAAACGAACAATACGTTTATACAATAAAAAAAAACAAAAATTAAAAAACAACCTCTTAGAGGTGAGACCATGCTCGACGAGCAATTCGAACGCGCACACATTAACACTAAAACCTTTGTGACAGATGTGCTGTTTTATGGTGTTACTAAAATTCTCAATATAGTCCACACATATGGGGTGCGGTTAAACGAGTACGAGTACGAGTACGAGTAACGAGAACGACTACGACGACGAGTACACGTCCAAATACTCGTACAACATCGAAAACTCCCTGTTTCGAAATATGTACATTTTCGAAGTCTACATCGTTTCAGTGTAACTTATAGACATTCCCCCTTTACCGTGGCACCTTGGCTAATACATTTCACTCATATATAGAAGGGGAGGCCACCACAAGGACATTCCGAATATCATTATAAGCGTATCGGGATAAAAATATACCCACAATACAAAACAACCCATCAAGATCTCCAGAGAATCACAAAAACAACCAAAATAGCATCCCAAAATGAAAACAAAAAATAAAAATAAAAAAAATTAAGCAATAGCAATATACAAACTCTTGCGTGTACCATTAATGATCGTTTTTCCCGACGATGGATTATTTTTAGATTACGCGTCAAGTCACAAGCAAGTGTTCTTTTTTCGGCGCTTCGCACTCTTTTCGAATATGGTATATATGGACGACAGAACGAAGTAATATGTCGTTCTCTTCATCGTTCGTCGTCGCTGAATGTTGTTGTACGAGCATTTTATTTTGCAGACAGTAGCAGACGCTAAACTATAAATAGAGGGGGATAAAGTGTTTTCAATTCTAATCGACATGACTTTGTTTTTTTTTTTTTTCTTTTATTAGCGCTTAAGATTTTGTTCACTTTGTTCTATTGAAAAGAT
Source organism: Volucella zonaria (assembly GCA_963966105.1). Classification (NCBI taxonomy): domain Eukaryota; kingdom Metazoa; phylum Arthropoda; class Insecta; order Diptera; family Syrphidae; genus Volucella; species Volucella zonaria. The sequence continues at coordinate 32,636,550 of OZ014530.1, read as the reverse complement.
AGATAGATACCTGTCGATTGGATTAGAATGAAGAAATTAAAATCAGCTGATTCGAATGACTGTTCGAAATGACATTCGATGTTCGAAAGTTGACAGATGAATGAACTAGTTGCAGTAGAAATGAATTGCAATCGATCGAAGTGGAAATTCTTGTTTTTTGAGAGAATTTAGGGAGCACTGGCATGAAAGTACGGGAAATTGGGGCATTTGCAGATAAGAATTTTCATTGCGAATGACATTTGTGACAGGTGTGATGTTAGAACATTTTTGCCGACTGACAGATACGAAGTGAATTTCGAACAACAAATTTTCGAAATCTTAAATTTTATAAAAGATCGCCTACATAGATCAGGACGGGTGGTAAGGAATTTTTAACTGAAACCGTGTAGTAAGTAAGCATTAAGCATCTAGCGCTGATTACTCGTATGTCAGACTGATTTATGGTGGACATGTGAGAGATCAAAGAAAAAAAAAGAACATCTTACGAAAAATAGATCAAGGCGGATAGTATCGAAGAGCATTTGTCATAAAATTTTCATCAAGTACACCAAATGATTCCCTTGTTGACTTGGCTGGAGTTTTTTTGATGTTAGTGGGATAGTTCTTGTGTCCTCACCTGGACTATAGAAGAATGCAAAATATGAGCATTTGGAGTAGCCGCATCGACAAAAAAATAAAAAAATGCCTAACCACCAACGTTTACTTCGGCGTCCTACGCTATAGGTGGCACGCTTTTGGTTGAAAAGGTCGACGCCACCCATGCGCTTGGTATATTATTGAACTGCCAACGGACAGGGGATTTCAGCTTTGGATCCATCTTTCTGCGTTCTTCGTTTTCGAATCAAATGCAGTTGATAACAGATTTACCTGTTTCGTATCCATTCACTGTATAAAAGCTACATTTTGCGCTTCCTCCACTTATATTTCCCTTTCCTCATTCGGCGAATTGCTTCACGCGAACGTCTCATAACGCCCAAATAATACTCCTTGTTTACTGTCTGGCCTTCTGGCAAAAATTCATGATGCACTACACCGTTGTACTCGTAATCCATGAAAACCGTGAGCATTGCCTACTTTTTTGACTGAAAACGACGTGGTTTTTTTGGTTTCGGCTCATTTGGTGAACGCCATTCACTTGCCTGATGTCTGGATTGCGTGTCGTACTCATAAACCCACGTCTCGTCTCCAGTAATGATCCTTTTGATGAATGTGGGATCGGATTCAGCCTGGCAAATCACGACGGAAACCCAAATCATTAACCAAAATGTCTTGGACGGATCCATAGGCAATGTTCAAGTCCTCCGCTATCTCTCTGATGGTTAATTTGCGCTTATTGACCAATATTTCTTTTACTCGTACTTCATCAATGTTTTCGTCGGTTTTCGATGTCGATGGTCTGCCACTTCGTTCATCATCTTCGACTGACTCACGACCACTTTTGAACCGCTCGTACCACTGGTAAACGACCGTTTTCTTTAGAGAGTCGTTGCCGAAACACTTTTCCAACATTTCCAACGTTCGCGCACCATTAAATCCGTTTTTTACGCAAAATTTAATACGAGTACAAGTTTGTTGTTGCAAATTGAAATCCATATTTCTAAAATTGTTAGAAATCGCCAACACACACAGACATAGATGTACTCTTGGCTACGTAACTTTTGCAAATGTCAAGCCATGATGCTAAGATTTAGAGGGAATGTCAAGAACAAATTTACCAACTTAACAAAAAAAAAAAAAAACAGAACAGAACTCAAATCGGAACAATGGAGCGCCACATGGTGGCGTCGCCGGGAACTTTTTGATCCATCCAAAATTAAATGGATGGATTCGACTACATCTCTGAACAATTCGTACGAAAATGTTTCAAAAAGCCGTTCAGGTACCTATGATGAGTTCTCGACAGAATAGAGGACTGTAACGTTGCTTAAACTGCCATAAAAGCGATCAAAGATTCCCGGCTTAAACTTTTCTTATCGGATTCAGTAGGTGCAGCATTTCTTCTGCAGCCACTGGTATGCTAAGATGCTGATTTGCAGACAGAATATTTTTTTTTGTCAAAGGATCGATGCAAATAAATTTGTAAAGTACGGGATCTTACGCCGCCGGGGCGTTTTTTTTTTTTTTTTGTCTACAGCACGCGGTGTACCAAGTTCACATGTGGTCCCTCATCTAGGTATTTACCGCGCCCAAAACTGCTTTATTTCGGTGATGCTTTCAGTGTGGCGAGGCCGTTGATACGATATATTTCTTACTGATTCCAGCGAGGGGATGTCCGAAAAGATAGCGATACCTATCCAGAATGTTGCACCAAACCCAAGGTAGGATAAGCTGATGGATAGGGGAGGTCAATTTCCTTTTTGGTCTGCCTAAACAGAGGTATCTGTCATTTATAGAAATATAATCGTTTGTTGATTTGAGAGTCATCTGATGCCACTTAACTGTGGGCTTGTTCTACAACTCTCCTTGACCATGAATCTAAGCATTGGCTATGATATTCCGGGTCAACAATATGATTTCCCGCCTTCTATCCATCTGTCAACTTGACATCTGCATTATTCTTCTCACTTTGAATGTACAAAAAATGGATTCCCAAAAAAGTTGCAACACCAAATCGGGCACACAAAATCAATGTCAATGTCATTATGACAGCTTTAAGGTGCAAATCAAATGTCGAAAATTGCATTTTTTTTGTTTCTAAACTTCCATCTGACATTTAACAAATTTTTTTTTTTAAAGGAAATACCTGCTAATGAGTAATAAACTTGACCAAACTCAACATCAAAGTGCAAATCGTTATATGGAAGTAATCACCCATGAAGAATGACTTCCATAAATTGTCAGATACTGGTAAAATTCCAGCAAAAAAAGGCAAAACTACTAAACAACTTTTTTACTCAGTTTTTTTTTTTCGAGACCGTGTGAACTAAAGTCTCAATCTCAATCGATTTGTTCGGAATAGAGTAGAATCAAATATAGTGAGAGGAGGGGAAAAGGAAAAAATTAACATTCCTAACAGCAAAATTTTATACAATCAAAATGCAAATTTTTAATAAGAAAAATAAAATACAACTTACCGGCCATGCAAAATTGAATGCAAATTGTATGGGATTTGTAAATCCCATCTTCTTTTGTGGTGGTAGATTCGTCAGATTTACAGAATTCTCGCCAAGTATCGGTGTTACAACATCACCAAATGTACATTGTGATGTTGTATCGATTTTAGCTTGATAGTGTTTTAAACAAACACGAAATCGTGTTTTACATGTATCAATGCATTTGCCGCTTGCATCTGATTGTCCGCTACAGCAGTGACCTTCATGATCTCGTCCATTGTCATTGTTGAAGTATTTTAGCCGTAATTCAAATAAACCGGAACTCTTCACCTAGAATAGAATAGACAGAGAAGACTTAGATACTTCATTTTTATATATAAAAATATAAAAAAAAATAAAAAAATACACGTGAGTATATAAAATTATTTATACATAAGAGAATAAAAAAAAAAAAAAACGACACAACATAACCTCACACGATCAGAGATATAATTACTTTTAGGTTTGAATTAGCATAAGCTAGACTATTATTAGCAGTTAGGTGTATCTTTATTAATTAATTCTCAGCTTTACAGGCAGCTTTTACTATAGAGAAACCAGCGGCTCTTGATATATCTACAGATGGAAATTATAAATGCGTTGTGCTCAGATATTACGATTTACATATGCCGCTTTGCTTGATGGTTGAGTGGATAGTAAGTTTTTTTTCCGTTGTTGTCTTTTTGAGATACGTCAATTTTGTTTCTCTTGTTCTAAACAAAGGAAGTTGGCTAGTACAAAACAAAAAAAAAAAAAACAAAAAAAAAAAATAGAAACTGAGATGAATGAGATGGAAGTGTGTCGCTTTTTATATTTCACTCTGCATCAATGAGATCGGCGGAGAAGGGCGCCAATCGGCGTGAAGTTTCGAATTTGCATCAACTAAATCCATTCGGTTCAGAAAGTCAGATGTCATCTACTTTCTTCATATGACACTTGGTTGACAAAACTGACAGATGTTATAACGCCATCAATTGACAGTTATAGATATCGAAAAGGTAATTTTCCATTTTGTTCAGAAAGTGAAATGTCATTTACATACGAGAGTACATACGCTTTGACCCTTAGTTGAATGATGATTCATCATTCAGTTCGAACCTTGGCCAAATGGTCATCAACTGAAGGGTCTTGTTACTGAGCAGGTACGAATATTTGTTCAGAAAGTCGCTCTAGATACCGAACGGATATTCCCCATTTTGCCCAGAAAGTCAAATCACATCTATTTTCTCATTCACATTCAGTTCGAGGTCCAGATAGTGAGCAGGAAGTCAAATGTCACCTACTTTCTTCATGACACTTGGCTAACAGAACTCTTGCTCGAATCATCACCAATTGACAGTTAAAGATATTCGTTAGATTTAACCTTGTTTTGAAAAGAGATGATTGTTGGGTTGACCAAATTTCCATGAATCAATAATTTTCTATTATTTGAAACTCAGATGAGACTATAAATAAAACGGTACAATAGAATGATGTTTTCCATACGCTGTGACGTTCGATATGCATCCAGGAACCATATAGGTGTAAACTACTATAAAATTAATTTGGTTTTCATGTCACAGATACTTGGTCATTTCATCGATCGTGATTACTTCCGATCGCAATCAAAATGGCTTGTAATCAACGAAGGTTCCAGCTAACTTTGGAGCTGTAAAAAGCATTAAAAAGCAGTTGTCAAACTTTATATGATGTCCAGCGTGGAATCATCCACCGATTTGACATTTGAACCACCTTGAAGTGAAATGTCAAGCGACATTGTATTGCTGAGACGAGAGACTTTTATGGTCAATTATGAACAGAAAAAGATGTCAAATCAAACACATTTTAGTATCTGTGAAGAATATTCTTAGCCAGGGATGGTATTCAACTATTTCAAAAATGACACAAGTAGAACACCAAAACCTTAAGGTGGAAACAAGGCGCCAGAACTTGTAAATCGTTTCCATCTCTCAGAAGCATTTCGAAAACATCATTTTTCGATCAAACAAATGCGAAAAGGATGCACGATAACCTTCAACCTTTCGTACGCTTCCTCTTTATTATAAAATGTGTGTTTAACGACACGTCTGAGGAGTCTTATTTTTGTTTTTTTTTTTTGCTTGTGCAACTCTTTCCTTACAGATGTGCAGACTGCTTACGATGCCGAACGGCAAACGGCAGGCGTCAGCAGCAAGTGACATGGCACATGCCGTGCGGGAGAACTATAATAAATGTTTAAAGCGTGTCACAGCCCTAAAATCCCCAAACTCCACATGGTGTTTTGGAAAAAAAAAAAAACTAAAAATAAAACCAAACCAACTTGCACTCGGTGTCTGACGCGGCTATAAAGTGTGGTCTGCTCCAGCCAATGGGGAGGGAAAATTCAGCTCCTACTCTATTCAAAATTCCAAAGGATTTCGAATTTCGAATTTCAAATTTCAGATTTCAGATTTCAGATTTCTCTTCACAAAACTCGTACGTTTCTTGCCTTCCTGCTCCTTCTGGATATTCGTCGAGAAGAAGACTCTGCAATTCACTTCTCTAGATAATCGAATTAAAAAGCCATTCGTTTACTCTTCATCAGTCCATGGTAGAGTGCTGGTTATGCACCACGATAAATCTTTCATCGTGGTATTTAGCATCAGGCAAAACTGGAGACTCATCCAAAGTAAAAAAAAGAAAAAAAAAAAAAAAAAAAAACTATTTGGACAGTTCACTCAAATAAAAAGAAAACTAAAATTGATATAGAGGTTTGCCCGACAAGACAGAGTATATAGCAAGGGATGCGCCATACCATGGCCGGCGCTCGCTTAAATGTCGACTCTCCATTAAGCCGCTTCTCACTGGATCTCAGGTTACTAGTCAAACATTAATCATTCGGTGAAAATGAATTGCAACTGGATATGGTTAAAAGATTTTGATGTTCGTTTTCCTTTTCTTGTTCTCTGGTTCAGGTTGAGTATTTTTTTAATAAATTCAAATAAACAAATTGGACAAGTTCCGCGACACAAATCAACAATAGCAGCAAGCAGCATTGAGCATCACCATCGAGCAAAAAGCAAAAATCATAAATTTTCGGAAGGAATCCTGTCACTCTCCTCAAATGATTGCAAATTTATGACATCTACTTTCGGTTGGTTTTGTTTGCTCTTCTACATCTTTTTTTTTTTTATTCTGTATTTCAATTTTTCGGACTTATCTTTCAATCTTCGAAATCGGGCAACGATAATAAATTAACAAAATTAAAAATGCATAATAAATTATTGAGGTTATAATAAATAAGAATTAGAAGTTGTCAAACCTTTCCGTACACTCAGCCGTGTGACTGAGTTATAAAAAGATACAGATGAATTCATTAAGTGTAGACGAACAAGAAAAAAAAAAAAATTATAATACACCGCTACGATCTGTAGTGATCGAGTTTATGCAGCAGCGGTTACACTATACAAACTCGTGCCTGTCACTTTGATGAGAACAAGAATCATAACAATAAAAATTCACAAATTGTGTGATTTGCAAATGGGTTGTTTGTTTTCTGATTTGACAGGTGATTTGAGCAGAAGTAACAGTAAACTTTATTCACCGACAGATATGCCATTTTCGGTTGGTTTATTACGGTTATCGGCTTGGTGTTAGATGATGGGATTGTCATTTCTAATTAATCTGTCACAAGTGTTGGGAAGATGGTGAGGTTTTTTTTTTTTTTTTTTTTTTTTTTGTCTTTCAATATCCATTTAGGTAATTATTGTGGTTTATCGAATGGCGCCATGTTTTTATAGATTTTTGTCTTATATAAGTGACAGTGCTAGGTCTTGTCATTCGTTTTGTTGTGGGAAAAAAAGAAAGGCAACAGTCCGGTTGGTAATAAATCTCAAACTCGTCGGCTGTCTCCAAATCAAAAAAAAAAAACTGATGGGAATGACCTAGATTTGATGGAATACAGTTGTCTCTGTGTTTCTACAGATGACAGCTGTCATATTTGACATTTATGAATAATAGTCGAATGGTAAATTCACAGGGAAACACGTTCCCAGCGATGCATTGGAAGATGCATTTACTTACACTCAAGATTTATGTCAACACCTTGTTTGTACCGTCAATGACACTCTACCTACCTGTCTGTCAAATAACCTTGCAAATTTGACGCACCTACTTAGTCATATGTACATATGTACATAAGCGCAGATACTCGCCTAAGTCATGTTCCGTTCCCATAAAGTAATGGCCCATTCAGTTGAACATCATCACTAGAGGCAGTGTCTAAGTGTCTATTCATTTCATCGTGCGACACAAGATAAGTTCACAGGAGACACCTTCATACCTGACATCACTGTCAAAGCAAACGCAATAGGTGGCTTTTCCCAGAAGTTGGGGTCTGCTATTTTAATTCAGAAGAACAAAACTATCGACGGAAATAGATTGAGTCATCATTGATCCGTGCAGACAAAGGAAATATGACATTTCTGTCAACACGATAGGTGCCTACCTACAAACAGAGATGTGAACCTCTGAAACTGAAACTGAAACAGCCAGACAATCTCAGTCATCTGCAAGAATGAAACAAAGAAATCCCAAGTGAAAAATTTTATTGTGAAACCATAAACTGACTGATTAGTAGATCTTGACCCAAAGATGTCTAATCGTACGTCAAGTACCTAAACACTTTGCACGATCATACCTAGACTTTACTCAGAAATTTCGTAATCAAATCCCGAGCTCCTCATCAAAATCAATTGTGTGAAATACCTACACCACACTTTCAAATAGTCAAATGCAAAAGTTCAAATTGTAAAACCTTACCATCTGTCACAAGACATCTGTCAAAATGCCATTTGAATGGTATTTTTTTTTTTTCTGTTTTCTTCTAGTTGTATCTCAGAACTATTACAATCCATTAGGGCATAACCCCGTTAAATATCACCGGAAGCACACACCGAATGACTAAGTCTATCCCGTGAGATTTTTTTTTTTTTTTTTTTTTAATTTAAATTTGACATTTCTGTCAAAATGAAAGCAGCAATCGATACCGGAAGAAGCCATAGGAAGTAGTCTTATTCAATCGATTTGTGCTTTTCATTGACCTACTTACACACAGATGACACCTGCCAAAAATTCAGATTGTTTTCCTTGATATCTACGTACACCATCTGAACCATCGTTAACATCATCCCACTTTTACAACATCGAAACATCAAAGAAGGCTCTAAATGACATTCCGAACGCGTTTAATTGCTTAATTAAAAAATATAGAAAATATATGACACTACCTCTAACTAAATTATGCAATTAAGAAGCACTACACTCGGAAACTTTGACTTGGATGTTCGACGTTCAACTCCACTCCTTCTCATTTCCATTTCCATATGAGAGAGCACAGACACATAAAGTGGGAATGTAATACAACGAGCAAATAGCTCTATGCGAGCAAACATCAAACAGATCCATATTACCAGGTCTGCTGGTATTCATTGGGCCAAAAATTTAGAGTGTAGCAAAGTGGATGTGGATACTGTGTAGTGGTGAAATCTGACAACGATGCTCTAAGAGCAACAAAAGCAGATCACCAAAGAAGACCGAGCAATAACAAGTCACACACAGAGAATTCACAAAAAGCGTACAAAATGTGGATACAAAAAAAAAAAACAAAATTAAGAAAAACTCCCAAATGGTCTTAGAGCATAGGCACTAGGCCGAAGTACTAGTCAATAGTCACTAGGCAGCAAGCAGCACAACCACTGCGAAGGAGACAGGCCCAACAAGAGATACGATAGCCATAGCAGTAATGTTGTAGCTGAGCCCAGGTTAGATCTTGCCAAGAGGTAGGTAGCCGCAAGTATGGTGTTAGGTCTCCAAAGGTAGGTAACTCCGCAGACACCTTGTTTTATGCGCGATCGTTGTTTTACCGTCATCATCCCCTTACCGCCCATTCACCTTCTTCTTACTCTTCATCATCATCATAATCATCATTATCATCATTATCATCGTCATCATGGTGAGCATCATTATATGATCATCATTGCCATCGCAATCGCCACTGCCGCCGCCCTGACCTCTCTCATCAACTTTTCCAACCATCTACTCACTTGCTCTCATCGGCATCCGTGATTCATTTCAAGTTTATAGCCAGGAAAAAACCTTATTAATACGAAAAAACACACCAAACCCCCAAGACTATACACAAACGACAGCAAACTACTACTACGGCTACGACTACGACTAAAACGACAACGAGCAAAGCACCGAGCACCACACAGAGCACACAAAATGAAAAGGCAAGGAAAAATATACACACAATAAAACAAGTAACAAATAAAAAAAAAAAAAAAGAAAAAAACACAAAAAGAGCAGTAAAAAAAAAAACGAAAAGGAGGAATAAAAAATTCAAGAAAACCGAATTGTTTCCCACGGCATACGATTCGCCGGTCAAACATTGAATCTTGAAGTGGACACGCCGAGAAGTGAAGGAACGAGTGGTGGCAGTGGACGACGGCGGCGACGACGACGACGACGACGACGACAACGACTGGTGTAGTAGAAGTTGCCCCGCGCTCGCTCTATACTTTGATCGCTATAGGTGTATACGATTATACGATACGATCCAAAACACTTTACTTCACTCCACAGATCCCCTCTGACCAACTGATCAACCAACTATCCAATCCATCCACACGGTGTATTGTGTATATTGATCGTTTGTAGTGGTATGCACATGGAGTGCATACTTCTGCTACTAGATGGCCCCTATCCCATCCAACACTGCTATTGCTGCTGCTGTTGCTGCTGCTGCTTTACTTGCTTGCTGCACTGCTACTTTTGCTGCTGCGTGCTGGATTGCGCTTTCATGCGCGATCGTAGCTGATCGATCGACAGGAGATCTGCGACGGCAGCGGAGATGGTCGCTCGGTGAATTGCTTGGATTAAAAGCAACGACTACGACTACAACTACATCATTGGAGAAGAGAAGAAGGCCATGGTATCAACTGGATGGATGATGATGATGATGATGGAAGAGGAGAAGAACGAGCAACAGGAACCAGGGGAATGGGGGAGAACCTTTCCGCAACAAGAATTCGGCCAATTGCCTTGATCGTAGTAGTGGTAGTAGTACTCGTACTTAGCAATAGTACGAGTAGCAGTTTGTAATGGTGATATTCGTCGTGCTATGGCTCTTGCTCACTGATTATGATCGTGGTAAAGAAGATCGCACTCGTACCTAACTTTCTTTGTCGAAAATTTCAAGAAGATCATGGTAATGTGGTATCCTCTTTTTATGATTGTTGCAGTTTTTCTTTTGACATTTCTCTGTGATCTGTCAAAAATTCGAAACGATCGAATGAGGACGATAGTGATCAGTGGCTTTTTTTCATTTGGCGATCAGCGATCGGTGATCGGTGATCGGTGATCATCCACTGTCCACTTTCTTTTGACGAAAATTTGCTGAATTTTTTCTTTGCCAACCACAAAATTGACGTATGGGACTGTATTCCAACATTCCTTGTTTGTGTTTGATGATTGGTGGTGTTTTTGTACTTACTTTTGTATCTGTCGGCTCTGTACTTTCTTTTGCAGAAAATTTCGGTGCATTCTTATATAATCGGCAGGAAATTCCTTTGTGATCTGTCAAAAAGTGACGATTGTCATTAAGGATTCCACTGATCGTTGGTTGCGTCGATAGATGTCCACTGTTTTTTTTTTTTGTGAGAATTCAGATTATTAAGGACCTATCGAAGTTGAGCGGTGCATTTATGTACGAGTATGTGTTTCATAAGTATGCTGGCAGATAATGTTTCGGCATTACTCTCGAGACTGTGAATTTGATCAGGGATTTTGGTGATCGCTGCTTTCTTTAGATGAATAGGAATTCATTCAGAACGACATCCAGGTAGCCTAGAATTAAAGTCCATTTAGTCATCTATCAAAGTAGAAAACTCGACGATCACGGTGATTGTTGGTGCTTTATGCTCAAGTGGTCATCCTATAAACCTCTGGCCGATGCAAATTAATGTGTCAACAAAGTTAGAACGATCACCAATCTTCATACTCGTTGATACTATTGCATCCAGCACTTCTGGAAGTCGTAACACAATCAAAATGACATTTCATTCATTCGTCAAATGACAATTGAATAGATCACCAATCAAAGAGCAACATGCACTGACTAGGCACCAATGTACCAGTATGATGATACATGTGATGTTAGGAATGACCATGGACAAGGATGATTGCCTACTTTCTTCTTTTCCAGCCAATCAAGTGCGATAGGCACACTTTTTGACATTTGCCTCATCTGTCAAGTTGCAACTGGTAGCCAGCAACAGTAGGAAAGCAGCAAAAAAAAAAAAAAAAAAAAAACTTTAATAATAATAACAACATCAACATCGACGCAACGCACTTCTATCGGGATGATGAGAATCACTCAACCGTTGTTATAATCGTACGTAGTGCCTCCGCTCCCGGCCGAGGCCCATTGTTAAAGTGTTACATATATGACAGCAAAAAGAAGCAACTACAAACTACAGATATAGATGAATTCTGTTGGCTGCCTGATGTGGATTGTATGTAAGTATGTTTTATTAATATAATAAAAAACAGTTATGAGCGGCGCTCTTAATTAAGCCACGCAAAGAAAGGGAGAGAGAAAAAAAAAAACGTAACTTCACCCATTAATTATGTTGTTTTATTATTATTTTTTTTTTTTTTTTGTTTTTTTGTTTTATTGTTTGTTTTTGTCGCTGTTGTCGTTGTCGCTGTCGTTGTTACTGTCATCCACACATATACCATGATAGAGGGCACTGAGAAGAAGAAAGTTCCTTCTTCCCAACTGCATCCAACACTCGGTTATTGTAAATGCACCAAAGAAAGAGATGCATTTATACAAATGTATTTAGATAGAGGGAGAAAGAGGGGAATGAATAAAAGACCCATTCTAAACTCCATGTGACCAAAAAAAAAAAAACGTTTTTTTAGATTAACAGCGAATTAATGAGGAAGACAAAATGATTCATCGCTCTTTCAAGGTAACCTCTATTCGATTTTCTCATATCTGTCAAAAAATTAAGGAGGGGAAGTGTCAATTTGTCTGGGAATAAATTGGTGCGACTGCATTTATTCAATTTTACTGACTGGGTGTAGTTTTATCGGTAGATTAAGTGGGCTCGCTGGGAAGATAGTTATGCAGAAATGTCAAATTCGAGAGATAGACTGAATTATGAAGTAAAACTCTTCGATCACGTGACTGGAGTAGGCTTAGGGTATAATACTTGGGATCTGTCAGAATTGTATTCGATATATGGATTTGTCACCGCATGGGTTCACAATCGTAGACAAACCATCGACAAGGCATCACAAGAAGACATCTTGTTTCGATATTGCTTTTAACTGTCAAATTTCAAAGTGTCAAACCTTCTATTGCTTAAAACCTAAACCAAACCATCTGTCATCATCAAACCAAACCATTGCGACGTATCTTCCAAGAAAACTCGGAATCAATAGAAAATTGCAAATTCATGTGTCAAAGGTCAAACGTCACCATGACATTCCAGTCATTCCAATACTCTAAGCCACATGATGACTTGGAAATTCCGAGACATTCTACTACCAGTTCGCCATCCCCAGATATTCCGCTCCACCAAATTAGACGGTTGAAAATTTGTAGACGAATACATCTGTCAAACGTTTGACAATTTAGAGAGTTGACAGGAAATCAAAGAAACAATTTCGAGTGTAAAATACCCTGAACATGACTAAACATGCATACCACTATCGCCGATCATTAACTCCATGTTTTTCTCCTTTTTTCGACTTTGCAAAATTTCGAAAAAGTTCTCTTTTTTTTTTTTTAAAAGTCAAGATGATCCGGAGAACATATGTGCCCAGTGCCAAGTTAAGATGCTGTCATATATTTCTGTTCTTTTTTTTTTTTCGTCGTCAGAACAAGCATTCATTGAAGAGGAACCCCAGGAGAGAGTTCTTTTTTTTTAACAAAAAAAAAAAAGTAAATCGACACTTTTACCCGTACGAGGCATGATGTCGTCTGGTGGTAAAGAGTTTTTTGCAAAGTTAATACTTTTTTTTAATCATGCAAAATACTTGGAGTTTGTTTTTAGGCCCGAAATAGCAGCAGCAGCAGCAGCAGCAGGAGAATGACATTTGCTGGTAGACCGTTGGATGGTATGACCTACGCTGAGCATATGGTAAAGAGAAGAAGAAGGTAGTAGAATGTGCATATGCGATAGGTGGAACCTACTCAGGGGGGGCTTACTTTTTTTAAGTGATCTGGTTTTGTTTTGTTTTGTTTTTTTTTTTTTTTTTTTTTGACAGAAGAAATTGACAGAAGAGCACATGACAGTTGTACACTTTTTTCGTACTTTGATACTGCACGTGTGGATGGGTTGTGTAATAAGTTGGAGGCCATGTTGATAAGTTTGACAAGTACCTTGGAAATAACCTGTCAATCTGCGTTCATTTACTGTCATCAAACGTCAGTGCAAATGTCATTCGACACTTTAGAAAACAAATCATTTGAAGGGTTAGGTTAGGCTAAAACATCACATCACACAAACACCAGGCACCTAAACGGGCCCTTCGCGATCCCTGTGGACTGGAAGAAGTATGAGTATATGTCAAAATTGCATTCGTTTGATGACACGGAGACTCAACCAACTCCATGATGACTTACGTCAACAGCGCAATTTTATAATGTAAATGTACAAATGCACTTATCTTGTCGAAGCTCTCTAGAGATAAAATGAGAAAAAAAAGGTTTTTGTAGTCTTCTACAGAAGCAATTTTGAACAGATCATGCTTGAGAAGGAACACTCATCCCATGATAGCCATTACATCAAGCATTGGATTCTTGTACTCAAATATTATCTTGTCCAAGACCATATGGACGTAAGATCGTTTGACGATCTCGATCTTAAGTCTGAGAATACAGAGTCTGAAGTTCCATGATAGAATTAACACTTTTCTGGTACTCAAGTCTAGATGGATTCACGATCTTTGCGATCGGAAGATCAGTTAGGTAAATGTGTCATTGCTCACGAATAGAGTGACCTAGTACTGCTCTGAAGCCTCTGTTCGACGAAGGTCCGCTTAATTAAAGACAGGCCAAACATACTGCGAAAAATAGCAGGTTAAAGTGAGCAAACGTAAAATCAGAAAAGATTTGGATATTTGCCACTAATTAGTTCCATTCAGAGCCTGAATTTTTTCCCTAAAGAAAGCCCCTTGTTTGACTCCGATAGTGGCTTCCAGATTGAATACTGTGACTTTGATGGCTGAGTTTTCAGGCCGATTTCAAAGCGATTGATTAGAGAAAACTACGAAGGAGACAAGTCTAAGTGGTGATTCGATTTCTGTTGCGACATGCAGAGCATATGAACATAAACAAGGCAAACGGATACAAGTTGAAAGATTTCCTTAATTTTTGTAGATCAAAGGACTTCAACATGGCAATTATGCATTTTCAGATGAAGCAGATCTTCCTCCACTTCATACCAAGTTTTCTTACTTTTTTGACTCTTATGGGTAAAAAATCCAGAAAGCAACTCACATTAGGCACGGCGATTTAGGCGCTTTAATTATCTTTAAAAAGACTTCGGCATTTAGGCCAACATTTTTGCCCTCGTAAGCCTTTAAAAACTCTTGGACAGGCATTTTTCTGTCTTCTGTATTTGACTAAACAATTCGGGCTTGTAGCTTAGATCTTTTGGAACAAGTTGTGTGGAGTAAAGGTTTAATAAAGTCAAGCTTGACCAGAAATCGGATTCTGCCATGTTCCAGTCTTTTAAACTTACGCTTCAATATTTTTATGGAAAGGCATTCTGTTTGGGCCTTCAATCTGAATATGGACTCTAGATTTAGGCACAATATTCCATCAGACCCTATATGCTGTGTGGGTTTTATAAAATTCGATCTCGCGTAGGGAGCCAGAAAATACAATTAAGTCGTTGGCTTGGGTCTAAAATGCAGGCCAAATTTTTTTCCATTTAAAAAGTCATATTCCATCTGATCTGTCAAAAATATTCTTTTTGACATATCTTTTGGAGCTGAATTTCTTGTGAGAAGTCAGAAAAAAGCAATTCGGAGTCAAAAGGTTGTTAAGGACTAAATTTCGTTGGCTCCGAAATAGAGGCCCTACATTCGATTTCTATTCAAACATTTATTTGACAGGCTTTTTAGGTCTTGCATCTAAATTAAGCCAGAGTTTAGCTAGCTATAACTTGAAAAGGATTATAAGAGGCTATATTGGGTCAAAAACATTATCGTAACATTACTTTTCGCCCAAAGTTCAAAGACTTCTTTTGGAAAAGCTAGTTCTTACGTTAGTAGTCGGAAAATAGGTTCAGGGCCTCTAAGTTGTGTGAAATACAGCAAATCCTAGCCCGAAACTTTCAGTGTCAGTGATTTAAGTAGACGAAACTCCTATCTACCTTAAGATCTTACATAAAAACATTTTGGGCTTCGTATTGATCAAAAAGCTGTATCTGGCACAGTATATATCCGCTGGCTTGCTTCCAGTATTTAAGACTGGATAGGTGATTTGGAGACCAAAAAGATGATCAGGAGACTAAAAAAAAGAAATCAAAGTTTAGGCCTTCAGACAAGGGAAACATAAAATAGACATTCTTTCGGGACTTAAGAAGGCCGCTTTGGAACATGTATGCATCAGGTTTAACAGCTCCTACGTCCGTATTTAGGTCGGAAGTTCTTAAAATATAATTTAGGCCCAGAATATCAGGATCAGAGCCTCTAAGTTGTGCGAAATACAGCAAATTCTTTGATTTAGACCGAACACTTCTGTGTCACTGAATCCTAACCACCTTAAGGTCTTACATAATAGCAAAATGAGGAATTTTTGGTCAAACACTTTGGCATTCGTATTGATCAGAAAGCTGTATCAGACACACTATATATCCGCTGGCATGCTGCCAGTATTTAAGAGTGGATAGGTGATTTGGAGACCAAAAAGATGATCAGGAGACTAGAAAAGGAAATCAAAGTTTAGGCCCTCAGACAAGGGAAACATAAAATAAACATTCTTTCGGGACTTAAGAAGGCCAGTTTAGGACTTGTGTGTATCAGGTTTAATGGCAATGGCAGAATAGAAGCAAACCTACAATCTGAAAGGGCTGATGATTGTCTCTATTTATCGTTTTCTAAAGAGATGGCAAAATTCAGTTTGTCTTAATTCTTTTATGGATTGTTAGTGAAAATGTCTTTGCTGCTAGTCGTAGTAGAGAAACGATTACACGAATTTAGGCCTAAGTGGTTCCGTGATAAGTATTGTTCAGAAAATTTTTAACTTTCAAATTAGTACTGTCAGCTCTTAACTTCTGCATCCAAAAAGGACATTGAAGCAAAATTTGAGACTTCTAATAGGAATAGTAGACTATTAGGAGACTTAAGAAAGGAGACAATCTACGCCGTCGTCAGAAAACACAATTTAGGCCCTATTACAGCAGAGCCCAGTGATGGATACATCACATTTCACACTGCATCTAAAGACTCTATTTACTCGAATTTCGAAACATTTCAGTTCGAACTCAAGGTTTCTAAGTAAATTTTGGTCCTAACAATTTCGATCAATTTTGACTAGGTAGGTACTTTCAAACTTCTCCCTCAATCAGTCGAGGGAGACAAATGCCTGTCTGTTCTCTCTCGCCTCAGTTTTGAGTATCATTAGTCCTACATTCTACAAATTCTACATAGATGTCAAAAATTGTAATTTCTGACATCTGCAATGTGTCAAAGAGCTTACCTCGCTTAAAACTAAAAATAAAATCCATGCAGACAGGCAAATTTTAATCCAATTCATCTTGCAAATCAAAGTCGTTCGTATCGTCGACGACTTTTCCTTGAAGGGCGGCGATTTTGATTATAATTTTTTATTTTTTTATTTTTTTTTTGAAAAATTCTTTGTTACTTCGAAAACGACACTTTCGTCGGGAACTTCCCCAGTACGCAACCGAATGTGGAAAATTGCAAAAAAATGTTGTGTTGCACTTGTTTTGTATCCAAAAAAAAAATAAAAAATTTTCTTTTTCTATTTTATGTGCGTGAGGGTGCGGGGTGGTAGTGTGTAGTAGTTTCGAAAACGCGGATTAGAGTTTTAACTTTACCATTTCGTCAGATTTTCATTTTTTTTTTCTCTTTTTGATTTTGGTTTTTGGGACGCGCGACGTTTTTCGGATCACAAAGGGCTTTCGGTCTTCCACAGGATTGTTACACTTTTTTCATTTTTCTAGCTTGCGATTGAGGAAGTCGATTTTATTCGTTTTAACGCGGATTTTGGACGTTTGTTGTTGTTGTTGTTTTACGAGATATAACGTTAGAAGCACATGCTTGGAAATGAAAACAAAAATCAACCCACACGAGCAGTGTTCTCTGGATTATAACGGAGTTACCTTTGGATTTTCAACCTTTTTTTGACAGAACGCGCGCGTTTTTGTTTTTTGACGTTTACGACTGAATTTATTTAAATTTTTTGGTTTTTGCGATTATCCTTGTGGCGGTGAAGAATTCATTCAAAATCCAACAAAGTGTCACTTGAATCCTTCGAAGGGTTGAATCGTGTGAGTAGCCGGCGTTGCAGAGTTGAAATAAAACGACAGAAATGCACTCTCAAAAATGATGCACTAAATTTTGTGAGGACCCGTGTGAGATACTTAGCGGTATGTGGAGTGTAAAAAATGAAGAGAACAACGAAAACAAAAATTTTTCTTTTTATTATTATTTTATTTTTTTTTTGTTTAAACAAAATTGTTGTGTAGCAATTGATAGGTGATTTGTGCAATGAAAGTGTAATACACGGCGATTTGAAATGTCCGACCCGACATTCACCACGCAAACTTCAATACTGGCGACTGGTTCGACATTCAACTCGTCGGTCAGCTCGAAAATGTTGAAGTTCGCGTTCGAAATGAATTTTCGAGTGAGCAGCACGGATGGATGGTGGCATTTGGGATGATCTCTTTTCAGCATATGCCGTTGACAAGGGCAAAGTGTGGTGGGTTAATGCAATGCAACAACAATGTCGTTGGGATGAGTGGGAAAAAAAACAAAATTGTCGGACAGATGTTTTGTGTTGCTCTGTGTTTTTTTGTGTGTTTTTTGGGTTTATGTTCGTTCTCCTCTCGGGATGGTTCGAAATTTGAGAGGATGAATTTGAGACGGTGTGGTGGATTGGTGGATGAATTGCCGGCTGCAATTTGTTGGGGTAAATTGTGTGTGTGTTGTTTTTTTTGCAATTGAGAGGAGAGTTTTAGGATTTTGATTTCCCCTTCGGTTTTGTGGTCGGTTCGTTGTGGTTCATTTGGTGAAGGGTGAATTATTTAGAAATTCATTTGGTGTGATGAATTTTGTGTTTTTTGTTTACTTGAGAGAGGAATGCCAAGTTAGAGGAGGATTTGTTGGCTCTCTAATTCTGATGTGGTTTTAGGATTGGACGGTAGAGGCGCTGATGGTGGTTAATTTACACCTTTAAGTGGGCGATTGCGACTATTGGCGGGAGGATTTGAATTTGGAATTCGTTCGATGGGTAAATATTGAGAGGTGATTGATTGGGTCCCAGCGCGACGAGCCGTTGGGAATGTACACATATTCTCAGGAATGCATTTTTCATTTTTCATGTTCCCCATGGATAAAAGCGATTTATGTGGGGGCGAGTAAAACTGGCAGAAGCCCTTAGGAGCCAGGGCCAATACTGGGCTTGAGTGGCTACCATGTTGCGACAGGAAGACATAAGAGTTCTGAAAGGAACCCAGGTGAGGCGACGAACGGTCGAACTCTAGATGGCACTCGTATTTGAGATAATAGGTACACGCGCGCTCTTCTCGTACGCGTCAGTGACACGGACGCCGCAATCAACATATTAAGATCAACGTCCGTCAAACAAGGAGTAGCATGAGCTTTCGATCCAGATGACTCCTGCGGCTCTGTCCCATTAAAATATAGCGGTAGTTAATCTGAGTGCTGTTTTTAGCGACTTGCCGCAGGAAAGTGAAAGATCGAGAGGTCTCCAGAAGAGCCATACTGTGGAGAACTATGGGCAGTTGAAGTGAAGAAGAAGGCAAGCACAAGGAGACGGCAAATCCTATTGAAGGCTCTAAGTCTCACTCCTCCAGCGGCGACAAACAATAGAAACAGATCGGGGAAAGTGACACCAACTAAAACCGACCGTCTTGAATATGGTTTGCCTCTGACACTGCCTCTGTAAATGGGTTTTTCCGTACACGAAACCGGCGCTGCAACCAGCAAATTCTGCAGTTGTAGACTACAACTAGTAGCGGACGTAAATCGGATGGAGCGGTCGAACTCATTGACAAAAACAAAGAACGGACACGATGTTCGGATAAGACTGGTGCTACAATCAGCAAAGGTCACAGTTCTGTTCGACGGACGTTCGTTTTACCGAGCAAAACCACCCAGAGAAATAATTCTGCTGGAAGCCTTACCCGCGCATAAGATCCGACTGAAACTGGTGCAGCAACAGCAAAAGGTTAAAATCTTTGCACACAGCGCGCGCGAAGGAGACTTAGGGAGGAAGAAAAGAGAGGTACCTATGTACATTTGGTTTTAAATGTTTGCAAGTTATAACGACTGGGAAGTAGAGAGCTCGACAGGGTATTCCATAAGCGAGTTTTGCAGAATAAGAACGAATAACCATATTTATCAGTATACCCTCACACTGATAAGCATTCATAGCGTCACGGGTGTTATGAAGTTTTGAAGGTGCGGCATGCTACTAGCGATTTTTGTGGTGGAAAGAGCGATAGAACAAAGTGAGGCAGAAAGGGCAGTTCGGGCAGACGGAACTTGGATGTCTCTGGAAAACCCCGGAATGCCGAAGGGGACGTTACCGGCGAACCTATAAGAATGCCACTATCACCTCTCTGGCGCTTCGAATTCGGAAGGTCGACAATTCCAATTCCAACAGTCTGAACGACATTGAACGGAACTAGCTAAAGCAGATAATGTTTACATTCAAGCAGAGGGTTACGATATGGAAAAGCGAACTTTTGGGGCCAGTTTTTCAGTTCAAGACCATCCGAGTCTTGGGATTTAACTGGAGTTAACCTCAGAAACAAGTTTTCCAGTAAATTTTAACTCAAAGCTAACTCCAAGTTAACCAAGCAAATTTGATGGGGTATCTGGAGAGTAAATAAACAGATCTTTTTGACAGCTGACAAATTGGCAAGCGAAGGGGTTTATTTCAAGTCTTAAATAATAGGAAAAACAATTGAACCCTTAGAAAAAAAAACAATGCAAACCTAGAACAGCAATGAGAGCTGAGATGTCCGTACAAAATCATTCGTTCCTGTATCCCCTTGTGGGTCCTGGGGCCTCTACTATGCCTATGCGGCATCGAGTGCGGTTTCTGAAAATGTACCTCAGCTGTCCCAAACTTTTTCCCAGTTGCCGTGCTTCCTTCTCAACTGTTCCATTGCATCGCTTGGTTAGCTATGGACCTGTCACCCTTTCGGAGAGTGACCAATCCACTGCCACTTTCGTCGTCGTATGGTTGTGTTTATAGGTTCATGGTCCGTTCTCTGATAAAGCTGTTCATTAGGGGTACGGCTTGGCCAGAATATCCTTAAGATATAGCGTAGGCACCTATTGACAAACGTTTGTAGCTTCCTCCTAATAGTGTTGGTCACCCTGCAGGTACCACATCCATATAGTAGCACGGATTCGAAGTTGGAATGGAACAGTAGTAGCTTGGTGTTTAAGCTAATTGCATTACTTCGCCAAACTGTGGATAGCGTCCCAAACGCAGATTTTGCTTTGCCTACGCCATTGGCTATATACAGTTCGGTTCCGCCATCCGTTGAGACAATACTCCCAAGGAATTGGAAACTCTCTGCTCTCTCAACCGTCTGTCCAGCCATACACATATGAGTTAATGAGTTTGGTGTTAGTCTGATCATTTTTGTTTTTGCCGAGTTAATTTTCAGCCCAACGACGTCTGTTTCCCTCTCCACATTAGTTGTCATTTGGTGAAGGTCCATTATTCTGTGAGACAGAAGGAATACATTGTCGGCGTAGTCAAGGTGTTTGAGTTCACATGTAAGAGTCCATCGAATTCCTCCATTTCCTGTTAACAAAGCCCCATTCAGCACATCGTTAATCACCAATAGAAACAGTATTGGTGAAAGTATGCAGCCTTGTCTAACCCCGCTTTTGAATTCGAATTCCTCAGACAGTCTTCCTCTGTATAAGACGTGACATGTGGGCCCATCATACGTAGCCTTGATAATTGCTATTAATTTATCAGGAATGCCGCTCCTGTGCAAGGCACGCCAGTTAAATTCCCGATTGACACTATCAAACGCCTTTTCAAAATCGATAAACAGCAGGTGAAGGGTGATCGGTACTCAACACACTGCTCGATGATGATCCGCAAGGTGTTGATGTGGTCGACACAGGAGGATCTAGAGCGGAAACTTGTTTGGCGTCGAGTGTGTCTTCGAGGTGTTCTTTGATTCGCTCCAGGATGATTTTAGCTATTATCTTGGCCACAGCAGGCAGCATGCAGATACCACTCGAGTTTCCGCACTGCATTAGATTGCCTTTTTTAGGGAGCTTGGCGATCATTCCGTTCTTCCACTCGTTCGGAAAACTCTCGGCTTCCCATGTTCCCCCGACAGGTAGGAACAGCTGATGTCGTTGGCGCAGCTAGAAACAGCTCCGCAGGTATGCCGTCCAGTCGTACCGCCTTATTAGTTTTCAGTGCTTTGATTGCGGCAATAATCTCTTCCTTACTGGGGGTTGTGAAGCGAATTCGGGAATTTCTTTCTACGGACACTTCAGTCTGACTTGGGTGCATGTTGCTGGCGAATACTCGGCTTAGAACCGAAGCAAAATGCTCCTTCCACCTCTTCAGTTGATCCTCATCCGATATTAGCAACGAACCGTCTAAGCCTTTCACTGGATGTTGAGTAGAGCTTCGGTCACCTATAAGCTCTTTGGCGATTCTGTAAACGGTTCTGCTGTCGGACCTCGCTGCTGCTTCTTCTGCTTGCGTGGCCAGCGCACTGATGTAATTGCGCTTGTCACTTCTCACGCTACGCTGCACTTCTCTCATCTTCATGCGATATAGGGATTCTAGCTCGATCCTCTCTGCTGCTGGAGCCGCTGCAATTCGAGCTCTTAGTGGTTTTCGTTCGTTGATCCTTCTCCAGGTATCCTCGGAAAGCCACGCTCTATGGCTTCCCTGCGATCGATCGACAATCCTTTCAGCATCTGATGTGAAAACAGTTTTCACAGCACGCAAATGGTCTTGGATGGTGGCGGGCAGTGAGCTGCTGATTGGTTCCACTCTTCGTGAGAGATGGTCCCTTAGTTCTTGGCGCACTCTGGGAACTCTCAGTCGGTCTTCGTTGAACCTAGGTATTCTTGTGTCGTTAGATCTTCGAATGGCAGCAGTGCGTAATTGGACAACCCCATATCCGCTCCTCGTCTGTTTCGGACGTCTAGAAGACTACTTCTAAAACGGCGACTGATGCCAAAATGGTCAGTTTGGTTGGAGGTTGCTTGCCTGTCAGTTGACACCCAAAGATTTTATGGCAGGTCTTGTGCTCAAACATGGAGCCACCTACAACAAGACGATTTGCGTTGCAAAAGTCAACAAATCTTTCACCGTTGCCGTCCCATAACATGTTAGAGCCCTTCGTTGTCGCTGCCTACCTTGGCATTAAGGTCCCCCAACACAATGACAATATCGCCGTTGGGTGTTGGATTATAAACAGCTCCCAACTGGTTGTAGAAGGTCTCCTTTTCTTCCTCAGACGAACCATCCGTGGGGGCGTAACATTGTATAATGGTGACGCGACGTACTCTCGTCGGAATCTGGCAGTTAAAATCCTATCACCGTGCGGCTGCCAGCAGATTAGACCTCTGCGTGATGTAGGTGTTAACAGCAGTCCAACTTCATATCCACGGGGGCTTCCCGTTGGTCTTCCGGAGTAGAGTAATACAGTGTTATGCATTGGGGATTGGTATTCACCCGCATCTAAACATCTTATCTCGCTTACTCCTAATATGTGCAGCTTATATCGCATAAACTCATGCTCTAATCGAAGGAATCTGGCGTTCAGAGGTCCTTCACTGTGAGAGTCAAGGAGCGACTTCACATTCCAGAAACCAATCATAGTACGGCTACGATAGCCAAAGGTAGTCAACGTGTTATCAGTCCTTATCCGAGGCATTCAGTCGGTTTCTGTAGCGGGCTGGTTTCGGTAACGCGGATTGCTGACCCAGGTTACCTAGTCATAAGGCCATGCGATTTCCAGTGAAGCGCTCCACGCAGCAAAATCTTGAATGCTATTGAGGTTTTCAGGCCACCGGAATTGATACGGTCCATCTTCTGGGTTCCAGGGCAACTCAGGGAAAGGGGGATATGCTTATGCGTCTTAATACCCAGAACCCTGAACTCGACACTGAAAAACGGAAAATCTACGCTCACAAGGAGAGGAAGAATCGTGAAAACAATCATGGGTGTTCTCTTGCGGTAGGCTTAGACAAAGCTTCTGTCGAGACCATTAAATCTAGGTAAGTCCCACGTCCTCGTTTTGTACCTTGGTAACCCTTCCACTTTGTTTCCAAATGAGTGCGGATAAGAGACGACCACCCCTAATTTTATTTCCTCAGATCAACATTCAACGTTCGTACTTAGTCAACAACTGCATCCCAAGAATTACTTGCTGCAAGTTCCGAAACAAACGGAGAATGACACAAGTTGGTCGCTGAGTTACCGCCACTAAAGGCGGTAGCCGAACTCATTGAATCCTGTGATTCCAGGAAGATGGGACTGGATCATATGCTAATGATCAGTATACGAGTACTTTTTGGGGCAATCATCTGCTGGACATCATACTACCGTCTAAACTGGTTGTTAACAATGTTGGCTTTCGTTACGAGAGTAAGGCAGATATGCTACTCAGATTACCGGCTGGAAAGTACCATCGGAGGTCTCCACGTTAAGCCATAGGTACCTACATCGAATTTAGAATCGGATGCGAGATCTCCACCTTGCTGAAGAGGAGAAATCCGCAGAATACCAACTGGAAACGATTTAAGGTGCTCCCCCTAAGTTCAAGACATAACAAGAGCCAGAATGGTACACTCACCAAGTGTTTTGAAATGGCATGCCCAGCTAGAAAGCAACCCTGCAGATCACTCATTCTTTAGTGGAACACAGAGCTGCTGCGACTTCGTAAAGACACCAGAAAACTTCTAAACAGATCGCTTAAGACTAATTTGGAGGAAGCCTGGAGTCTTTACATATCGAAGCAAAGCGAATATTAGGATCTAGCCCGGATTTCGAAGAGTGCTTCTTATAAAGGCTTTTGCGAAAAGATGGAAACTCTCGGTAAAACCATTAGGCTGGTTAGGACTTTGACCTGAAACTCCAACTAGGCTGGAACCACTCAGGAAATCTGATGACACCTACAATGAGTTGAAAGCAGAGATTCTCTTAATCAGAACCAACTCCTGTAGCGACGCCGTAGCTAGTATGGTTGTGTTGACGGATGAGGCCATTAAACTTGCTGTTGCTTCCTTTGATGGCTTCAAGTCGCCAGGCACAGATGGCTTACGAGTATACTCAGTTATATTACAAAAGGGAATACAATAGATCAGCTGCTGGTAACTCTGAAGAGAAACTTCCCTGCTAGTCTGACACTGGCATACATACCGAAACCCTTGCGGACAGTGAGAGTAGGTCGCCAAGAGTTTCAGACCTATAAGGCTGAACCTTCATATTGAAGACCACGGAGTGAATGGTCAAGATCTTGCGAGAGTGCGGTACAAAATCTGATAGGATGAATTGAAGGGGCACTCGAAAACGCAACTTTGAGGGTCCTATCGCAAGTTTTGACAACATGTGTAAATCGTCCAGACAACGGGCATAGATGAATCACTAGTTTTGTGGATAAGAGCAATGCTGTGAATGAATAGGACACTGATTACGGATGCTGACTGCAGCCAATATGTGATGGATGGCGGGGCTAAACAGGGTTTGCCCGGAAGGCAGCATTCTGTCTCCGCTGCTATGGTGACGGTTGGCGACTCACTGCGTAACACGCTCAATAGGTCTGACCTCTATGCTATATCACACGCAGATGAGTAACTGTATTCTCTGTTGGATTACACCTTGCTACCGTAGAGCTCATCGAGGATTGATGCACTAGAAATGGGCTTTCAGTCAAGTTGACTATTTTGATCATCTACTGCTTAGAGGCATCACCATCCAGATCTCCAAATAAACTAAGTATTTGGGTGTCATCCTGGATAGCGAACATCGATGGACTAAGTATGTTACCTCGAAAGCCTCTATGGCGCTGTCGGCCTTCTGGCAGTGCAAAGAAGCTGTCGACAAAATACGAGGCCTGTCACCGAGAAGAGTCTTTTGGATCTATACGGCTTTTATAAGGCCAATTATATCCTATGCATCGGTTGTGTGGTGGAACAAGCTCTCAAGAATATATGTCACTGCTACTTTTACCAAGCTCCAAAGAACGGGTTCTCTCGGCTGCATGGGGGTCCGTAGCACGCTTGACTCTGCTCTAGATGCACTGATGCATTTTGATTCTGGTCTTATGGGCACGCCGTTTGATCTAATGGCATCAGAACTCCAGTTGCGGAACAAATACAAAAACGACTTCCCTTCTGCCTAGAGCTAGTTTCGGCCAGAATCTGAGCCAGAAATTTGCGAAGATCCGGGGAGGGGCGAAGTATTTCCATCTGCGCTTAAAGCCGTATTGGAACCTCTTACGACTTCCAAGCTGCTTCAAGAATGCTAGGAACAGTCGGTAGGGTAAGCTCATTGAGTCTTGATTGGGTTCTAAGTTGTAATGAGATCACGGGAAATGGAATCGCCAACGTACTAGTACTTTCTAGGCAATGCTAAGTGGAGAGATTTTAGGACCCGGACCAACGTTAAGGCTGCTTGTGTCCTCGGTTAGCGGTTTCACATGAGCATAAGTTCGTGGTTCTCCAAATTGCCGGGAGACCAAACGAATGCGTTCCGATGTCTCTAAGAGGTCAGAGACTTTCCCACTATCCCTGTTAGTAGACTGCTTACTGCAATCGTAATGATCGTAACGGGGCATTATGCTTCCATAGAACCAAAGTATGCTAGGCGTAAGTGAAACAACATCTTGGCGCTTGCTGTGCGCGTAATGACTCCACGGAATACTATCTATTGTATGTAAGTGTCCAGTCTACGCTCTTCTCAGGCTGTAGGTTCTCGGCACCTACAGCCTCAGGTGTAGCGGATGCTGGTAGTGTAGGCACTTTATCACTGCCTCGTTTTGTCCTATTTCTACGAAAGCCTGAAGAATCCCAGTGGAAGGAACACACAAGCAGTACAACAGACTACTTCTTTGTTTGACTAAACTCTTCCGGGGGAAAAAAGATACGTCTTGTCTGGCGCCTGAAACCATAACCATGTCAACAATTGACCAAATATTCACAATACGGCCGATACCAGAAAAAGCCCATGCAAGCCGATTTCTTCC
Organism: Volucella zonaria; assembly: GCA_963966105.1. Taxonomy (NCBI): domain Eukaryota; kingdom Metazoa; phylum Arthropoda; class Insecta; order Diptera; family Syrphidae; genus Volucella; species Volucella zonaria. The sequence continues at coordinate 32,609,957 of OZ014530.1, read as the reverse complement.
GATTGTGCAGAATGACAAAGGAGAAGGCTGGCTGCTCCCTTAAGGTCCGAAGCAACCTCATATTTGATACCAAAAATAGGGTTTATCTGTGCCACTTCTTTCAAATGCTGAAGACACTGATATAATTGGTGCTGAACTATGGACGTTAGCCGGCTAGCTGGCCTAGCGTGCACATAAAGATGAAGATATCCCTTGTCTCGTAGAGAGCAAGATTCTTCGGATGATATTCGGTCTTGTTGGCACAAAGAATCTTCTCTGAAGAGCCTTCCTATACGGAGGGACAACAAAGTAGCCCGTTCTCCTAGACATCGTCCGTACGTGCTAAACCACACTTCTGCACTCGCCAATTATTCTCGCCGTGGACTGGCGTAATGCATTACTTCGCGGGTTGGTTAGCAATTATGAGGTATTCTCCGACACTATCCCTTGGGCCCTTCTCAACTTTTCAACTCTTCTCTGCTCGTTATGTACGGCGCACAATAAATAAGCAGATCTCCATGCAGATGCCCTCATGTCATGTAACCTTCTATGTTCGGCGAGTTTGTCCTGTCTTTTGCGAAACGTCTAAAATAAAATACCGCATTCCCCCAGTTTGATGACGGGAACTACCTTGCAGTTCTATCTGTCCTTATGGAGCTTTTCCACCTGGCGTGCCATATTGCTGTCGATAGAGCCCTCTCTTACTCCTTCACCATTTTGACCTCTTGCCCGTTCGAGGTTCGCTGCATCTCATTCACACGGCTAACACATAGGCTCCTTCGTCCCATATTTTTCGGAAACCACTGATGCTCCTGATTGTTTTTAATCCTTACATAGCTAGTGCACCCACCAATACCGGAGCAGCGTCTAGGCGAACCAGAGCTACCGATGTTCGGAAGCATCCGAGAGAGTGATGTCTTATTGCTGGTGTACTCGACGTCGGCCTTAAAGAGCAGCCTGTTATCGAGCATCACCTGAGATATTTTAGGGACTCCTTTGACCTGATTGTTTGGTCTCGGACTCTAAAATGCACATACTTCACGGTTTTGCGGTTGCTTACTAGGACAGCCTCAGTCTCTGAGTCTAATGGTCGGCTAGTTCCAGCCCAGCAGATTCCAACTAATCCCTGATCCTCGCAACAACTTCATCCGTGGCTGACTCTATCGCGTGGACATGCTTGACTAATGCGATATCGTTAGCGAATCACATCACTTCTTCACCTTCGCTCAGTGTTAGTTGCTACACTTCATCATGCATTATATTCTAAAGAATAGATCCGAGTACCTACCCTTGAGGAACTCTATAGAATTTTATCATCCTCTTGCTAAAGTAGTCTGTAACGGGTCAAGGATCACTTTACGACCAGCTCGCCGAGTTAAAGGCATTCTTCAGCGTTATTACTGCACAATACCGTAGTTCTTTGTCCCCCATCTCCACCTTTCCCTCTGTATTGCTTCAGCTGCAGTATCTACTACCGCTTTTGTGGCATCAACGGTATAACTACATTTATTTTTATGTCCTACTGATAGTCTGACAGAGCTGCATTTTCCTTTGCCACCTTGCTGAACCAGGCTGACAATGTGGTCCAGGATCTTTCCTAATATCTCAAGCAGGCATATTGGGCCACATGAGGAACGCTGTCCAGGTACTTTGTAAACTTTTGGTAGCAGCACTAAATGTTGCAGTTTCCATGGTGTGGGGAAGACTCCTTCTACTTGGCACATTTGCCTCGTTTTAACCTTGACTGCCCGATTTGGGATGTCATTCGATCCAGGCGCGTTGTAGTCTTCTACTTTACTGCATTCTTTGAACGGTCACTTCGACGTTACTATGACGATATGCGCCATGTGGTGCTTAGATATCTGGTCTACGTGGAAACAGACGCTCGACTATCGTTGTTAGCATTGCCGTAGAGGTAAATTGAGGAGGTCTATTGCATTTAAGCTTCTTCATCACTTTCCTGTAAGCTATGCCTCAAGAGTCTGAGTCCGCTGAGTCAAAAGGTGTCGCAAGCCGTCGAAAGGTGTCTGAAACCCCCTGACTTGCTTTCTTTAATCGCCCATTCCCGGTTTTCTCTTGCCAATTTGAAGGTTGTTAATTGTTCTTGGAAGATTGGTCTGCCTCGAGATCTCTACGATCTAAGAATTGCTTGGAGGCACTTCGGTGTGAGACTTTTTCATGTCGTTGTCCTTCTGCGAATTGCTGCGTCGCATGCTGAGGAGATGACATGAACCAGCTGACATGACAGAACCTACAGATCAAATCGCAATGGTGCTAGGATCCATTTAATCAAAAGATTCTTTGTCAAAGAGCTGTACATATAATACATTGGTCCGTGTATGGAAAATTGCTCCAAGACAGTACCATATTCTTTCTAACCGCAACTGACCATGCCAGGCCTTAAATAAATGCCAATTGGAACGTACCTATCGACGTGAGATAGAATGTTTGACTGGTTCTTGGACATCTAATTGTACGGAATGTTTCTGACACCTCTTGATATCTAGAACGGCCTAATTTGACAGATGGATCAATAGTAGCCGAGTGGCTTGGTAAGCCAGAACCGAAAAAACTAACAACAATCTGTTTCAGTCGCCTACTCATCTGCATATTCCCGCCGAAATCATCAAGATCAGGTGGTAGATACCGTCTCTTGTTACGTATCTCTGTATGCATATCTCTAAAAAAAAACATCTCCACATCCATTCACCAGCAAATGCAAAGGCTATCCGAAAACAAATATGTACCAACCAAACCGGAACCACCTTACGATTTTCCCATACTCGTGTTATTCCTTCAATTTGCAGTGGAACTCCAAGACCCAAACACTGACAATAACAAGTTGCAAACGCCATATGCTTCTGCAGAGCATCCCAGCTCATCAAATTCATGAGAGTTCCTACCCTGTGTGGGAAGATTCTTTCGATTCCATTTAAACGAAAATCAAAATATTTTCCAAAGCCACCAGCCAGCACCTTGTTCCCTTCGCCTTGCTGGAGTTGTAAACGATTTTACGAGTGCATTCCCAGTTACGAATACGAGTATGGTGCCCTGAGAATCCCCCCCCCCCGCCTTAACAAACGAAAAATAAATTTTATTAAATCTCAACGCGTATCCAGAGTTAACAATTTTCAACACAAAAAAAAACGAAAAAAGAAGACATCTCTTGAAAAACGCACTAAAAATCCATCAGATACACTCGAGCATCTGCGTAGATTTCTTATCTTCGTGTGAAAAACTCACCCCCGGTGAATCTGGTGTCGTCGACAAGAAAAAACTCGATGCAAGTTGCACCCTCAACTCAACTGGTAACTACTCGTACCTGTCTTGTTTCAGTTCCAGGAGAAGAGAATAACATCTCTTCCCAGATCCAGGCTCATCAATATCCGGAATTGGATTTGATTTGCAGAAGGAAAAGCCCAAGCCCAACAGCAAATGGATGAAGGATGCACGCAAAATTTGCATTAAGGACGAAGAAATTGGAGAAAAAAAAAACAAACTACAAGGAAGCACCTGAGAAACAAGGATGTTCTTCAATATGAGGAACATCCTTCCGATTTCTTTCCTGCAAGCTCTTTTCGCTAATTCTCCGTACTCGGCCTCGGCCTCGGCCTCGTCTTCTTCCTTTTCCTCTTCCTCTTCCTGCTGCTCCTCATCTTAGCCATTTATTTATGCATGTGCAGGACAGGAACACAAACTGGATCCTTCCTCCATATTTTTTGCTTTGCATTTTTATTATTTAGTTTTGCTTTTATTTGTCAGGCAAAACGGATATGTCCTGCTTCTGCTGAAGGAGGAATAACAACAAAACAAATATGAAACTACCTGCCGCACGGATAAGGATAAGAAGAAGGATATTGAGAGTGTTTTTCATGAGAAATTTAAACAAACGGAAGTGCGGAATTCTGAGTGTTTTTTCGAATCCATATATCGAAAAAAAAAACCAACAACAACAAACGATATCCTAAAGGTGCAAGGATATGCTGGATGAATTAGAGTAACTTGATAAGTAGAATAGATAGGAGGGAGCTTGACAGGTTTGCAGAAAGGTGCTTAGGCAGTTGGAATGTTCAAATGTTTGCCATCTAATGGCCAAAGTGTTGGAAATGTAACCGCAGATTCTCGGATAGGGAAAGGAAGATTCGGAAGTATGTATCTGGACGCAGGTGCACTGAGCATGGTTTTAATGGAAGCATTGAGCAATTCAACTTTGCTAATCATAGCTTGCTATGTCCTTCGGGATTGTTCTGCAGACAAATTTCACCTGACAATTAGCATCTGCGATTGTGATTCTTTATCGCGTTTAAGCGTTCTTTAAGGACGTATTGTGCACAAACTTGCCTATCTTAGTTGATGCCACGGTGAAATAAGAAGTGCACAGTGGGTGGCTGACATGATATGGACATAGTGAGGAGTAAGCTTACTCCAAGACCAACTCGTTCAGCTTGGTCTTCAATTCGCGTAAAAGGCTGAGAGCGCTGGGAGTGATCAATGATATCGATGTGGTTCTGCGTTGCACCTTTCCGAGGAGCTGTTTCCAAATTACACCGTGCACCGCATGTTTTTCAGTTTCCCGTGTGATCTCGAACTCGGCCATCGCCTTGTACAGCTCAAGACGATGAATGCGGCCTTAATGTCGATGAAGAGATATTGAGTTCAATTGAAAAATCATTGGTCGTCTCCAGGATTCGGATTAACGTTTGATCGACCTTGTATGCAGCATAATTTAGGTGGGGGCGAAAGCCCCCATTTATTCGGCTTAATACAAGCTATAACTTAAAATTAAACTTAAACTAAAACTTAAAACTAAGGTTGGTTATTCTGGTGAAGGAGAACCGATTTCAGGTAGGAAGTGGTGCGGTGGAAGTCAAAGACGCTAGGGTTTGAATTAATTTTTCGTAGCATGCGGGAGATTGGTTCGTTCGCGCCGTAGGTGGTGTGGTGGGTTGGGAGATAGAAGAGACGAGGGGTACGTAGATTACGAGGGTTAGTGTTGAGGAAAATAGAATTGTGAAGGGACGTGCATTCAACCTGACCTGAAAGAAGTCGATGAATGAAGAGAAAGTCGGCTGCATCTCGGCGTTCCTCAAGGGTGTTTAGGTTAATAAGGTTGAGACGGTTTTGATAGGGGGGCAGAGTAAAAGAATCATCCCAGGGCAAACCTCGAAGAGCAAATCGAAGAAAACGGCGCTGGATGCTTTCGATTCTCGAGATATGAACGCGATGATATGGGGACCATACTTGACTGGCGTACTCTAGGAGGGGGCGAACAAAGGTAATATAGAGGGACCTGGTCACGTATGGGTTGGTGAATTCTTTGGACCATCGTTTTACAAAACCTTGTACAGAGTTGGCTTTAAGGATTATCCCATCCATATGCAAACGGAAGTTGAGTGCCCTATCACACAAAATGCCGAGGTCGCGAAGAGATTCAACGGAGGAGATAGGTTGGTTGTGGAGAAGGTAGAGTCGGGGAGGAGATTTGAGCCGCTTATGTGAAAAGGCGATGGATTGGCATTTGGCGATATTAAGTTCCAAACAATTTTTGAGGCACCAGATCGAAAAACTATCAAGGTCTTGTTGAAGAAGGAAGGAGTCATGGGGAGAGGAAATGGTTTTGAAAAATTTGGTATCGTCGGCGTAAAGGGAGACAGATGAGTATTTGATGATCCTATCGAGATCATTTATGGTTAATATAAAGAGAAGGGGACCGAGATGGCTACCTTGAGGAACTCCAGAGGTGGCCAAAAATGCAGCGGAGTGGGCTGACCTAAAACGAACACTGTAAAAACGGTTTTCGAGGTAAGAGGATATCCATTTTAACAGTATGGGTTCAAAGCCGAGGGCAGACAATTTGAAGAGTATTAATCGATGAGAGATTTCGATAAAATCGGTTGCAACTACATCGACTTCGTTGCCGTTCTCTAGGGCAGAGATGGCAAAGGATACGAATTCAACGAGATTTGTGGTGGTTGACCTACCCTTTAGGAAGCCATGTTGTCTAGGGAAAATAAGTGATTTGCATTGGAAACTTAGAGCTTCATACAAAATACTTTCGAGGAGTTTGGGTATATGGGAGAGTTTAGCGATTGTACGATAGTTTGTTATTTCGTTGTTTGATCCCTTTTTGTGAATTGGGGTTATAAAGGAGGTTTTCCAAACCTGAGGAAATTCACCTTGTGAAAGGGATAGACGAAAGAGATCAGAAAGGGCAAGGGAAAGAGACGAAGAACATTTTTTAAGAAATATGGCAGGGAGGCCATCTGGACCGGGTGTAAATTCGTCATTGAGTTGGTGTAATTTATATTCGATATAGGAGAGGTCCAAGATGTGAGAGAGAAGTGGGCCGTTGGAGAAGTTCAGTAGGTAACGAAAATAGGATGGATCTGGTACAAAGGAGTCGTTGGTGAAGGATTGCTTAAAGAAGCTGGCAAATAGGTTGGCAATGGTGAGTGGATCGGTTGATGACTTGTTGTTGAAAGAGAGGGAAGGAGGGTAACCATCGGACTTTCTTTTGTAGTTAACAAATTGGTAAAAGGACTTAGGGTCATTTATAAGGTTGACTTGCGCATTGTTAAGGTAACGCTGGTAAAGGGAATCGTAAAGTTCGGTGAAATGAAGATAAGCACCAAGATAGTTGGAATAGTCGGACAAGGATCTGGTACGCAGGAAAACAGCCCATAACTTGTTTCTCTTGTTTCGTAAGGAACGAAGCTTGCGATTATACCAGGGAGGACTAGTAGATGATGTTTTAAGGCGGGAAAACGGAACGTAAAGGCTGAAAGAATTAAATATTTCTTTATAAAAAATGGATAAGGCATCATTTACGCTTAGGTTGTGAAAGTTAAAGGGGGATCTGCTAAGATAGTCACTGATTTTGTGAAAGTTTGCTTTGTGAAAGTCGTAGGATGAGAGAGTTGTGGGAAGAGTGGACTGGAGAGAAGAGTTATGAAAAAATGAAAGTAGAAGGGGGGGGTGGTAGTTGTCGATTGTAGAGAGAGATAGGGGACAAAGTGAGACTGAGGAGTTAATTGAATCTGTTGTGAAAATAAGGTCCAATTGCCTGCCCATATAGTTGGATACACCACTGACTTGGCATAGACTTGAGTCTGTTAAGCGATCTAAGAAGAGACATTCCTTAGCTGAGTTGGCATTTGAAGCGATGAAGAACGATTGATCGTCTGATGGAATCCACTGTAGCTGAGGAAGATTAAAGTCGCCGAAAACAAAGATATCGTCAGTAGAGTCAGACAGGTCAATTAAATAGTCGATCGCATCGACAACAAGTTGGTAAGATTCGGTAGGTTGAGCTGGCAGGATGTAGCAACATAAAACGTAAAGGGACTTGAAGGGGAGTGATATTTTTATAGCGACAAAGTCGACTTTAGAGGATGAAGAGATGGTAATGGGGGAAGAGTTAAGGCTGTTGTGGATCGCCAGTAGGACGCCTCGACAGGGGGAATCATCATGTGGGCGGGTAGGATCGTCGTCGCGAAAAACATTAAAAGTAGGGGGGAACAATTCCTGGTTCTTTATGTCGGGAATCAAATTGGTTTCGGTCAAGGCGTAAATATCAAAGGGAAGAGAATGCGATTGACGTAGGACAGCATTGGTTTTAGAGCGAAGACCTCTTACATTCTGGTAGTAAAATGTAAGAGGGATGTTGTGGGGTTTAGATGTATGGCGGGATGGTTTAAGTGCTGACAAGGAAGGCACGTTATGGACGAAAAAATTTATCGTGGTCAGCTCGGCTTCGCTGTAGGTGTGAGACTCGTTTAGAGTGAACGTAGTGGCCGAAAGCAGCAAGGTCGTCTGCTACTTTCTGAGGGGACATGCTAAAAATCTCGTGGTACCTGACATAAAGGTTCCTGAGACTGATAGGGTCAGTAGGGAGGCCTTTCTGCTGGATGGATACCATGACGCTGGTTTTGGTCTTCCCTTCGTAGCAGACCGAGTCCGATTTGTCGTGTAGATAGGCGAGAAAGAGACAAATGTTTTCATATATCTTTCTCTCTCTAAGCCTAAAGAGTGCATAGCGACTTTCTGTAGTTCCATTGGTTTGCTGGGTTAGTTTAACTGTGGGGGGAAAAAGAGGATCAAGAATAGGGGCAGTGGAGGAGGGAGATGGAGATTCGTGGTTGGATATGGAGTTGGGCGCCGGATGAGATGTTGGGTTTAGGGTATGGGAGTTAATAAAATTAGGGTACTTAGCTCCAGTTTGTAGGTCGAAGTTAGGAAATGAGTTGTTTGCTGGGATCGGTGGGATAATATGGGTGGTTGGGGTTAAGTTGAAAGAGACGCGTTGGCGCGGGGGCTTGGGTGGAACATTGGAAATTAGCGGATTAGAGGATTGGTGTGTAAGGGCTTTGTGTCGGATAAGTGAGGAGGGGGGACTAAAATCGGGGAACAAATTCGTTTTGAAGCTCCAGTTGGGATCGGGATTAGAGCTTCGTTTTTTATTAGCGTGCTTTTTAGTTGGAAGGGGGTTTGGGAGCGGTCTTTTTTTAAGCTTATCGTTACGTTTATTTTTAAAATTTTGGTTGTCGTCGACACGTGGGTTTTCTCGTTCCTCAGAGCATTTGGTGATACTTATCTTCCCAGGTTTAGTGGCCTTACCAGGGGAAGTGGGGAATAACCATGAATATTTGGTTGGGATGCTGATTTTGAAGCTGCAGGAACTATTGGAGTCAGCAGGGGAAATCATCTCGCACTCGCTAATGGTGATGGCATAATTTCGGTGAAAGAAATTCCGCACTTAACTAACATCAGCGTGTTGAGGAGCCCCTTCAACGTAGAATGCTGTATGGTTTCCCTCTTTCAACTTTTCGAGTCGGCTTTTCCATTCGGAGGGGGTCCATGAAGTTCCGAATTGTTTGAGCAGTTTTCGTGGGGCAATGTCCTCCAGTAAGCGGTCTACAGTTTTTCCTACTGAGGGACAGCAGGAAATTCGCTGACCCATAGAAAGGTCGAGAAGCATTTGTTTGGTGTACCGGCAGCCTGGAAGGTTATGGCATCTGCAGTTATTCTCGTAAGCCCTTACCGAGTATGTAGGTAGTCTCAGCGAGATACTGACGAATTCTGCTTTGAGCCTCGCTTAGCAACTTCTTCGGTTTCTAGTTTGCTGCGATCCCGTTGTGACCTGGGACCCAAATGAGGCTCAATGAATTCATCCTTCCGATTGCGTTCGAAGACGATTTGCATTCTCGAATTAGCTTGCAAGTGGTAAGAGGGTTCAGCAAGGCCTTACGCGCGGGATAGTGCTCGCTATATACGCAGACTTTTCGCCACTCAACCAATCTACCACAACACATATTAATTTATTGCTGTTAGGATCGCGTAGATCAGCTTAGAAGATAGTTAGAAGCAGGTTTTTCTAATGACTCTAGAGTCGAGTAAGGTATGCTAGGGAAAGCCTTTATGCATCCAAGGCAGACCCTTCTTTGGAGTCTGTTCACAGACGTATTTTCGTGAAAGCTTGTTCTACACAACAACCAGCGCATAGGATAGGGTAGACATAGGAGCCTACTCTATGACAAGCCTTATGTCTGCCCGAGAGCTCATTTACACTGCCAGGGAGTCGACATCGTATTAGATGGTTTCGTCGTGACATGTTTCCTACAAAGAAATGTGCTGTCTATGATGAAAAGCCTCGTTGAGGAAATGGATGGTGATGCCTTTTAGCGCTTGATGAATCGGACCAGTCAGCTCCTTTCTTTTCCTTCTCGTAAAGAGAACAACCGCAGTTTTGAGAAAGTTGATTTAAAGGCCAGCCGCAGAATTTAGAGCTGCCTGCGCAAGCCAGGTGCGAAAGTCAGTACAATATAATAGTCGCTGAAAGCGTCAAGCAGTGAGTCAAGCAACATACATCGTAGCATCGGAAACTAGATGCCGCTCCGGAAGTAAACCCCGTTCGCTGTCACCATCATCATCAGCATCAGCCATCAGGACTCTGTTCAGCAGAATTGCTTTGATCCACAAAACTTGTGATTTGTCTCATCGTGTTATCTGGCTGAGTTGCATTTTCGAAAGGACCGTCAATGTCGATGAAAATAACCAGCGCGTATTAGATTTTTAAATACAGTCTCGCTGGATCTTCCGCGTTGGTAGGCATATTGCATCTTGGCGTTGGACGCATTCGTAAAGCAGTTTTTCGCATATGAACTTCAAGCATTGTCTCCATGGTTCTCAACATAAAGAAAGTCAAACTGAGTGGTCTCAAAATCTTGACGAGCGTGTTGGAATCTTTTCTAATTTTCGGCATAAAGACTACTCTTTCTGTTCGCCAAGGATGCGGTATACGACGGCTGTTTGATAAGTACCCCTGTTGGAAGATAGGTGGCGCTACTGAGCCAAAATGAGTGTACCAACATTTAACCCGCCTGTCAAAATTTAGTGACAATCCGACGCTTAGTTTTGTTGTGACAACCCATTTCAAAACATCGTGTTAGTGTTTTTTGCGACCATGGAAAAAGAGCAGTATCGCTCCGTGATCCGATTCTTGTTTTTGAGTGGCAAAACCTGCGAAGAAATCAAGCCCATTCTCGATGGTGTGTATGGAACCCATTCAGCTTCCCGTACAACTGTTTACTATTGGTTCGCAGAGCTTCGCCGCGGCCGCACGTCGGTTTCTGATGAGCAGCGACCAGGTGGAAACCTTGGACAAAATCCATGATCTCGTATTAGCAGGCATCTCAACTGAACGCGTTGGCCATATTCTGCATGAGATTTTGGACATGAGACAGCTGTCCACCTGATGGGTGCCGCGTTTGCTCACACCAGAGAACAAGCGCAATCGTGAGACCACTTCAAAAACGTGGTGTTTGGCGCTGTTTAATCGAAATCCGGAGGAGTTTGTGAGTCGTTTCGAGACCGTCGATGGGACATGGATTGATTGGTACACATCAGAGACCAAAGAACTATCGAAACAATGGGTTTTACTCGGTGAACGATTTGAAGATTTTAAGGAATACTTTACTCATACCTGGAATAGCTAGGCTGTCCGTTGCAGTTCAGCCCCAGGCCTTGTCATATTCGACTCGATTTTGCTTTTGGTAGGGTGGATACAAATCTTAGCTTTCATCGCTTAAGTTAGGTGACCAATTCTACCTGGCAGCGGAATTTAGATCCGTCCACAATTGCTTTTTTCGAGTATCTCTCCTTTCTCAATGTTGCGGGTCTCATGTATTTTCTTCCTCTTTCGAAAGATCAGATGTTCTTTCCTCCTCGTAGAAGTCACAAGCCGCCCTCGTTCTTCTAAGTGGCGCCGCATCGTTGTGGAGTATTTCTCTATGTGTTAGCCAGTATTCCTCAACCCAAGGGTTCCGTGGGATGGTGAAATCCCCTCACGTCAAATATAGCGTTTTTTATGGCTTCTTGACGTCGATGGCACAGGTCCGCAACATTTGGTGCCGGTTTTATAGGAATTGTTGGGATGTTGAGGGATACAAAATAGAGTTTCTTACGATTGTTGTGGCTTTTGAGTAACCATAGACGTATGCATCTTGGGTGCAACTAGGTAGTGGTCCGTCAATATAGACGACTGCTTGGAGCGTTCGGACATCTATAATTCTAGAGATGCGCCGGGCTTCGATTGCAACATGATCAATTCGAATTGTTGATCAGGTTCCTTTCTGATTATTTAGGCGGGAAAAGGAAGCTCTCGCTATAGGGCTATTCTGCCCCGCTATTAGGCAATGTCCGAATCCAAATGGGGTGTCGTGTATGCTATGCTTCTCGTGGGCCCTACGAAAGATGTACTCACTTCCTATTTAGAGCAGTGATGGCAAACTTTTTTCAGGAGCTCACAGAAACATTCTTTGGTCTGTGAGGGTGTGATTGCAATAAATTTGACGTAAGTGAATTTCTCTTAGTCACTCATCGAAAGCGGAAAACCTCTCACTTAAAACCAGTAGCAACACCGTAGTTATGAATATGAATAGCTTTTCATCGTCCTTTTGTCAGTCATAGCCTACCGCACTTCCTGGATGGCGGTGATATCTGCTTTATAGCAGTTTAGGGCTTCCGCTAGTTGTTCGGCTGTACGTAGCCTGTCAAGGTCTAAAAAATACATTGGCAAGGGCATACGACGTGATTTCCGTCTTCCATGGTTGTCGTCGTCGTCGTTCATCCATGCTGATCCGAAACTACGGATTGCTTTGTTTTGCAACAGTACGGTTTTCAGGTGGCTGTGTCTCGTCTTAAAACGACTAAGCGCACCCTCCATACCTCTGTGTCACAGATGAGGACTAGGAAGGTAAATATTTTTTGGAGCGCTATTCCGATAGTCTGATAGAAGGCTATGTTCCTTAATTGCCTTCTGAGACCAGATTTAGATTTAGATTGTTGTGGGAGGTGGTATAAAGCATCCCAGATCATCCTCCTCCTCCTCCATTTAGAGCTCATCCATGATGCCGCAATTTGTTAGGAGGACGGCTACGTCTTTAGGTGAGCTGGCAGCTATGTCCGCCGCTTTAAGGTAGAATTTATCTAGGAAACGTTGACGTGTTTTGGTTAAACCATTGCAGTCACAGAGGATGTGTTCTGCTGTTTCCACGTCCTCGTTGATCACCAGTTGTTTTTAATCGCGACAGTGTCCTCTCAGAAAACCTGTGGGCACTCGAATCTGACTTCTACTTAGTTGTACGAGTAGTAGTTGTTTTGTTTTTTTGTGGCAACAGCATGGCATAAGGTTTTTGGCTTGTTCTATCTCGGCATCATGAATTGAGTTGCGGACCTTTTCTGGCTAGTTCGTCTGCTTTTTCGTTGCCTTCATGTCTGCTGTGTCCTGGCACCCAAATCAGATGGACTTTCTTTGTGGTGGCCAGTAGCTATAGGAGTTGAAGCCAATCCCAGACCAAACGCGTTAGTTGCAAGTAGGGCTGCTCTACTGTCGGGCAGGTAGAAATCTTCACAGACACCATAAGCCCGGTGCTTATAGTAGTTCATCTTTCGCGTTTTATTTTGCAGGCGATTTTCCATTGAAAGTTCCTACGTCCTTTAAAATTAAGCGTTGCTAATCACCGCGCTAGATCGAGAGGCCTAGTCCGTTTCAGACGGCGCAATAAATTTGTCTCGTCAAGGATCTGTTGAACAGAAATATTCGTATGTCCTTGTAGTCGATTTTTGCGTTTTCGCGCAAACATTTTAATTTCGTTCTGAACGTTTGCGACTCTTAGGTCTCTGTGGATATCACCGTTTCTAATGTACCACGGTGCATTAACAAACCCTCGAAGAACTTTGTTTTGGAGTGTCTGCAAGACGTTAACGTTACTAATTTTGGTACAACCCCAAAGCTGTATACCATATGTCCAGACCGGGTTAAGCACTTGCTTGTATAGCAGCAATTTGTTTTCTAACTGAGCTTGGAATACTTTCCAAAAAGCCAGTACATGTCTCTATACTTCATCTCAAGCTCTTCACATTTCTTCTTAATGTGTGCTCCCCATTTAGGTTTAGCGTCGAGTGTCTTACCAAGATATTTGGCCTCGTTCGCGAAAGGAATTTGTACTGCGTTGATAAACACGGGTAGATTGTCAGTTTTCTTGAGAGTGAAGTTCACATGGACAGACTTGTTCTCATTAAGCGCGATTCGCCAAGTCTTTTGTTAATCCGTGTAAGGGCACGTAGCAACTGTTGCTGTTGCCAAAATGGCAGTGTCATCAGCAAATGTGGCTAGCACAGTATCGTCCGTTTGCGGTGTGTCGCGGGTATAAAGCAAATATAGCAGAGGGCCAAGCACACTTCCTTGCGGCACCCCCGCTTTTATTATCTTAAAATTGGAATATTCGTTTCCGTGTCTGACACGGAAGGGTCGGTCACCTAGGTATGAACTTAAAATATGAGACGATTGAACGGGTAGGACTTGTCGAAGTTTTTATTTCATACCCTCGTGCCATACCTTATTAATACCTTGCGAAACGTCAAGGAATGACACCGGTTGTACAATGCACTTTGTCAACAGTAGAGTGTTGGCTTCTAAAGCCAAATTGATGATCGACCAAGAGGCGATTTGTGTCAATAATCGGTTTAAGACGATTGAAAAGGACTCACTCGAAGACCTTCGATATAATCAGAAGGAGCGATATTGGTCTGTATGACTTGACTTCAGTCAGCGGTTTACCGGGTTTCGGAACCATAATAACTTCGGCAACTTTCCACTGATGCGGTACATACGAGGAGCGTTCAAGATATTCTCGGTATCGGGGTGAAGCTATGGATGCATATATAAATTGACTTATTTATCAAGTAATGCTATTATTTTAGTGCATTCATGTAAAATTTCATATAAATGTGATTATTAATTCGCGTTTTATCTCTAGTTAAACAGAATCATAATGGTAACTGAGACGATGATGGTGAAAATTGAGCATCGCGCTGTAATTAAATTTCTCACTAAGCAAGGAAAAAGTCAAAAAACTATTCATGAAGGGTTCCGCACCTTCATTATCAACTGTGCAAAAGTGGTCAAGTGAGTTCAAGAGAGGCAGAGAGAGCATTGAAGACGACCCCCGCTCCGGCGCCCCGGCTACTGCTTGTACGGGAGAAAGCATCAAAGAAGTCGAAAAACTTGTTCTTGAGGATGCCCGAATAAAGGTGAAAATGATGGCAGAGATCACCAAGCTTTCAATTGGTACCATTCACACCATTCTTCATGACCATCTTAACCTTTCAAAGGTCAGTGCAAGGTGGGTGCCACGAATGCTCACAGCGCCTCAGATAAAAAGTGAGAATCGCATGCTGTAGAGAGCTTTTGGAGATGTGTAGTGAGAACGCGGACGGTGTTATGGATCGAATTGTTACTGGGGACGAAACATGGGTCCACCACTATGACCCTGAAAGCAAACAAGAGTCCGTGCAGTGGCATAAAAAAGGAACAGACCCCCCGAAGAAGTTCAAAGTCACTCCGTCTGCCCGAAAGCTCATGGCCACAGTTTTTTGGGACTCAAAGGGAATCTTGCTCATTGAGTACAAAAAAAAAGGTGAAACCATCAACGCCACATCCTACGCTTCCACTTTGCATAATTTGCGGGAGGAAATTAAAAAGAAAAGACGGGGTAAACTCGCAGCGGGTGTGTTGCTTCTTCATGACAACGCTCCTGTTCACACGGCGCGAGTTTCCAAGGCTGCTGCGCGAGATTGTGGTTTCGAAGAAATCCAACACCCACCCTATAGTCCAGACCTTGCCCCTAGTGATTATATCCTGTTTCCGGATTTGAAAAAATGTCTTCGTGGAAAAAGATTTTCGGATGATGAGGAACTCAAGTCGGTATTTTGCAGAGAAAGAGGAAATTTATTATTTTGAGGGTTTAAAAAAGCTTATCTCAAGATGTAACAAATGCATTGATGTTAGGAGAGATTATATTGAAAAATAAAAACAATTTAAATTGGATTCGCATTTTCCTTCATATCGATACCGAGAATATATTGAACGCCCCTCGTAAATGTTTTTGTTAGTAATACTCGTGTCTGTTTAGATTCTCTCGAATGCAAAGCTCTGTTGCATGGACTTCAGCCTGAAATACGGAGCTGCTTGTATCCATACTGGCATGTGTGGATGCATTAATGCGAGGACGGGACACTCCGGCTCCGACTCCTTCATTTGTTTTTTGGATCCGTCTGTGTACTATACATGTGAGTCCTTGACAAACGCTGGCTTTTCCTGTTCCCAGTTAAGGCGGTCTGCAAGTGTAACCTGAAAGTAGTGCCGAAAGTTTTATTGTGGTAGACATTTGTCTATTAGTGTATTCCAAGGAGTTGGTTCTTTTTGAATTCATGAAGAATTGCAGCTTGGAATTGGACTCATCTTCTGTGATGAGCATGCAGGCATTTGGCTTCTTTCATGAGTTCCAGATGAAGTGGTGGGATGTTTAGTATAACTTCAAGCGCAGCTATTGGTGCTCTTTTCATTGCACCAGCTGCACAGACACAGCCTAGTCTCTCGGATTTGTTGAGTTTGGCCTGGTTAGACCTCTGCGTTGCTTTATGCCACCAAACGGCGGCTGCATATGTGATGATAGGTCTCGTTATTGCCGTGTACATCTATAGCGTCATTTTAGGACTAAGTTCCCAACTTTTTCAAGCTAGACTTTTGCTGGTCCATAGTGAGGTCTTGACTTTGTCAATATTCTTAGAAACATGAGTCTTCCACGTAAGTTATTCGTCCAGTGTGATTCCTAGCTATCTGACTTCCGCTGAAATCTCTATTGTTTCACCAAAGAGAGTGGTATTTCTGAGTCTTTCTCGCCTTCTTCTCTCGGTGCTTTTCTAGGGATTGGCTTTGAGGCCAACTTTGGTGCTCCATTCAGGAACTAGGTTCAAAACCCTCCGGAGGCGATCCGAGATTGTGTCATCGAATTCACCTCTGATTAGGATAGCAATGTCGTCTGCATATCCCTTGACATAGAAGTCACCTTTGGTGAGTATAAGCAGTTCATTAACTACGATGGACCATAGTAGGGGTGATAGTACTCCTCCCTGAGGTCATCCTTTCGTAGCTATCACACTGAGTTTGTTGCTGCCTAATGAGGTTGTTATTCTTTTATCCTCTAGCATACATTTTATCCATTTACATGTGCTGTCGTCAACTCCCATATTTTGAACGCCTCTATATATCTGGGAGAATTCTGTGTTGTCACATGCTCCTTCTATATCGAGAAAACCTCCGACCGCTACCTCTTTATCTCTGAGAGATGTTCCAATCCTTCTGGTAGGATTTTGTGGGGCGTGTATGGGTGATTTTCCAGGATGATAGGCATATCGATATTTGTGAAGGCGATTGTCAAGGATTTTTTCTATAGTTTTGAGGAAAAAGGAAGTGAGACTGATTAGTCTATATGACTTTGGTAGTTCAGAGACCAAAAAAACAGCGATTGGCAGGAGCTACTTATCGCAGGAGCTCTAAAGGTTGTGTCGTTATTGCTATTAACTGCGGGAAGTAGGTGGAAAAAGTCTGCAAGTTATACCTGTCTATTGCGACGTTTTGGCGCACGTTGACGTTGATATTGTGTGTCCTTTGTCGATGAAAGCAATGCATTTCGTTTTTCTGTCCTTTATTCCCAGACCCATCTTCGCGGGTTCAATGCTTGTAAACGTCTCATAAGAAGCTTCGCTGTGGTCTGTCAATGATGTCAATATCATCGACATAGAGAAGAAGGCGAACAGACGTTTGAAAGACTGTGCTTCCGGCCTTTGCTGGCGAGTTGCGCACAATAGTTCTACTCGTAAGTACGGTGTTGAAGGAATCATTTTCCCCATCGTCATCCTAAAGAGTCAGACAAGTTTAACACGGATGCCAAACTGGACATGGATTCTACAATTCTTCCCAATATACGCTGTCATAGGCACCCTTAGATCGGGAAATAATTGGTGAGTGTCAATTTGAAATTCGAAGGGCTTTTGCAAGATCTGCCGCAATGATAGGTTCCAATCGGTTCGTAGACAAAACATTTTAGGCGATTACAAAGTACAGCAGAGATCTTATAGACCAGGAGACCGACTAGAGGGTCTCCTTTCTACAGGATCAAATATACAATGCTGGGATGCCATTCATCTGGCAATCTGTCATACTTTCCTCTGATAGTATTTCTGAGAAAATTTGGTGCACGGTTTTCGCAAAGTCATCTCACGCAGTCTGAAAAAGCTCGGAGGCTAGGCCGTAGTACCTGCAGCCTTGTTGAACTAAGGCTTAGATGTGTCTGTCCTTGCTTCGTCGAGATTAGGTGGACTGAATTGTTACTCAGTGGGGCATTTCGTTGATTTAGTCGCACGAATTCGTCCGTCGCATATTCTCCTCCTAGGGTTCAGTTTTTTTCCGCTAGGACATAATATTTTTGGTATTCTCGCCTGTCCAGAACTCGCTCTAATAAGTTTGGAAGGTCAAGTTGGACAAGAGTAGTACAACGAGGAGGTAAAATCAGCGCTATTGCAAAGTAATGGTTTCAGTACAGAGCAACGGCAGGTTGACGCCGCTCAGAATCGACAGAATCGATTAGAATCACAGGCTGCTATTTGGTTTTTTTTTGTTTCTGTCCGAATAGAGCACTGAGACAAAGAACTAGTCCATTAAACTCTTTGTAAGTTCCTTTTAATGAAATCTTTCAGCCTTACGAAGAAAGATGAGTAGGCGCGTCAGTGATAAAGTGCCTACAGTACCAGAACCCACCACGTCAGGGCCGAGTTCATGGAGCCTGATGCGGGCGTAAGCCGGACATTCACAGAGCTTGTGCTCCACGGTGCCGTCATCACTTTCACAGCGTGCATCGCAGGATGTTGTGTCACTTATGCCCAGCACATTTCAGTGTTTAGCAAAAGTGTAGTGCCCCATCACGACGCCAGTAAGCAACCTGCAGTCTTTCTTGCTGAGGGACAGCAGAAGGGTCGCTGATTTCCTAGAGACATCGTAAAGAATTCGTTTGGTCTGCCTGCAACCTGGAGAGTTATGTCATCTGCAGTTGTGCTCATATGAGACCCAACTATCAATGGAAGCCTTAACCGAGGACGCAGGCAGAGCCAACGGCGATAGAATTTCCCGTGATCCCATTGTGACCTGTGACCTAGACAAGTGTCGCTGAATTTAGCCTCTCGACTGCGTTGTAAAAGAGTTCACCAAGGCTCTAAGCGCAGCTTGGCTGTGACTACAGAAGCAAATGCTTCGCCCCCTCTACCAGTTCTCCGCAATATAGTTCACTGCCATTAGGATTGCGTAAGTCTCCGCTTAGAAAGCAGATGCAAACTTCCCTAACGTGAAGTATAATCTAACCTCGCGGTCCTCCGCGATATCCTACACTGGTTTTGGAGCCGCCCGTGAAGACCTGATTGCATCCCTATCCTGACTGAAACCAGTCCTGGGCACAGGGAAAGTCGATTTCATATTTTTTTCTGCAACAAGAGTTCTGGTGTCATTGCATCGGACGGCATGTCTTTAAGACACAGCCGGGGCGTAAGGTCATCAGGACTCCAGTGCATGTTGTACCAAAGACCATTTCTTTTTAAACGGAAGATGGCTTTGCGCGTGCAGCCCTTGATATGAACATCGACGGGAGGGAGATTCATCAATACGTCTAGAGCGGAGCCAGGAGTGCTGGGGAATGCCCCAATGCATGCGTGACAAACCGTTCTTTGGAGTCTGGTAAAAGCAGCAATCACGTATTTTCGCGACTCCTTATTCCACCAGACAGTCGACGCATATGATATAATTGGCCTTATCATAGCCATGTGGATCCAAAGGACTCTTCTCGGCGACACGCCCCATGTCTTGCTGATAGCTCCTCTGCACTGCCAGAAGGCCGAGAGCGCCTTAGATTGTTTTCGACGTAACATGTTTAGTCCAGAGAAGTTTGTTATCCAGGACGACACCTAAATATTAGCTTCTTTGGAGAATTCGATGGTAATGCCTTTAAGCACTAGATAAGTCAGACCAGACAGATTCATCCTTCTCGTAAAGAGAACAACCTCGGATTTGAGAGGATTGACTGAGAGCCCATTACTAGTCCAGTCGTTGGTCACGTCTAGGGCTGCCTGTGCCTTAGAGCAGGCAGTCGCTAGACACGATCTAACAGACAGTACAGCTACATCATCTGCTTCTGCTTGTGCATAGACGTTAGAACTAGACGTTAGAACTAATCACCAGTATTGCTTTTATCCACAAAACTAGTGGTTCGTCTACGCCGCGTTGTCTGGCCGAGTGACACACGTCATCAAAAGTTGCGTTGTCAAAAGCACCCTCAACATCGATGAAAATGCCCAGCGCGTATTCCTTCTTGCCGAGTGAGGCTTCAATTCTGCCTACCAGATTCTGAGGTGCACTCCCGCAGGATCTTCCGCGTTGGTAGACGTGTTGCATCGCCATAGAGGACGCATTCGCAAGGCGGTTTTGCGCACATACATAGATCTCGAGCATTCTCTCCATGCTTTACAGCATGAAGGAAGTCAGACTTATAAGTCTGAAACTTCTTTCCGATTTTCGGTATAAAGGCCATTCTCACTGTTCGCCAGGGTTCCGGTATGTGTGCCAGTGCCAGGTTAGCAGTAAAAATTCTCTTCAGAGTTGCCAGCAGCTAGTCTATACGATTTTGTAACAGAATTGGGTATATGCCATCGGCGCCAAGCGACTTGAAGCCATCAAAGGAAGCATCACGATATTTAATAGCTTCATACGTCACCACAACTGCTGAGATATACCAGCTACGGCGTGTTGTGTTGTTCAGCTCACTACCAGCTTCGTTGATAGGAGCTAGTTGTAAGCTGATTCCGGTTAGGTTACCTGAGAACTGATAAAGTTTACTTCAGTCATCTATCCTATGCGCTATCAAGAGCGCTTGGAACATTAAAGGAAACTCTTCGAACATCATTACAGCTACGACGGCTGAAGATCGACAGAATTTAGGAGATTCCCGAGAAGATTGCAGCATCTTTGTAACGTAATGACCATCTGCAAGACCATGAATGTGATGTAAGTGCGTGAAACCTGTATCATCCCTCATTGGACCTATTGCCAAGACTCTGATTTAGCCTCGACCTTGCCATCCGCAGATGTGGTCACTTACTCGTACATACAATGTTTTCAGTTCAGGATCCATGTATTCCAAGCACGTAGTACTCGTCTCTCGTTCCGTTGAGTGTTCTTTCTACCGAAAATATCCGTTTTCCTGTCATTATCTCAAACACATGATCGTTATTACCCTCAATCTCTATTTCACTACCATTAGCTGCTCCAAATGTGACTCCACATCTAGCTCCCGTTAGCGGAGCTCATGTGAAACCTCTCCTATTGACGTCTTCCTCAATTCCAGAACAAAATTATGAATAATGAGCAGAAGATCGCCTTTTTGACATGTGTTGAGACATCCATTAGCACCAGATTCTATCCCCCCTCCACCTGAATCTGAACATAGCCAACCACTGTTTGACTCAATACATTTCTCTACGAAGATTAGAAGCAATTTTGATCAGATCTTCAGATCTCTCTGCGATCGTCGATCATGGTTAGCAAATTACCCCCACAACTTCAATTCACGCTAGTCATCCACGATCCATTGCCTACACCAATCCTCCATCACCGAGCCTCAACTGCTCCAGCAACTTCAATCCTCCACCAGTCTATACTCGTACATGTGACTTAATGAACTGAAACAAATGGTAAGTCGTCCGTCAGCTAAGAATCAACCAAGCTGCTTCGATAGCGTTCACAACCTGGTCCGACATCGTTAGGTCACATCACATCACAACACATCCCAGACACGGGCAGGGGGCCTGGAATTCAGTGCATAAGTGCACATTTTGGGCCTTATGGCTGACCTTACATGCGGCATGGCCAGCACAGCGCATACAATTCCACTTCGTAGGTAGAGCCACAGAAAGAAAGGATTGTAACGATAATGACTTTAATAAGGGGTTTCGGGAATATTCATGTCCCGATGATTCGGCGACTGGCGGACCACGGATCACGGGAGACCGGAGCATTGAAAGCAAGAAAAAAAAAGAAAAAAAAAAAAAACAAACACAAAATACCAGGAAAATAGTTCAAACATCTGCTGTGCAACTACGACAAACGATGTCGGACCGACGAAAATTACTCTCGCTCTCTCTTTCTCTGTGAGTTAGTCTAACTTTTTTTTTTTTATCACGCGTCACTACTTCTTCCTTATCAGGTGTTACCCGCCAGATACAGATACACACGCGCATGACTGTGACGATGGCGAGGCAATTGCTTTGCCAAGACATTCGGTGAAATTGGTTTTGAGAGTAAAAAAAAATTCCAATTACACGTATCTGTATCTCGGATCGCGGTAAATATTGTGCAGGGGTGGCAACTTCGCTATCATAAATTCCTTCGGATGATTAGTCGCCGATTGGGAAGATAACATTCGCAGTAATTGATACTCGATTAGCTTCTAGATATACTCGTACATCATCGGGGGAGTCTTGACATTTCTTTCGAAAGAGAGCAGGAACTGTGTCCCCTTTCTTGAAGCTGCTTCGGAGGGATATTCCTGTATGTAAACACATTTGCTTCACTCAAGGGGGCATACATTATGTATGAATGTGTACATAACTCGGGACTCCCCCTCATTGAAGTCTTGATTTGGTAAAAGAGATCCGGGGCAGTCCGAAAATGTGTCCAAATTATGATGCCACGAGGACTTTGGCAAGTTCCCAAACCTATTTTCAGAGCCAGCGATACATTTCTCTGAATGTGGACGCCAACTTCAACAACCGTTGGCGTTCCCTAATCTCGTCAACTAGCTTCTGGTAGAAGCGTATGTATCTAGCCTTAAAATTGGGGCACCCAAAGCACCGGGGTCAATTGCTTGGAAGTTTTTTTTTTTTATCTCGGAACACAAAGAACTACAAGGTGGCGCAAAAGCCATCACCCTATAGGAAGGAGCTATAATTTTCGCAAATGGCGGCAAATGTCAATTCTACTTTGACATTTGTGAAGTAAACAGATACAAAATACACGTCAAGAAGGCATTAATCGTTAGACTCCTAAAGAACGCGGAATAATTGTTACGATTTTTTTGCAGAATATTTCGTCGGTGGTGTTGGCGCAGCGTGAATTTCGGCGCCGATTTCCGGGTGAGGCGACACCAACTGGGTAAACACTACGACGTTTAGCCGCTCGCTTGGAAGAGTATGGAGCAACACGGGATGCTGTCAGGTCTTGCCGGCCCCGGAGCAGCCGTTCTGCTGAGAATATCGCAGGTGTGTTTGAAGATGTCGCAGAGGACCCCAGAGTATTGACCAGACGACGTGCCATGCAATTGGGCATCAATCGGCGGTCTTTACAGAGAATTTTGGTGAAAGACTGTCTTACGAAGTTCAGACAGTGCATCAGCTGTTAGCTGTTGACCGCCAAGCTCGTCTAACTTACGCTCAAGCCATCCTGAATCTCGACCACGAGGGAGGCAACTTTTCATCGAAAATCATCATGAGCGACGAGTTCCATTTCCATCTCTCTGGATATGTGAGTAAGCAAAATTATCACTTCTGCGTATAACCCACGAAGAGCCATCGATATTTGCTGAGCCGAAACTTCGCTCAACCCCGACCGTAGTCCTTCGATATTGGACACAAAACTCCGAAGGGTGAACACTTCAAGGCGGTTGATCTTTGTGATCTCTCTGCTAAAACGATTTGCTTGGGTTTCGCTGTTAAAGCTACATACATACTAATCTACGATGGCGGCAACTGTTTCAGGCGCTTCTTTAATAAACTTGGCGGCGTTAAGATTTTTAATAAACTCGCGCTGCACATGGCCAGCAATCATTGATGTCATCAGATCGTTCGATCTGGCTGGTCCTCATCCCGTCGCGCCACAGAAAACGCTGGTCTTCTGCTTTTATTATTAACTGCGACAACTGCGATGTAACTTTGTCGGAACTTGAATAATACTGACAACAGCGGTATGGCTCTTCTTTTCTAGCCCCTTTAAAAGCATCGAGTTGAGTGAGCCACCCAGATCTACTCATAATTGCAACTCTACATCGGTTCAACCTACTTTGTCGAAGACCCTTCCTTTGACTTTGGATTTAAAAAGCAGCCACCAGGGGCCTACCTCTTTCAAGTCAGACCCGGACCGAAATCCGGTAGCCCGCCTCACATCGTACCGAGTTTTAAGATTTGGTGAGGACTACTGGTGGTCCTGCCACCCAACAAGACCTATGACCTTCGGTGACGTTAATCTGAAAGCCTTTACGATAAGACCAGTATCGCTTTACCCCCGTTTATTATTAGACAATTCCATTAATTAAAGAAGCCTTGAAGTCAAAGTTCTTTCGTATTTTTGCCTTCACATTGGAATGCCTGTTCTTTGCCATGTTAACGCTGTTGGGCAAAAAGAGTTCGTTGTAACCCCAAAACAAGCCCGTCTCACAGTGTTTCCCCATCGGCTTGGTCGTTTCATTCAGGATCTTCGTGGCTCTTGTATTACACTCTGAAATTCTCGATCGTTAAGTACGAATCAACCACCTGCCTGAAGTCTACGAGTGCTTTGATCTCCTTCAAATAAAAGACGCCTGGATAGACGGTCTCGTCGACAGCTCGCGGCGCATGTCCAAATCAGCGGAGTTTAGTGTAGGCTACCCTCGGTTCCTCTTATATTTCCTCCAAAACAATGATGACAACACCCAAATAACAGTTGTCAAGACCCAGGAGAAGAGGCCGCTGTACGTTTTCATAGTTCTCAATCGGAATGTATCGGGTTTTCCAATAGCGACTTGACAACTTTTTTTTTAAATAAAAGGCAAACCATTTGAGATATTTCAAAAAATTTATTATTGGCTTGAAGTACAATCAAAACATTTATGAATGGAACTCGACTTCGTTCATATGGCCACCGCGGGCACGTTTGCAGCGGTCGATTCGTTGGATCCAAATTTCAACGACTCGGCCACACATTTCGGCCGAAACGGCCGCTATTTCGCGTTCAGTGTTGCCTCTGAGCTCTTCCAACATTGTCGGCGTGTTGGCATAAACCAATGACTTAACGTAGCCCCACAGAAAATAGTCAAGTGGCGTTAAATCGCACGAACGAGGCGGCCAATCGACTGGCCCATGTCTTGAGATAACACGCTCACCATACTTACTCTTCAATAAATCGATGGTAGCGTGTGCTGTGTGGCTTGTGGAACCATCCTGTTGAAACCACATGTCGTCCAAGTCCATATCTTCTAATTCGGGCCAAAAATAATTGGTGATTATGGCGCGATAACGCTGACCATTCACAGTAACGTGACGATCGTTATCGTCGACGAAAAAATATGGCCCAATAACGCCGCCGGCATGCAAACCGCACCAAACAGTTGTTTTTCGTGGATGAAGTGGTGATTCATGAATCACATGTGGGTTTTCACCTGATCAATAATGAGCTTCGTCATTGAAGATGATTTTGCGATGAAATTCGTCATCTTGGCGCATCTTCTCCAGAACCCAATCGGAGAACGTACGTCGCTTCAAATTGTCCTTCGGCTTCAATTCTTGAGTCAGCTTGATCTTGTGTGGGTGTAAACCAAGATCCTTACGCAAAATACGCCAATTCTTAAGAACGCCGTGGAATTGACTGATTTGGATCGTTTGCTACGGACGTCTGAACGGCAGCGATATTTTCGACACTTCGACCAACCCGTTGTCTTACTGACACGGCAACATCACACAACGAATATGTAGACTCAAATTTTTCCACTAAACTTGTTATTGCGTGTCTACTAGGGCGAGAATTACTCGTACGACCGAAAATTGGAGTTAACGCTCTTAAAGTTGCAGTCACCGACTCCGAATATTTGTAGAAAATTTTTATAATTTGCAGACGTTGCTCGTTAGTGTACTTCACCATGATGAAAATGTTGAGTTTACTGAATAAATTGACAGTGACAGTTTGATGATTAGTGAAAGAGTGCGTTCACAAATTAAATTCAAAGTTGTCAAGTCCCTATTGGAAAAACCTTTACTTCATTGCTCTTAATCTGTAGGCATAGGTGGCGCACAGTCTTTACATTACTTAGTTCGTACTGATGTCACAGGTTGCGGTACTACGAGACAATTCTGTCACCATCTTGTCACCAAGTCACTGCAGAGTTAAAGGCTGCTTCCACCCACTAAGTCCGTGATTCTCTGCCACTTCGCCTTCCAATATCGATATCGACGAACCCTCACCGAGCATGGTAAACAATGCTACCTCGGCTACACGAAAACACAGCTGGAAGCATCAAGAAGAGAAGTCCAGATTGAGTATGACGATCTTTCCGCCTTTCTGGACACGTTTGGAAGTTCGTGGCAGCCGGCGACAGAACTGACTTTTGTGCAGAAGCGGTGAAATTTGTGACAGCGTCCTGTCACAGATCTTCGTCGACTTCGGCAAGTTGCGGTGCTATGTCCCAAAGGTTTACGTTTAAGGGCTCTCCGGTGCAGTCTACAATAGGGTGAGGCCCGCCAAAGCACGTAAATGCATAATGGTAGTCTTGCTTGTGAACCTTATGGCATTCACTGGCCAGTTTCTTGGTTGAAGTGATGAAATTTTGGGTGTCACCAAAGTGGGCTGCGGCAGTCACTTCACAAATCTGAGCAACTCACCTCACAAATCTGAGAAATCTTTGAGTGCGGGGTGCGGCTTCAGTGACTGTATATTTTACTTAAATGGATAACACAAATTGTGTTTACAGTTGGCTGACTCCAGAAATGCAACGATGTTCATCATCTTCGTGGAGAGGGAATAAGTAGATCAACCCTTGATAATGAGCTCTGGCCGTCCTGAGTTCGTTTTCCGAGCTAGTGCTGTAAAGGTTGTGTTTTCCAGTTGCGTCGGAAAGATACTGTCCTTCTCCAGCTTGGCATCAAAATCACCAAGGATGATCCTAACTTCGCGCTTCAAATACTGCTATTACGTCTGGTCGAGGAGTTCGTAGAAACAATCTATGGCAAAGTCGTCCTTTTTCCTTGTTGGGGTGTGAGAGCGCAGAAGGATTTTTTAGCTTTGATGTGGATTGTAATAGGACTCAGATGCCGCAAGCTCAAGAGTTGCTGGTTAAGCCTTTCTCTGATCACAGGTCCACATCCAAGTAGGCACTGTTTCCGCTCTTTATGTGATCATCATAATATGGACCCATCCCATCGTATTTACGCGGGCTAAAAAGTAATCACTTTTCTGCGTACGTCCACGTCTGTAAGTACAGACCAGCTGTTTTGGCACTTAGCGAAACACAGGTAGATCTCCGGCTACACCTCTCAGACCACAATGATCTGAAGCTACCTGGCTACGAACTAGTGCCACTATTCTCTCCCCATTGCGGTCTCGCCATTTATGTGCGTAGTGATGTAGCTTACCAAGTTCCACCACAATGTAGTCCTCGTTCCAATCCGGAATTCAATTTCTTCTGGTTAAAATTCCATCTCCGTAAGCAAATTATCCACTAGAGCTTTATTTACAGAAGCCCCAAACTGGACAGCAACTCGACCTTTCACGAGTTTGATGCGCTGTCTGACTCCATTCAAAGAATTGTATCCCTGTATCCTCATACTGAAATCGTGATTACGGGCGATTTCAATACACACAATTCTGTTGGCTTCGACATTCTGGACAGAGAACACCCAAAGGACAGTGAGTTGAGACTTTCGCTGCGGAAAATAATTTAACCCACGTTGATAGTCATACCGCCAACACCCTGGACTTGTTTCTAACTTCTCACCCTGATAAGTACACCGTTGATGTGCTCTCCCCTCTAGGCTCGTCGGACCATTGTGTCATATCAGCTAATTTCTCGTACACCCACCACACAGTTAGAGAAAGGATTCCTAAAAGAACCGTATGGCAATACTAGAAAGCCAATTGGAGCGGACTTAACAACTTCGTAAGGAATTTTAACTGGTCGTTATGTTTCCTCGATAACGACGTGGATGCCGCTGCTGACATGATCACAGAAACTATTCTCTTTGGAATGAGATGCTTTATCCCTCATCGGATGAAGAGTATCAAACCAAAAGAAAAGGAATGGTATGATTCGAGCTGTAAAGAGGCTGTCAGGGTTAGAGAACTGTTTTTTCGGTCCTACAAGACCAACCCGACAGAGGAAATCCGAAAAAAGTTTTTACGAGCCAGGAATGACTGCAACGTCTTTCTCAAGGAAATTCCAATACGACCAAAGCCTGAGGCAAAAAATACTACAATGTCCCAAAGGCAGTAAAAATTGTTGGTCATTCGTCAAAAACATTAGAAATTCTGCCTCATCCTCTATCCCAACGCTCATTTATAATGACATTCCAGCTGTCAGCTCTTTGGACAAGGCCAATCTGCTTGCTGCACACTTTGCGGCTAGTTCAACACTCCCAGACTGTGCTTTGTCCCCGGCTACACTTGAGTGCGTCGAATCTACAATGGGACGAATCCACTTTCGCACTCGTGTAGTAGCAAGAGTACTCAAAGATCTCAACATGCATAAATCCGCCGGTCCAGATGGTATATCTCCCCTTCTTCTGAAGAGGTGTTCTTCTACGCTGGCAAAACCACTGCGTAAGCTTTTTCATCAATCCTACTTTAGGACTCTTTCCGAGCAGATGGAAAACAGCATTTGTCCAGCCAGTCCCTAAAAAAGGCGAATCTTCTTCTCTATCCACCTACAGACCCATTGCACTTACGTCCCTTCTTTCCAAGGTCATGGAAACGCTGATAAATCGTCAGCTCATGAAATATCTCGAAACACGAAAACTTCTCAATGACCGGCAATATGGTTTTCGTAGCAACAGGTCCACTGGTGATTTGATGGCATGTCTCACCGAAAAGTGGAACCAAAGCGTACATCAATCTGGCGAAAATAAGATAGTTGCACTTAATATTTCTAAAGCATTTGACAGAGTTTGGCATCAGGCTCTTTTGTCGAGAATGCGTGCTTTTGAGATCTTTGACTCTCTTCTTCAGCGGATTTGAAATAATCTTTCGAAACATTCAATTCAAGTTGTATTGGATGGCTTCAAGCCTGATATTCGCAAAATAAATGCTGGTGTACCCCAGGGCTCCATTCTGTCTCCGACACTGTTTTTAATTTTCATCAACGATCTCTTGTCTGCTACTTCTAATCCAAAATATTCCTTTGCTGATGACAGTACTCTCTGCTTTTCATATTCGTTCCCGGACTCACGTCCCTGATCTTCGGCTGTAGAACGGGAACGGCAGCGTATGTTAAGCCCTTTAAATTCCGATATTAACAGCATAACCAATTGAGGAACTATCAACAGAGTAAAATTTAATGCTTCCAAAACACAATGGTGTCTGCTGTCGTTAAAGCGAAATTTGAACACCCAGCCATTATCCATGAATGCCGGTTGGCATTTGCATCGTCGAAACCGAAAAACTCTCCATTCTCGGTATGTGTGTCAACGACAATTTACGTTGGAATGACCACATATTCGGGGTCGTCAAAAGTGCTGCGAAATGTCTAGATTTCCTCAAGCAATATTAAAAATATTTTACCCCCTCTGATCTGGCCTCAATATATAAGGCATTTATCCGCCCAAAACTGGAGTACAATGCCCACATCTGGTCAGGTGGTCCTAAAACATCTCTGCACCTGCCAGATAGGACTCAAAACCGTGCGATAAAACTCATAGCTGATACTAATATCCGTCCAGTAATTGACACCCTCGCACACCAACGAAATGTCTTGTGTCTCACTTTGTTTTATCGCTATTTCCACCACCAGTGCTCTATTGAAATCGCCAGTAGCATTCCGCTCCTTCAAATTTCTAACCGTAACACACGTCTCGCTATGATTGCTCATTAATATACCCTCAAGCCCATTTTCGGACGTACTCTTAAATATCGTGATTCTTTCCAAAGCCGTACAACTCGCTTATGGAATGCCCTGCCGACCTCTGTGTTTCCTGGTCGTTATAACTTACAAACATTTAAAAACAATGTACATCGGTACCTGTCTTTTCTTCCTCCCTAAATTTCCTTCGCCCGCGCTGTGTACGAACATTTTAAGGGTACAAAACCCCTTGAGCGCGCGCCGATTATAAAAAAAAAAAAAAATTTCTTGAATGGCAATGATATTTCCCTTGTAGCGATTTAGGGCCTCCACTATTTGTTGGGGTTGAGGATCCATGTTACCAGAGTCGTCAACAGTAAGTCTATCCATATCCGGGGCTCTTTGTTTGCTCCCAACGTATGGTGTTTTACGTGCTCAGGCAGTTAGTCTGACGGGGTAACCCAGAACTTGGAGGAGCTGATCATTTAGGGGATAGTGGCTGTAGCCCACTACGGAAGTACGAGCGTTCCCGTTGGTATATCCATACAACGCACGTAGCGTTGACTTTATCTTGGGAGTTCGTCCGCATTGTGATTTACCTGAATCATGCGTCTGCACTGGAATGTATCCACCCTGCTGCGTTTTCGCTGATCCGAGTGTTCAGGAACATTCGCATAGTCAGAATCAGCATACTGCAGAATGTTGGTGGCGGCTTTTTTCCGCGACTTCTTTTCTAATTTCTCAACCTGGCTTTCGGACGGACTATGGCGCTGTTTGGCGGAAATAAACTTGGGGAGGCTGAAGGCTTAGTTGCACAAAGCATTAAGCCTCGCAGTTTTACCATATGACGGCGGATGATTTTCGGGTCCCAGCCCAAGGGTCGAGATCGCTGCTGCCAGAGAAATTTTTCCAGTTACCTAGGTCACGAATTGCATATCTGCTGGGATCCCCATAAAACGACTTCACGGATCGAGAGGTCATTACGTAAGGGCTACAGCTTGTGTTTTTCCATCAAAATATACCAGCTGGAAGCCAGATCGAAAACTATAAATCGCTTCTATAAAACTATATCCAAGAGGATATAAAACTTAAGACTGCTCAGCTCATCCTTTAACGACCGTAACGATGATGAGAATATAAAGACGTTGTCATTCGATTGGCATTGCCGAATAAAAATATAATTTACACCCGCCATTCATGTCCTTCCTTCCTCTCACATTCAGTAATCATCAGAGTAAGCAGTTACCAATCAACAATCAGACATCGTCCTTGCCCAATGAAGTCATTCCTGCTTCCAAAATTTGTTTACGACCGATCGTATATCAAAAAAAAAAAAAAAACCCTACCGCCAAAAACTTCTGTCCGATCGAAAACGTCCAGAGTTGCCTTCGCTTTTTATTGCCCGTGCAGAGTTTTATTGCAGGAACGACGTCCAAATCGGGACTGTTCCAACCATGACAGATGCAATAACATTCCATTTGGCGTTCGCCCTTGTAAATTGTTAAATTCAAAACAACAAAACGCTAAACGTTAAACGTTAAATGTATCCGCGCATCGCGCTATTAGAAACTGATCACATTAAGTGCAAATGACTGTAATAAAAAATCGCCGAAACGGGAAACATCTGCCCTTTTTCGTACCCCTCTACGTGTATCCAGATATGTGTTTCTGTCCGAGCCCAAAACAGCGATAAGCGATGTGTTTTTTTTATTGACACACGATTTTACTGCTCTGGGGAGAATACGAGCAGTATCTAGATATTTGATTTGCTCCACTAAACGGCGACACGAGACAACCGATCAAATATTTGCGTATCTTTTAGATTAAGAGGGTGTACGAGTACTCCAACTTCGCGCTCATCTATTTCACGAATAATATTGACACTCCAAATACGTACTCGTTCGTATATTGACATTCGAATTCAATATGCAAAAATGTATCTGAAAGAATTTATTTGTAGTTGAGTGGAAAATCTGTGCCTTCTGCGATACTGGGAAGAGCATATTTTTTGAAGAATGAGTAGACGTCATTCAATGCCTAACATGTGGCCGAAAATCGCGCAGATTGTGTGTCGAAAATGCATCGCAGACATACGACAGCGGCAAAGTATGAAAATGGATTTTCTACTTTTTCTAGGCGAAACCGACCCAAGGCGTAAACTTCTAGCATCTTTGCTGGATAGGATGGATCAGTTACCACCCAGAGATGAGTTTTAAATTGATTCGAGAGCCTTTGAGTCCTTTTGTTTTTTTTTTTTTTGGGTTTTTGTTGTTGTATCGAAGATTGGTCACAGACCTGCTTTTTGGTTTTTGTTTAGTGCATGGTGCTTATGATCTTACAAAGGCAGCCGCAATGACAATGCAACGAAATGAAATATATTGCGTAGAACGTTTTAGAAAATTTTCCAAAATCCTTGTAGAAGGACAGATTGTTTTATTTTTTCTGTTTTGCTCTTACAGATTCAAGCGGCTGGCTGTGTTAGTCTAGCATTTGTGTTCTGCAGGTAGGTTTTGGATAATGAACAAGGGAAAACACTGTAAGGAATTTTCGAGTACAGCCGATCTTTTGTGATGGACAATGTCATGCCACCATTTGGACGAGTCGTCATCGTAAGTGCTTGCATATGTGCACATCTTTTGCACAACATTTCTGCCGATTTTTATAAAAGATTTCCTGCTGAGCTAAATTATGTGAATTTGTAGATCAAATTCTGAAGGATCAAGAGCATCTAAGGCAATTTGTTGTCTTAGGATCCATGCAAGATACTTCTGAGATGAAACGAATAATGATCCTGCAAGTAAAAGCCGCCAATTGAGTATTCGAAAGTAGATAGCGACAAAATTCGTTACTCCTACTTCAGTGATGGGAAACATTATGATCTGGAGCCTCTGAATCAGATCTAGATTTACCACAGAGGCAATATATAGTTAGTTCTTCCGCTCCGAAGATTGGACACCTTGCCGAGGTAGGGCGGCTTAAGTAGAGCAAAGGAGGCTTGACGACGGAAGCGACCGAAGCTCTTCTGGTAGAACTGAATGTGACTCGAAAATTAAGATCCAATCATGAGCTGGATTAATCCGTACCGTACCAGCAATCAAGAGGGCTGAGGGCCCAGAAATAGCTCAGTCACTAACGTTGGGTTCAGATACCGGGCGCTCTCTGGTGCTAAATAGCCTTATACCCATATAGGAGTTCGCTTTACTCGTGGGATACATATGGAAGACCTAGTAAAAACAAAATAACGACACAATGACGATGTCAGATGAAGAAGCTCTACTCCGCTCTCCTGTAAGACATACACAGATGGAGACTGAGGACACTATCTCATCTCCAACGAAGCCATCAAGACTCACACCCACAATGATGGACGCGCAAAACCCTCAGATTACCAAAATACCAAGCGATGCGAAATTAGAAAGGCGTACACAACTAGAAGAAGCAAATGAGAAGTTCTTCGCTTTTACTGGAGCCCAAAGAAGACAAATTGGAGCCCGGATCAGGGACAGCATGGCACCGGAGGATGCCAGAAGATCTATGCGGGAAGAGATCATGCTTGGAAAAGCACAGAAACAAGTTAACATAGCGATAAATGCTGCACGTCCAAAAGATGCTGATCAGCCGACATCTCCCCGAGAGTGCAACAGCCCAAAAAACACGTACCACATCCAGAGCTACAAAAGCGCACAGATGTGGTTACAACGATAGCATTTCCCGGAAAACCCAGCTCACCGAAGCAAGGTGGGAAATACACCTCTCATCCTAAACTTCGCTCACGTTCTCATAAAGGACTCAGAGATTAAGTAAGAGCAGGAATCCCAACGAACCCTCGGCCAACCACACAACAGCAGCACCTTCGATACCAGGACTGACCTATAAGGGCGCATTAACCCAATGCAAGGTTGCTATAGTGCATGAAATGCATCATGAAGAATCCTTGTCAGTGCAACAAATTCAGCGGGTGGACAAAGCCGATAACAACTGTCCTATCAACAACTGCACACCAAGGGATGGTTGGCTGGAGGATGGAGGATAAAAGAATGGCCAGAAGCCAAACTCCGAACAATTCAGGGAAGTGAAATCCCCAAACTGTACACCGGTATTACCTTCCACCCAGACGATGATAAAAGTCTTTCTGTCAGAGACCGCCAAGCAGAATCCTGGCATTTCCACAACAGTTTGGCATGTTCTCATCGTCTTAAAGGAAAGGAGTGGAGGTGAGACAGCGACTTTCTCTATTGACGAAAAGTCCTATTTCTTCTGGCAGATACAGATCCGAAACTGCTTGATGCAAGATCATTGAAACAATTGGGAGCACAAAAAGCTCAAATAGATAGCCAGCCTACAACAAAAAGTGGCACAGACAGCTCAATGGATGTAGACAACAGCTCTAATGCCGGAACATTAGAAGACATTATCTCTATGCCCGGACCCCTAGATGTCATCGCAAGACTTAAGCTGTCTCCAAACACTGCAAACTCTGCCAGTACTACCCAGTAATAACTAAAATGGGACTAAAGCCCATCCAAGTTAATCTACAACATGCTAAGGCCGCCTCGGTAGTCCTCAGTCATAGATTTAACAAGGATCACCTAGACGTCGCCTTTATCCAGGAACCATACATTCTGATAAACCAGGTAAAGGGACTCCCAGGTGAGTTATTATATGATTCGACTAATGCTGGAAAGCCAGGAGCACGTATCTTAACTAATAACAATACACCAACAAGGATCTGGCAGCTGCAAAGGCTGAGCTGCATACCAATGGAGGTAAGACAGAAGCTGTTATATGCCCAGCTTACCTGCCCGGTGACTCCAGCGACTTGGACTTCTTGCCACTGAAGGGACTAGTGCACTACTGTGCTAAGAACCTGCAACTAATTGCAGGCTGCGAGGCAAACGACCATCACACTGTTTGGAGCAGCTCAAACATAAGTAAACGGAGTGAGTGAGTCTCTACTAGAATTTATTTATTCAAATAATTTACAAATTCTACAATAACCGAGGGAAGCAACCCCATTTTTATAAACAGCATTAGAACAGAAGTCCTAGATTTCATTCTATTCACTCTATACGATGTCGGACCATCGCCTCATTCTATATGACCTTGAACCAGGCACAATATAGACAACCCAACTCCTGGGATATATACTGCCAGGAACTCATGGACAACCTGGGTGGATGTAACACAAACATCAGAGATATAGCCAATGTTGAGCTAACTTGTAAAAATCTCAATATGGCAGTCACTATTGCCTTTCATCAAGCATCGACTTACCCCCTTGTGGAACAAAAAACTAGCCAAACTCAG
Source organism: Volucella zonaria (assembly GCA_963966105.1). NCBI lineage: Eukaryota > Metazoa > Arthropoda > Insecta > Diptera > Syrphidae > Volucella > Volucella zonaria. The sequence continues at coordinate 32,575,437 of OZ014530.1, read as the reverse complement.
AACAGAGATTAGAAAGTTCTTCAACCGTACTAAACGTAATGGTGAATGGCAAATAAACAGAAGAACACTCACCACGTACAACCGAGAAATGAGAAGGGCAAAGAAGAAACTTCTGTCATACAATCGATGCCACCAGAAGTTGTGCCCGCATTTATAAAATACTCTCTAAGCAGCACACTAATCCTATCGGGTCAATGAAGAAACCTGATGGCACATACGCCAAAAACGGGCTACAGACTCTTCAGATCTTAGCCGAAACACACTTCCCAAACTCGACAACAGTTCCAGAAGCACAAGAAAATCCTCCCCAGAGAAGGACAAGGAACAGAGCAAAGGAAATTTTTCATGAATTCAAAATAATTTGGGCAATCAACTCTTTTCAACCCTTCAAAGCCCCTGGTGCGGATGGAACATTCCCAGCTTTACTACAAAAGGGCATATCCCAACTGCTACCAGTACAAATGAACTTATTCAGAGCTAGCTACGCGTGGGGATATTTACCAAAAAAGTGGAGGAGGGAGGTCGCTGTCAAATATATACCCAGGCAGGACGTAGGCCGCCTGAACTGCCGCACTGCCTTTTTCCTCAAAACTATGAAAAAAAATCCTCGACAGACATATCAGAGACGGGGCACTTCAAATGAACCCTCTTCACAAATATCAATATGCCTATCAACCTGGAAAATCACCCATACACGCCCTACAAAATCCTACCACAAGGATTGAAAAATCTCTCAGAGGTAAAGAGGTAGCGGTCGGATGTTTCCTCCATATAGAAGGAGCATGTGACAACACAGAATTCTTCCAAATATACAGAGACGTTCAAAACATGGGAGTTGACGACAGCACATGTAAATGGATAAAATGTATGCCAGAGGATAAAACAATAACATCCTCATTAGGCAGCAATAAACTCAGTGTGATAGCTACGAAAGGATGACCTCAGGGAGGAGTACTATCACCCCTACTATGGTCCATCGTAGTTAATGGCCTACTGATTATACTCAACAATGATGGCTTCTATGTCCAAGGATATACAGACGACATTGCTATCCTAATCAGAGGTAAATTCGAGGACACAATCTCGGTTTGCCTCCAGAAGACATTAAACCTAGTTCCTGAATAGTGCACCAAAGTTGGCCTCAAAGCCAATCCCTAGAAAAGCACCACGAGATACTACTCTCTACTCTCTTCGGTGAAACAATAGCGATTTCAACGGAAGTCAAATAGCTAAGAATCACACTGGACGAATAACTTACGTGGAAGACCCATGTTTCTAAGAATATTGACAAAGTCAAGACCTCACTATGGACCAACAAAAGTCTAGCTTGAAAAAATTGGGGACTTAATCCTAGAATGACACGGCAATAACGAGACCTATCATCACATATGCAGCCGCCGTTTGGTGGCATAAAGCAACGCCCAGGTCAACACTGGCCAAACTCAATAAATTACAGACACTAGCTTGTGAAAACAGCACCAATAGCTGCGCTTGAAGTTATCCTAAACATCCCACCACTTTATCTGGAACTCATGAAAGAAACCATGGCAAATGCCTGCATGCTCATCACAGAAGATGAGTCCAATTCCAAGCTGCAATTCTTCATGAATTCAAAGAGAACGAACTCCTTGGAATACATTTAATAGACAAATGTCTACCACGATATAACTTTGGCACAACTTTAGGGTTACACTTCCAGACCGTCCTAACTTGGAGCAGGAATAACCAACATTTGCCAAGGACTCGTATGTAGGGTACACAGACGGATCCAAAACAAATGAAGTAGTCGGAGCCGGAGTGTCCCGTCCTCGCATTAATGCATCCACACATGCCAGTATGGATACAAGCAGCTCCGTATTTCAGGTTGAAATCCATGCAACAAAGCTTTGCATTCCAGAGAATCTAAACAGACTCGTATGTCTGTTTACAAACAAAAACATTTATATTCTCTCCCGATCTGAGACACTTCTTTATCTGAAACGGAGTAAACGCTAGTTACGTAACAGTTGAGGAAAGCTTCGAACTTTCCTCCGATCGTTCTCCAATTATCCTTTCATTGTGTGAATCCTTGGTTCAGAAACAAACGCCACCTAGATTATCCAACAAAAAAACTTACTGAGTTAAAAGTACCGCTCAGAATGCCGCCGTATCGAATTGAAAAAGAAGTTAAACGGTTTGTTAAAGTCATACAGCAAGCGGCCTGGAATAACACCCCAAGCGAATAGAACAAAGTTGCCAGTATCGGCCTAAGATACTCGCCGGTACTCAGGGAAATGATAGGGAAGAAACGAAGAGCGCGGAACAAGTGGCATGAAACTCGGGCTCAACAAGATAAAACGTCCTTTAATAGGCTCTGTAACTTGTTGAAAAAATCGATCAAGGATACCAATTACTCCATATGGAGAGCCGTTAAAAGTCTTCGAAAGCCCCAAATACACGTGGCGCCAATAAGAAGAAACCAGGATGACTGGGCGAAAGAAGATAAAGGAAAGACTAACGTCTTCGCCGATCATCTTGCAGAAACGTTCAACCCATTCGACGGGAAGTGCTTCCAGAGAATGTCAATACGCTAGACGTGACGATGAACCTTCCAATAGAAAAGGCTACACTTAGGGAACTTAGACAAGTTATAGACACGCTTAAGCCCAATAAGACCCCCGGATATGACTTAATTACGGGAGAGATACTTAAAGCGCTAAAGCTGCTCTATCTTATAAATGCCACCATGAGATTTAGAGTATGTACTGCATCAGTGGAAAGTTGCCGAAGCTATTATGGTTCCGAAACCCGGTAAACCGCTGACTCAAGTCAAGTCATACAGACAAATATCGCTCGTCCTGATTATATCGAAGGTCTTCGAGCGAATCTTACTCAATCGTCTTAAAGCGATTATTGACACAAATCGCCTCTTGCCCGATCATCAATTTGGTTTTACTCTACTGTTGAACGAGTGCATTGTACAACGGATGTCATTCCTTGACGTTTCACAGGCTTTTGATAAGGTATGGCGCGAGGGCCTGAAATATAAACTTCGACAAGTCCTACCCGAGCAATTGTCTCATATTTTAAGTTCATACCAAGGTGACCGAGTCTTCCGTGTTAGACACGGAAACGAATATTCCAATTTTAAGATAATAAAGGCGGGGGTTCCGCAAGGAAGTGTGCTTGGCCCTCTGCTATATTTGCTTTTTACCCGCTACACACCGCAAACGGACGATACTGTGCTAGCCACATTTGCTGATGACACTGCCATTTTGGCAACAGCAACAGTTGCTACGTGCCCTTACACGGATTAACAAAAGACTTGGCGAATCGCGCTTAATGAGAACAAGTCTGTCCATGTGAACTTCACTCTCAAGAAAACTGACAATCTACCTGTGTTTATCAACGCAGTACAAATTCCTTTCGCGAACGAGGCCAAATATCTTGGTAAGACACTCGACGCTAAACCTAAATGGGGAGCACACATTAAGAAGAAATGTGAAGAGCTTGAGATGAAGTATAGAGACAGTTACTGGCTTCTTAGAAAGTATTCCAAGCTCAGTTGGAAAACAAATTGCTGCTATACAAGCAAGTGCTAAATCCGGTCTGGACATATGGTATACAGCTTTGGGGTTGCACCAAAATTAGTAACGTTAACGTCTTGCAGACACTCCAAAACAAAGTTCTTCGAGGGTTTGCACCGTGGTACATTAGAAACGATGATATCAACAGAGACCTAAGAGTCGAAAACGTTCAGAATGAAATTAAAATGTTTGCGCGAAAACGCAAAAATCGATTACAAGGACATACGAATATTTCTGTTCAACAGATCCTTGACGTGACAAATTTATTGCGCCGTCTGAAACGGACTAAGCTTCTCGACCTAGCGCGGTGATTAGCAACGCTTAATTTTAAAGGACGTAGGAGCTTTCAATGGAAAATCGCCTGCAAAATAAAACGCGAAAGATGAACTACTATAAGCACCGGGCTTATGGTGTCTGTGAAGATTTCTACCTGCCCGACAGTAGAGCAGCCCTACTTGCAACTAACGCGTTTGGTATGGGATTGGCTTCAACTCCTATAACTACTGGCCACCACAAAGAAAGTCCATCTGATTTGGGTGCCGGGACACAGCAGACATGAAGGCAACGAAAAAGCAGACGAACTAGCCAGGAAAGGTCCGCAACTCAATTCATGACGCCGAGACAGAACAAGCCAAAAACTTTATGCCATGCTGTTGCCACAAAAAAACAAAACAACTACTACTCGTACAACTAAGTAGAAGTCAGATTCGAGTGCCCACAGGTTTTCTGAGAGGACACTGTCGCGATTAAAAACAACTGATGATCAAGGAGGACGTGGAAACAACAGAACACATCCTCTGTGACTGCAATGGTTTAACCAAAACACGTCAACGTTTCCTAGCTAAATTCTACCTTAAAGCGGCGGACATAGCTGCCAGCTCACCTAAAGACGTAGCCGTCTTCCTAACAAATTGCGGCATCATGGATGAGCTCTAAATGAAGGATATCACAGTAGGCCTATCTGTGGCCGCAGTGATCTGGGATTCTTTATACCACCTCCCACAACAATCTAAATCTAAACCTAGTCAATCTTGTCCTAAGGAGAATCATATGGTATGTGCGAGTTTTATTGCCTTGCCATGTTTCTTTTATAACTTCTGCTTCCGGAGTAGCATCCCTTACTGGCATCCGTGATTCACATTTTATTGCTCTTCCTTCTCCGGCTAAAGAACATATTTCACAGCTGTCATCCTTCTGTGGCTGAAACCCATCAAATTATTTGCGACATTTCTGATGGAATGTCGGCAACGTATTCGTGCTGGTGTTTGGCGCACGATATTGGCAGAATTAAAGTTTTCGGGAGATTTCCTGCGAATTCACTGCCTGACAACTCGTTGTTGTGGAATTCGTCAAACTTGGGATAGAACAGATCCGCTATGTAGGGACAATGGTGCTTGTGCTGGTGATCCTTTTATCTTCCTTACTTCTCGTTTGTAGATCTTTAAAGATGCCTTCCTGGTTTCCCAGTCACGTGCTGACCTAGATTGTTAAATTCTTCCTATAAATCCAGCGGAGTACTTGAAGAACTATGGTCTCCCACTGCAGGAGCTAACCCTTTGGGCTCCTTACTCTACTAGGAAAAGGTAAGATTTATAGAGATTGGAGCACAAGGACACATTCCTCTGTGTCTGTTCTCTCGATACATGGTCATTAGTAAGCAAAGCTGCTAGATCTACTGAAACCACAACTGCAGTGGCTATTTGCCGTCAACTAGTAAATCTGTCGGGAGATGTAGCAGCGACGAGGTCCTTGTTAAGCACTTGACATCCAAATGACTGTGATAGGTATATGTAAAGCGCTCTTTTCCAGACCTTTAAAGGATGATTGTTTGCTTGAAAAGTGGAAAAGAAAAGACTTCAATGACTTCCTTCTCTACTGAAGAGGGTCCTAAAATTTTGCAGCTTACAACTTCGAAATACAATGTAAGCTTGTGCCCCAAACTTGCTATATAAAAAGGTTTCAATAGTGGAACTGGACGGTAATCAGATATCAGTCCAAGGTCTGCAATGAGGTTATTTTAAAAAAATTTCAAAATTTCGAGTTGCGATGTATTTTAAGGAACGCACTGGTACTAGTATGTTGTGCGTCAATATGTACAAACACAAAATGTTTTAATTACTAAATTTCACTTGGTCCTCGCCCATTTTGATGAGCCTTTTTGCGATAAGAATAAGTTTAACCGTTCTCCAAATAAGCGACTTTAAATTTATTGGAAATTTCTCTTACTTCTGTGCTTCCTCAAGGACTTTATCATCGCTTGCCATCTAAAGAGATATTCCATTAAAAGCAGAATACCAACATGTCAACCTTGAGGCATTCCATTCAAACTCCTACAAAGGGTTACCCCTCGTCATGATGATTATCTTAATGAACTCCCCCGAAGGACAAATTTCCACTCAAATCGCCCCATTCGGTATTGAGTTAAAAACTCTTCGCCAAGGATTATCATATTTTTATCTCTCTACTCGCAGTGCATCGTAAATCAAAATGCACTTTTACGATGACAAACCAGGTGCAGGTGCACTTTCGTAAACCCCCTTAATCGTGGCATGAATGAGAAATTAAGACCTCAGATGAGGGGCACTCTCTCAAAGGATAAATGAAAATAAAAAGAACTGAAACTCTGCGATAAATTCAGTTGTGGTCTTTTGGATGTGGCATCGTCATTTTGGTGGCCATTTCCAGAAGTTAGCTTCCGTTTCAGTTGGGCCAAATAAATAATTACCCTCTGTCCTCGTCCTGGGATACGTATGTACGAGTATGTACTCGTATCTCTGTCGAATGGTTGGTTAGGTAAACTCTGTCGCGTGCTTCTCTCAATGAATGCATTTACTTAATTGTTGTGCATACGTACGAGTATATGTACATATGTTTGGCACGGAAGTTGTTTACTTAGCCATCTCGACAGAATACACCTGTTTTGACAATCCACCAGGCCATAGTCGGAGCCAGATCCACCACAAGAGAACTTATCAGGGGGCTGCGAGGTTTACTGTCGTATAAACTGTCGAAATAGATTTTTTGTTTTTTGTTGTTGTTGTTGTTGGTCGTGCTTATTTGTGGGACATGCTATTCGGCAGCTGATGCTAAAGATTCATGCCGCCCAGGCCTGGCTCCTGTGAGTGTTGTCCTACCCTCCCGATACTGATATGCCCGATACATCAGGTGTGCGTTGCGATTCAGTTTTGTCGTCTTCGTCGTATGTACGAGTATGTTATGATCGTTTGTTGCCAGTTTGCCGATTTTTTTTTTTTTTTGTTGCGCCTCTCTCTATCATTTTGAATTGCAGTCGTGTCGCCGAGACAAAAAAAAAAAAACAAAAAACGACAAAAAACTGTGACATCTGCGTCAATCAAGTCCCTTCAGGGAGTCTATCACTTTCGTCCTAACGTCGGTCGTCTTCCTCGACATCGACTTCATTGTTGCATCTTGAAGATTGCCCCCTCAGTGGTGGTGTTTGGAGTTTTTACTTTGGAGCTGCTGGTAGCGATCCGTTGAGATATGATGCCGGTGGTGGTGGTGGTGGTGATGATTGTGGGACTACATTTTGGAGCCGGTTTCTGGGGTCGCTCACTTGTTTGACTTCCTTGAAAGACATTGAGGAAGAGAAAAACTGGACACAATCTGGGCTGCTTTAGACTCTGTTGGTGGTAGTCTGATGGAGCCACGCGACTAATTTTCTTTTCTTTTTCCAAATTTTTACTTTTTTCCATTTCACATAATGAAATGTGTTAAAGTGCATTGGCATGAAGTCGGCGTAGTTTGGTAATCAGGGGATGGCAAGATACTATGCACCAGGAGATAGCCAACGTTCCGGTTTGCCATAAACTTCTCGGAGTAGTTAATATTTTTTTTTTATGGAAGATAACACTCAGTTTGCACGCAAGGAACACGACAAAAATGACCTCGATCGAGTGCAAACTATGGCACAACCGGTAAGGAATGATCGATGTCAGCTTTAAGGAAAGTAAGCATCTGTTTTGGGGAGTTTTTTTTGTTTTTTTTTTTTTGTGTTTTGGCGTATCCCTCGGGTAATAGTTTTCAAGTCAAAGCCCTGGAAAAGGAGAAATTTTTAAGTGGATGCGCTTGAGCCACGACACGCTTCGAAAAAGGGTGTCAATTGGTTGAATAAATGCAGAAGCTTGTATTTAAAAAAATAATTACCTCTAGGACAGCTGGACATTGGTGAGGAAATAAGGACGACACTCCATGAGGATACTTGAAGTGGATGTTTACTTTCTCGAAAATAACATTTCTTGTCGTTATGTTTTGAGAGGAAGAGGTGGAACATGTTTTTTTCATAGAATATCGCTGGGGTACCAGAGGGTTCTATTCATTGGCCTGTTGTGTTTGATTATTCGATTTTTGTGGCATTCTTTGGTTTTTTTCTCGCCAGGCTATGGGGATCAGTTTGGGAAATAGCTTCTACATGAACTTCTACGACAGATTTTTTACAATTCAGTGTATCTTTCGTAACAACGATACGTTTAAGTTGGCTTTCAGAGATGGAATTTTATGTTTGAAGCTTCCCAAAAGTTTGCTAAACTACGAGAACCTTGCATCTTTTCTAGTAAGTCCTATTCTTACAGAGCAATCTAAGAAATTGTTTTGAACACTTCGAAGAGAAAAGGACGAAGGACAAACTTATTTGATATCCCCGGTGTTAACTGCCTAGGTACAGGAGACCATCTATTTGAGCACTAAATTTGACACAAAATCACGTCTCCTCCTATGCAAAGGATATCTACCTGGTTCGCGATTGGAAGACGGTTAAGAAATTGTCTTTCTGATGCCCGAAGTGGGGTAGAGTGGAAGACGGCCAGCGTCGTATGGTAGATCGAATATATCTGTTAAAAGCACTTGTGTTAACATCCAAACGATTCACAAGTAAATACAATGTCAAACGGACTTCGGGATCCCTCAGTGCACTTGCAATTCAATGAGGTCTGAATATAGAAGCCGAAACTCTGGAAAATGTACTGACAACTGGAGGACATAGGTAAGCAAGGTTAGATTGGTAGGCTAGCGTCAATGTTAGTGACGATTTGCATAGGCCCGATGCACCTTGTATGTTAGACAAGTGCATGGCAGAAAAATCGCCTTCTAACGGGGATGGAAAGGCAGAGAGAAGGGATAAATAGGGAGTCAGTATTTTGATAAGTTTGGAAAGTCGATACTTAACCCCTTTTCGTTTTTTTTTTTCCTTTTGGGGGGAGGAGAAATGCCTTACGCACCATAAGGAGGTCTGTTGGCGTTGACCATCCCCGTGTGTCCGGATCTCTCCGCATGCTTTCGGATCATACGGACTAAAACTCCTCCCAACCCTGTGGCTTCTGACACAACCCTCTGGGACCACTCTTCGCATTACTTCAAGGGGCCGTGATCCTACACCCTTTCGGGTTTGCGTGCATTCCCGGTATTGTTCTTCTTCTCTTTTCTTTCTTCTGAGAATATCTTCCACAAACTGGCAAATTCTTCCCCAGTTCAGGTCACTCGTCAACATTTTGTCCACTATGTTTTCTGAGTTGAAGGCAAAAAATGTGTGATGTACGTCCTCTGCTGGGGAGTCGCCGTACTGGCAGGCTGGGCTATCCATTTTGCCGATCCTATGTAAAAAGGCTTTGAAATTTCCGTGTCCGGTGAGGAAGTGGGTGACGAAGTAGTTGACCTCCCCGTGTTTCCGGTCTTTCCACTCAGCCACATATCTTATCAGCCTCGCTGTCCACCTTCCTCTGCTTTCCGAGATCCAGCGCTCTTGCCACTTTCGTATCGTTTGCTGCTCTGGTTGGTCGATTGCCGATTCCAATCCTATTTCCGGCTTGTTTTCGTGAACGTACTTCCTTTGTGCCGCTAGGAGATCGATGGGAGTCACTCAAGTGTCAAGCCTCAATCCCAAATAATGACTTCAGAGCCAATTTGGAAGTCTATTTGTGTCGGGATTTTCTTCTTCATCAGGAGGACTATCTCAGTTTTCTCTGTTGCCAAACTAAGACCGTGCTCATCCATCCAGAAGGCTGTTCGTCATATGACTTGGTTCAACTTTCTTTGCGCGTTTTCAGTGTCTCTTGCCGTTATCACTGCCGCGATGTCGTCTGCGTACTCAACGAGGAAGGTGTCTTCGGGCATCTCCATCTGCAGTATATCATCATAGGAGATGTTCCAGAGGTCTGGTCGCAAGATTGATCCCTGTGCTGCTCCAGATGTTACTTCCTTCCTTCGTAGGCCTTTTGTGGTCTCGTAGATCAGCTCCCAGTCCCTGAAATAGTCCTTCATCATATGTAATAGATAGGCTGGGATGTTGAATCTATTTTCTAGCGCATTTAGTATATCACTCCACTTGGCTGAGTTGAATGCATTTCTTACGTCCAGGGTTGCCAGCAAAACGATCTTCTTAGAGCGGCAACTTCCTTGTTGGGCGGTTTGAACAGATTTCACCACTTCTTCAATAGCTCCGACTGTGGAGCGTCCTTTCCTGAACCCGTACTGCCTTCCTGCCAAGTCTCCCGCTCTTTGTACTGCATCTGTGAGCCGTGATTTGAGCAGCTTTTCCATCAGTTTTCCCGCAGTGTCCTGAATACATAAGGGCCTGTACACGGCTAATCCCAACTCTTCTTCGCTAAAACCTGGAGTTTCCTGTCGTTGGGCTGGTGTATTGTCGGGAGGCCTGACCGGATGCCTGTAGTATCCAGCGATGTAGTGAGAAACTTCACCCATCTAGCGTTATTGCAGGATCTCACTATTTGGTTAAATGCCCTCCTAGTTCCGTCCTTAGAGTGACTTTTGTCAATCATGTGCAGTAATGTTTGTATGCGCGCAGTTATGGATGTTCTCAACAGAGCCTTAGGGGATGCCTGCCCTAACAGCCGTTAGACTGTTAATGTACATTTACTTAGATGGCACTACAGTCCGTTGTGGACCAGTACCCCAGCTAATGCTGCGCACACGAAGTTCGCTGAGGTCCTCTTCCACTTATGTGCGCGACCTAAAATGAGGTCGTCCTCTACTGCGTTGCCACTCTGGGTTGGAGTCGAGAACTTTCCGAGCTGGGAAATGCGTTCAAGGTGACCTAGCCATCTTAGACGGGTTAGCCGAGTTTTTCTGGCGAAGTCAAGAGCGCTGTACAGCCCGTACAAATCGTGTCTCATCCACTGATGCAAACGAGACCGAAAATTAGCCAAAGCGCCCGAAGGCATTTTCTTTCGCTTTAGTCAGGGTCCACTCTTCTGCGCAGAATACCAGGACTGGGATGATCAGTGTCTCGTATAATGCCTTTTGTGGTGTTCGAGAGAGGGCTTTACTACTCAATTGCCTCCTCTCTCTCTCCGAAGAGGAAATAGGTCTTCTTATTAACAAGAATAAATTACGGTGGGCAATTCACTCCTTTAAGCCGTACAAATCTCTCGGTCCTGATGGTATTCTACCGATTATGCTACAGAAAGCACCGGGGGTAGCAATCGAAAAAATTATGGAAATTCCCAGACACAGTCTGAAAATAGGGTACATACCAATAACTTGGAGGGTAGTTATGGTGGTTTTTATACATAAAGCTGGGAAGCGGGTCAAAAGATTTTAGGCCAATAAATCTGTCATCATTTGTGCTTAAAACTCTAGAGCGATTATTGGAGATTCATATTAGAAACACTTGCAGTAATGGCTTTTTGATTGAGTCACAGCATGCATATATGAAAGGCAAATCTGCAGAAACCGCCCTGCACTGGGTGGTGGGAAAAATAGAGAAGAGACTACACTTCGGTAAGTTTGCGAAGGCGGCCTTCTTCGATATAGAAAGAGCCTTCAATTCCGCTGGCATTACAAAAAGTTTAGATTAGGGTGACCAGATAGCAATGATACTTTTTCCCATTGTTTTGGTTCAGCCGCTGTCAAAGCTACCAATGGCATCCAGCTGTCAAAATATGCCGTACATGAGGGAATTTTTAAAAAATATTTTCGAAATTTCGGCTCATTTGTAAATACGCAACGTAAATTTCGTCGTGAGGTCGCTCGTCATCATGGCTTCAGTGTGCAGGCAATTCATCGCACCGTGGAAAAGTTTGAGCGTGAGTATACTCTTTTAGATCTTAGGCCACCAACCAGACAGAGACTGGTGCGAAATGAAGAAAAAAAAGCCGCCATAGCGGCCAGTATCGAAGAAGACCCAGACATGTCGATTCGGCGCCGATGAACTGAACTGGGCATCGCCAGAGAGTCAACCGGGCTTATTATGCGATTGGATTTGGGCCTACATCTGTATAAGAATGTGCTGGCAGAAGAACTGAATCCGAACGGCCATAGGCAATGCTGTGAGTTCGCTAATTGGGCGCTGAAAATACTGGCCGGAGATCCGAATTTTGGCCAAAAAAATCATCTTCTTGGACGAGGCCCATTTTTGGCTCAGCGGCTATGTCAACAAGCAAAGTTGGCGTCATTAGAGCAAACACAACCCACAAGTTTTCCGCCAAGTATCAATGCATCCACAAAGATTGACTACTTGGAGCGGTTAATGCCGTGGCGGCCTCATCGGACCTTATTTGTTTCGAAATAAGGAAAGAGACACCGTTACCGTCAATGGTCTTAGGTATAGAGCGATGCTAACCGACTTTCAATAGGCAGAGCTCGACCATATCGATATATTGGAGCTGTGGTTCCAACAAGACGGCACTACATGCCATAAAAGCGACGCATTGCTCGAAGATGTGAATGAGAAATTTGGCGACTAGGTCGTCTCATGGCAAGCATTCTTCATTTGCCGCCGCGATCAGTCTACGCTAACTAGCCAACCACTTTGGACGAGCTCGAGGCTAATATTCGACACGCTATTGCCGGAATAACGCCGCGGATATTGGACTGAGTCATCAAAAATCTACGTGTTATAGGCATAAGCAAACCAACATCCGCCAATCCTTGTAGAGCAAAACCACTTTTGTAGAATTCGATGTTGTCGAGTCAATCTTTGTCATCTTGCATAGTCGAATGAGCTTTGTGGGAATACCAAAGCCAGACATTGTGTGCATTGATTTTCTTCTAGATCTGTCTTAATCGGAAAATTTGATCTAGAGTCCACTTTTCTGTAATATGACAGACAGGATTTCATATGTAATGTTGAGAAAGCTTATTCTTTTATAGTTAGTGCAGTTTTGGGCATCTTCCTTCTTTAGAATCAGACAAACAATACTGAAGTTCCTTTCGACAAACACACTTTTGTCCACCCAGATTTTAGAAAAGAATTGATGTATTCTTCGTATCCAATCATCACTTTCAAGCAGCTCGGCATTTAAGCCATCGGCTCCAGCAGCTTAATTAGTCTTATGCTTAGAAATTGCCATTTTGACCTGACGGGTGTCTGTTTTCGTCCAGGTTGAATGGCTCATTCTGCCTGACAGTGTGATATTGTTCGCAATCATCAGCTAATTTACTTATCAGGTTGGTAACCCTAAGAGGTTTAAAGCCTGAGTAACTGTAGCCTTGAATTCCATTACGGTCCCGGGGAATGCTGCTTCCAGTTGGAAAGACCAAGCTGCCTTTTATCCCCTATCGCCTGATCTTTAAACTCGACGTTCGGTTTTCCTTTTCTTCTCGAACATGGTGGCTTGGATTCGAAGACTCTCTTCGGTGGAGCACTATCGTCCATCCGGTCGACGTGGGCGTGCCTATGAAGTCGACGGATTTTTGCCTTCCGTAGTATATCCACATCTTTGTGCGGCTCATAGAGTTCGCGGTTGTGTCTTCTTCTCAATTCGCCCTCCACAGACAGGACCAAATATTCGACGAAGGATTTTACTTTCAAAAGAGCCTAAAACTTGTTCTACTGTCTTACTTATTGTCCAACATTCGGCTCAGTAAAGCAGGACTGGCATGATTTTGACTCTTTGCGTTAGCAGTTTTGACCCAAGTTGATTCGACACAACAAAGTAGCAACGGTTACCTTGGATTACTCTTCGTCGAATCTCCACCATGATGTCGTTTATGGAGTTAACATTTGCCTCGAGGTAGGTGAACTCCTTAACTACTTCAAAGTTGTAGCTGTCGATAGGGAAATTTTGTCCTAGGTGATGTGCGACGGAACGGTTTTCAGTAGACAACACATATTTTGTTGTTTTGAGGTGAGGATTCACTTTAAGATCAATTCGTTTAGCCTCTTCTTCAATTGGAAACGTACGATTATAACAACATCATCCGCGTATCGCAGAAGCTGGACGGACTTGTAGAAAATAGTATCTTTCGTGTTGACTTTTGCCCATCGTACTACCTGCTCAAACACTTAATTGAAGAAGTCACACGACAACGCGTCTCCTTGCCGAAATCCAATACAGGTTTGGAATAAGTCGGAGGTCTACTTCCACACTGCACGTCGCATCGCAAGTTTCCTGTGTTGTGCGACACATCCAGGATCTGTCATAATGTGGAAATTTGGTCTGAAGTCGATTTGCTGGGTCTGAAGCCGCACTACGGTTTCAGATGTTCACACAGTACACTGGATAGTAACATATAGGCGACGTTAAGTAGGGATATGCCTCGATAGTTGTTATAGAATATAAGACATAAGATCGCCCTTCTTGTAGATGGGATAGATAGAGTTGATATTTCAATCGTCGGGCATACTTTGCAAATAATTAGGTGCATGCTCCTCGCCAAAATATTGCCTCCGGCCATCCGACCCAGCGGCTTTGTTGTTCTTCAGCTTTTGTGTAATTCTTCGACTGGGGATGTGTTCTCTTCTTGTGCATTCTTTTGGTCATGTACATTAAGCAACTGCTGGAAGTGTTGGTTAAATACATCACGATTCCCTGTTGGTCAGTGACGAGGTTACCTTCGCAATTTCGAAGAGCTTGTAGACCCGTCTTAAAGCCATTGGCTAGGATCTTTGCCTTTTTAAAAAGGCTCTTGGCGTCTTTCCTTCTCTTGCAGTCTTTGATATCCGCGACCTGGGAAAGGCTTGATTCGTCTTCCGCAGAGTGGTGACGCGTTGTACCGTTTTCTTGTATGCCACATCTGTTGCCTTCTTTTTTTGCATACATTCATCACCATACCACTGACTTCTTTTCTGGAGTTGTTGGTAGCCTAAGGAGTTTTCGGCCACCTGCTAGATGGAAGTGCAGCAATATGACCAGTTGTTTTTGACATCTGTGGTAGGTAATGGCATAGTGGAGAGTTTTTCCTCCAGGCGCTCTCTGTAGTCGCCGGCTATTTCACAAACAGTCTACAGAAATGGTCTTTCCAAATTCTCAGGAAAGGCTGTGGCCTTGCCGTGATGATTCCTCCTCTATTCTGGCAGATTTCTGTTCAGGCTTTACAGCTTTGCCATGTTCGTTTTGGTAAAACTTCCGAACTTCATTCTTTTGGTGGCAGCTCTCTAAGGGCTCGATCGAGCGCTTCTCATGCCCTTTTTCTTTTCCTTCCCTTCTTGCTTTCGCTTGTTGGGGTAGATTAAGACCCAGCTCATCAGAGCCGGTCGCTCTGATTACTCTTTGGAAGTTATGTCACTGGTTTTCCACGTTTAATGATTGTTACAAACATCTGCCAACTATCGCTAAGCCTGATGCAGCAGACAGTACAGCCACAACCATCTGCATATGCGTGATCGCAGACTTTAGAGCTATTGAGAGGGTGATTTGCTGACGCGGTGTTATCCGGCCATGTAACTCGGCTATCAAAAATTGCATTACCTACAGCGCTCTCAATGTGTGCCAGGAGTTCGGTATCGGTACCAGGAAACGTGAAGCTATCAAAGGAAGCAACAGCGTATCTGAACCCCTTATTCGTCACCATAACCAATGCCAGATACTAGTTACCGCTGACTGCGTTTCTCTGTTCACTTGCAGCTTCAATGACAGACGCTTGTTGTGAGCCGGTCCTGATAAAGTAACCTGGGAAGCGAGTCCTGAGGTATAGAGTTTCCAGTCTCGACTCAGTGTAGGTGCCATCAGTTCAAAACATTTGGTGAGGGTTCAGGTTCTGAGCAGCGAACTCTTACTTTTGTTTTGTTCTAAGTTTAGGAGGAGCATTATTAAGCTTGCCGATCTCTTCCTAAAGCGTACCGGGTTTGTTTTTCTCAGGACTGTCCTACTCAGTCAGGCCGAGGCCTCTAATAATAAAAATACCTGAAGTAGAAGCCTCCGACTGGATATCAGTTGCACAGCGTCAAGTCGACTACGTGCAGTCTTACTCTCGTGACAAGTGCTGGCTGGGAGGCAACATTACGCACAACCAAGTCAGACGATAGTCTGAAATCCAGCAGATGATTACCTCTCTCGTTACATTTGATATTGGCCCAAAAAATATTAGCCTCGCAGCATAGTTCCATCTTCCTGGCCTCGTAGTATTCAATGTTTTCGGCTACTGCCTTCGGTGGTGCAGAATCAAAGGGAAATAAACTGACGCAACGACGAAATTGTGCCAATCCCTGCAGCCGAATTGGTTGCAGAATCGCCCAAATTTAAAGTGAGTTCGCTACAAAAAAGTTCTCAGTCTTTCCGATACATCCGAAGCCACAGAGATGGTTTTTCATGCCGACGATTCCTGTATGGACATTAGGTGATGTTTTATGTCCAACACGGATATACGTTTCCAACACAACTCGTTGAGTTGTAGGGTCAATGAATCTCGAGAAATTCTCCAAACGAGTCCTGAAACTAAAGGGTGCCCCTCCCTTCCCCCCACTTAACCAACCACTCATTTTTCACCGGGCTGAGGGCCCAGCATCTCTAAAAATAGCTCAGTCGCGAACGGAGTATCCGGATACCTGGCGACCTCGGGATTAGCTAGTATACAGAAGATCTCCGTACAGATGGACCATCCTTTCTCCGCTACTTGTAGGGCCATAAAACAAAATCCGAGGCCGGTACTCCTTTAATACCGGGAGGTAGAACGGTGACTGCACCGACTACTGGCAAGGCTCCTGCATTGTCGAGCGGAGGTAAAATTGTGGCAGGCCATGGTGCACCATGGGCATGGGCAAGCTCCATCTAAGGCGCTCTACCTACCACGCTGAAATGCTTTACACATCATCGAAACCTTCGGGTCCATCTCGGAGGTTGAGAGAAGTGCGGACATAAATAGAAAGATTGAGTGGCCTAACAATATCCTAAAAGACGGATTACCCATTACTTCCGCTGCTCCCAAAACACCTAAAGACTCCCCAAAGCGCCAGAGATCGTTGGGGAAACCATGCCCAAAACCCACAGCACCAAAACGCCTGGGCCATCCAACAGCACATCTCTGAGGTCTTTCAGTGAAGTCCTAAAGGAAGTAATAATAATCGCGGTAATCGATAGGAACGATACCGATGGTTCTATAAAACCTGAACGGTGGCAGTTGGTCAAGCTAAAGCTTTCGAGCATCATCTTGGCCATCATGCTGGAAAACCCCAGACCACCTCACATCACAAGTGACGCTGGCTGGCACCAAGGCTACGTCAAGCTTATCGCATGTGCCAATCAAAGATCTCTTGATCTTTTCACCAAAGCCATCGGTGGATTTGGAGAGATTTGTTCAGGTGCAAAATTCGAGGTCGTATCTAAGGAGGATACCCTAGCAGACTTCGAACTTGCACCTGGACCCCAGCTGAACCCTCCTCCCCAGAAAGCATTCTGTAAATCATCAGACTCAGCAACCCGACCCTTCCGACTCATGACTGGAAAGTCGTGAAGCTGGAAAACTAAGGGGCTCTTATAGATTCGCGTTGATCTTGATTAATAAGGAATTCTTTAACCCTCTAGGGCAGACAAAAGGCATGACTCAGTTCGGCTTCGAGTCAATACACCTAGAGGTCTATAAAAAGGCTGAGCTAGATGCTGATAAGCTACCTCCTTCTCCTTTAAGGGAGACACCACCAAATACAACCTTAGATCTTGGAGCGTCGATATCCTTTCCAGAAATGGATAGCGACGACTCCAATCTATCCGAGGCCACAATTAAGCCGTCGGTCTCCTCTTCTGACATCCTGTCGGAAATGGAAACCGAAGACAAAGCAAAAGAGATCCTAGACAATAAGAGGAGGAAGATGAACTCTTGAGCATAACTTCAGAATCGGAGGACTTGCACAGCACTGTGGTGGAGGCTGCTCTGGTAGCAATTATACGGTTTCTCCAGATTAACCTCCAACACTCAAAAAAGGCTTGGGCCGCATTTATTCTGAGTCTCCCCAAAAACGCAGAAGACATTATCCTAATTTAGGAACCATGGATTGTAGAAGGCGTGGACTTAGGACACCAGTATACGCTCCGCTCTATACAAGAGACAAAGGTAAGAACGTTCCATGATTTTTTAATGTAAACCACCTGTCACGTGGACCTTATGCTTACGAGATGCCCATACATCCATAGGGAGCAAGGATACGCCTTGCCATCGCTTACCTACATTAATAGTATAATACCAAAGTAGAACTTGTGTTGGAGGCACAAGTTCCACCCTTGGTATGAATCGAGGCCGATCTAAAACCTCTTACTGCTCTTAGGGTCACAGCACCCAGTACTTATTTGCCACTCTACAATGGGTTAAACCAAAGGAAAACGCTTCCCGCGATTTGGGTTTAAACCACAGCCACCATGACGCTCCCACAAGGGGGCCTACCTTAACAAGTCAGGCCCGGACCGAAATCCGGGGGGCTCTTGACTCCCATGCTACCGCGATTTAAGTCCTGATATGGACTACCGGTGGTCCAGCCGCCAACAAAACCTATGACCGGCAACTTGTAACTGGTCAAATCGTAGCAATCTTCAGAGGCGTTATCTGAAGATGTTTACGATAAGACCAGTAATATGCTCTGCCCCCGCTTTTTATTAGACAACGTCATTGATGGGCGAAGCCTTGATAATTGGGCGGGGGCCCAGACAAAGGTAAGATTAGAACTTGTCTGCCGTAGCCTACATACATTTTTACTTCCTAACCTCAGCGACCCCGACGTTAACGTTGTCAGATTTGAGACTGCCAAAGGCTCCTACTGGTTGGCATCGGCATATCTTGGCCACTATCATATGGGCACTCTCCCTGGTGATAACCTAGAAAGGGTGGTACTGGGTGCTGGAAGGCTGAAAACTGGCCCCATAATCGGGAGCGACGATAACGCTCATCACGCGCAGGTGAGTCAGTTTACTATAAGTTTTAACCTCATTGTTTGCTATATTGGCAATGAGCCCACTTTTATAACAAGAAACCGACAGGAAGTGCTAGATATTACTCTTATCTCCGACAACATCACTCAAATGCTAACGAACTGGATGGTATCGTCCGAACACTCTTTTTCATGCAACAGATACATCCAATTCAGCCTGAATGATGCTCCTCCCAGCCAATCAGCATTCCGGAAATACAGGGGAATACTGTCAGAAAGGCTATCCTCTGAACACTCAAGTCCCTTGTGTGACACTACCGAGCTTGACATAAAAGTCAAGGAATTCACCCTGGCTCTCAATCAGGCTATGGCTGCTTCCTGCCCTCTTATTCAACCTAAAGGCAAGGAAAAGTCGCTCTGGTGATCATCAACACTGGAACCGTGTAGGAACGTCTGAATAGAACATTCCAACCAAGCAAGAAGCACAAGAAACGTGACAGACTGGAGGTCGTTCTGTGACAAAATTGCAGAAACCTCTGAAGCATCGCGGCTAAGAAAAATCCTCTCTACAAATCCTATGATGCCTAGCTCTTTGAAAAAAATCGATGGCTCTTGGACAACCTCAAGTGAGGAATCACTCAACCTGCTACTGTTTGTTTGATTACAAGGGACAAACTGCTTTTGGCGCTGCATAGCTTCAAACCATACAAGTCTGGGGGCCAGACGGTGTAATATCTGTAGAGCTACAAAGTCCTCAGATATTATCCTGTCAACGCTGGAGAATACTCGTATCATGAGTTGTATGGAACTGATCCACATCAATGTAGTTTTCATTCCCAAATCCGGAAAATGCTCTCATGTCGCTCCAAAGGATCTCATCTTTCCTTCTGAAAACTCTAGAACGACTCATTGCTATACGATGCAGAAGACTTTTGTCAACGGCTCAACATGCCTACTGTAAATGAAAGTCGGTGGAAACGGCTCTGCATTCACTGACAGGAAACAAAACTGGAGACCTAACATTCAAGAAAGTGACAATAAAGCTACAAAGGATATCCACATCTTTTCGGATATTCAGGCCACTATCAAGTCCCTGGACTCAGTCTCATTAAATTCGAAAACCGCCCTTGAATGCCGATCATCTCTTATGGAGATGGCTGAGCAGTTCAACCTTCACCTTTGCTGGGTGCCGGGCCACACAGACATTCCAGGGAAATGTTGGGCCGATGAACTCGCCAAAATTGGAACTACTCCACCTATTCTACCGGAAAAGGGCAGCACAGGTATACCGATCGCTACGTGCAAATTAACATTAAAGCTGGATGCCAAGAACAGATCTTAGGTGGACTGTTGGACCAACATGTCTAGCGACCAAACAGATCTGGGGAAAACTGAATCTAAATCTGATTCTTCTAAATAGGAAACATCTCAGCGCCATCATAGGTGTCATCACTGGACACTGCCTTATAGGCAAGCTTTACAAACGATTTCTGTAGGAGCAGCATGGGCGAGGAAGAAGATGAGACAATCCTCCACCTACTCTGTACATGTCCGGCTCTCCCCCAGAGGAGATAATTTCATTTAGGAGCTTTCTTCTATAACGACTTAAAGGATCTAAAGAATATAGACCAAAACAATCTTCTACGCTAAGAGGATCATAGATCCACGTGGCATCACAATAGGCCAATAGACCTAGATGGGTTGGTATTTCCAACAGCCACTCTTACTTGACTACCTACCTACCTTGATGTACCTATTTTTGAAGAGCAGGTGACAGCAATCATGGGTGCTGCAAAATTTCAACTAGCCAACATTTTTGATGACAAGAAAAATGTCAGACCAACCGATTTGTGACTTAACCAAGTTCGATCCTCATCATAACGATGATGGCAACATGCCCCGTTTCCAACAAATTTTGTTAGTTTGCCTCAGTCAGTCGAAGAACTTTCAGCAAAACTGTGCCTTGTACACAACATCACTAAAAAAAAAAAAAAACATCTTGTTCGTCGATTGATCGGTGGATAAAAACATGATCCTCTCGATAAGGATCAGCCTTTGTCCCAATTGCACACGAATTTTCGTCCAAACTTCGAATATTCATTTCAGTCAAAAATGTCAGAATTAATAAGAAAGATGAGTGCCATGATAGTAAGGAGAACATCTTCCGCATTCATTCCCTAATGAGGACACCTTTTTTGCACGATCCCATCCTTACGAGCAGATATCCGAGACCGCACTCAAACACGATAACGCAACCGCAAAAATTACTCAAAAATTGAAATTCATTAGCCGATGTTGCAACTGATCCATAAATTGCAACAATGTACGGATAGCAACGCTAACAAGGATGGTAGTGGGGAAAATCGTCGAATACGAATAACTACCGTGTAGCTGCCGTTTTGGTACTCGTATTTGTTCAAAATCAACGAAGGATGCAACATCATTGTTGACGCATTGCATCGTCCTTTTGTTCGTTTATCCATTGCATTGCTCATTGTCCGAGGATATAAATTTCACATTGCATCTCAATAAAAATATCATCTTGCAAGACATTTGTGCATCTTGATGATGGGAGGATATTCCTTTAATGACCAAAGGATCCCAGTCCAACATGAGTTTTCTATGCTACGAGAGCAACTAAATGACCAAAGATGAAGGTAAACATCGGAGAGATTTTTATTTTTTTTTTTTTTCATTCCAGGGTCCTACACAAATAATCTTTTATGTGAGATCCTTGTTAGAGATGCCTGAACAAAAGGATACAAGTCATTTAATTCTTGGAGGACTGCAGATACGAGTCGATTGAGGAGGATACAGATTTTTTTTTCTTCTTTTTTTTGTGAGCGGTATTTTGCGCAATTGTCAGAAGGCAGCAGATTGTGAACAATGAGGTTGTCCTCTGACAGACAGGATCCTGGTGTTAGTTGTGAAATAGAAGCCATGGTAGACAAGAAAACTCTCCTACGGACAAGGAGTTGATGATAAATTGCTGATAGTGGTCGTCTAGTTGATCTATGCGAGATCTGAGGTAGATTTCTCGGAAATGTTGCCGGTACTTTGCCAAATGCTCTGCGTTTTTTTTGGGTGAAGGATATTTCGTTGAAAACTGATGGAATACTCTGCAAAGGAATCGACAATTTTGACATAAAATTGGCAAAGGTGTTGGCGAAGATGTTCAAAGCTGTATTTGGTTTGAGTAGGCGCAGTGATTGCAAGGATTTGTCGATCAGCTAACTAAAGTCGCATCCGATTGTGGCTAATGTTTATACAGTAGGAGGACGGTGATGTTGCCTGGTAAGCATTAAGTGTCATACTACTTTGTTACTCGGCCGATCTTTCAGGGCGATGAGGCATCCCGTGCGTCATACTCGTGTTTCCATATGAAACCAATTTGTTGGCATAATCCTTGTAATCCTTGTAAAAAAGTAAATGGGAACAAACTTCAGTTGACACATGCCAGGCTATGAGGAGATCGATTTGACGTTTAAGCTTTCAGGTTTCGAACAGACACAAAGGTGTAAGCAACTGCCTTGTTGCGGAATTTCAGACGGGCTCTTGGCATCCCACCCATCTGATCTTCAATGCTTGATGCAGGTTAAATAAGTCTCATCAAGAGATTGCGGAATAAGCGCTTTTTTTGTGGGAACAGGGAACACGAATTTTGTTCTCCTTGGGCCTTCCTTTCACTGGTTGAGGTAACGCTTGCAATATCAGCACCCAGTACATTAGCGTCAAGTATTTATCTACAGCCAGATGCGGTCGTAGGCCGGACACTCACAGTAATAATCCTCCGCGGTGTCGTTATCACTCTTACAGCAACCGCCTCAGGATTTTGTGGAACATATGCCTAGCCCACTTCATTGCTAAGCAAAAGCATATTGCCACGTTTCTATGCCAGTAAACAGTCTTCCCCACTGAGGGACAGCAGAAAAGTCGCCGACCTCTGAGAGACGTCGGGAGGTAATCGTTTGGTCTTCCAGCATTCTAGGGTCAACTGTCGATAGAAACTCTAAACAAAGACGTTGGCATGTAGTTCTTTAAGCGGGTTCAAGTCCTGACAAACTCTCCTCTCCGGCGATTTCAATATCCGTGATCCGTGGGAGGCGACAACAAGACTCAATGAATGCGGTCTACTAGCTACGTTCAGAGAAGCCTTTCAATCTCGAAATTGCTTGGAAGTCGTGAGAAGGTTAAACAAGGCCTCAGACGTAGATAGTTCTCCCCCACCAACGGCTCATCACAATATAGTTCATTGCCATCAGGATATATAGCTCTGCCAGGAAAGTACACTCTGGTTGTCCTAACGACGCACGAGTGAAATCTAGCGTTGTCGTCCTCTAGAAAGACAGCAGAACTGCATACTCGACGACCTTGTTTACTTGACATTTCTGGACGAAACCATGCCTGGGCAGAGGAAAGCTCGATCTCGTATTATCGCAGGAACAGGAGTTCTGGTGTCAGTGCATCCGGCACTAAGGTAACCAAAATTCCAGTGTTTGTTGTACCAAAGGCCATTCCTTCTTAAATGGGAAATATTTTAAGAATGCAGCCTATGATGTGGATATTAACGCTAGAAAGGTTCACTTGTGCGTTTAGGAAACCCGCAAGCAGCCGAGAATCTTCAGAATCTAACAAGAGTAGCAGTGACACATTTATGTGAAAGCTTGTTCCAACATACCGTCGACGCATTGGATATAGGTGTTCCTCACTGACATGCCCCATATCTTGTTGAAAACTCCTTTACACTGCCAGAAGACCGACATCGCCTTAGAGGCTTTCGTCGTGTCATATTTAGTCCGAAGAAATTTACTATCGAGGGTGATAGCCAAATATTAAGTTTCGGTGGAGAAACGGATGGTGAAGCCTATAAGTCAAGATGAGTCAGATCAGTCAGCTTCCTCCTTCCTGTAAGGATTGGCATAGGTACTGGCGGTTTATTGTCATTACAACCGTTTAACGACAAATTTCCACCATTGCTGACGGCTCACAGTAAAAGGGGTGACCGAGTAATTAACTCCACTTACAAGCCCCGACCTAGAGAGCTAGAATCGTTCTACGAACCTTTGGAGAAGTGCGACGAGCTCACTTTCATGAGGGTCAAGCCTTTCAGCACTGTTAAAGCAAAAAAGAGTTTTTCCTGGACCAGCTAAGTTCCAATAGCAAACTGAAGGGTCTAGGGAGTATTAAGGTCGTAGACTACCAGGTTGTACGCTGCCAAAGGTTCGGGCACGCTGCGTCGAATTTTGAAATGCAACCTCGATGTGCTGGGTGCGGAAGGAACCACAGGCCCGAGGAAAGCGCTCTGGATAGGGAAGGAGTATCTGATAAAATCCGGCTTTCGTGCGCCTTATGTAAGAACACTGGACATACCGCAAACTATTCGGGTTGTTGTCAGTTCCAGTTCATATGGAAAGAAAATCTGGCTCGGCAAGAAGAGGTGGAGGTTAAATGACTACCAGCCCTCCCTGAAAGACCAAATTACGTATGGCCAAATGGCGGCAGGTAAGTGAAACAAGGTACAAAAAGTGAGGATTTCTTCTCTGGCCACAGCGCCTAGAGAATCGCAAGCTTCATCTGATACGTCGGGTGTCTTGCTCTCTATCCCGGGTCAAATGGCTTAGCTACAAAGTCAGATTCAAGAACAGGCTACAGGCGTGGACCAAATGTACGCGCTGCTGCCGGTCCTAACGTACTTCAAGTTGTAATGGGTACGATCATGGAAGAACGGATCCTGAAGGTCCTTGCGTCCAATGCAAATGCACTGATAGGGTTCGAACGAAAATCTACACTGTTTAAGTTGCTCAAAGACCAAGCCTCCGATGTATAATAAGCTTACAAAGGATACAAATTGAGGAGGTGGTGTTGCGATCTTCATCAGAAAAGATTGTGGTTTAAAAGAGTGTACCGCCGGGTAGTAGGTAAGTGCCAAGTGCTAGAGGTTCCATCATGTGCATCCCTCTCCGAAGTGGAAAACGTTGTACATGGTTTCTATCTATGCACCTGTAGCTATATAATTCACCTAATTTATCTCAGAGTGCGAGATACTTTTTCGATTCCCAAGGCCAAGAATTGGAGAATAATTTTTTCCTAAAAGCGACGAATACTCCGTGGTTTACCAAGGTACGTGTACGGCCTATATCTGGACCTCTTGCTGTTCGACACAAAGACAAAACTGGCAGGCACGAATCAACATACAACAAACGTTTGTGTGCCGAAATAACCGTTCCAAACGAAATCTCGGAAGTGGACGACTTTGTTCAAAGGTATTCCCTCAATTACAGTAGGGTATTTTGGACAAACTTTTCCAGGACACCAATAAGAGGGATCTCCTCGAACTGGACGAGACCATAAAACGAACGATGGACAGATGCCATATATTCTAAGTGAACACCTGCAGCGTAGGTTTAAGTTCACTGAACGCCCATACATTCATGGTGGCAAGGATATGCCTTGCCATCGGTCTGCCAACTAACTGAGATACCAATGCGGAACTGCGTTGAGGGCATAGTTCTACCTTTGGTATGAGCCGAGGCCTATTGCTGTTCTTAGGGTTCCAGCACCCAATACTTTTTGCAACTCTACATCGGATCGAAACCAACCAGATGACCCTTCTTGCGTTTTAGGTTTTACACCACAGTCACGATAACTCTCCCGCTAGGGGGCCTACCTCTACTAGTCAGGCCCGGGCCGAAATACGGGGTACCATGCTTTAAGTCCTGGCATGGGCTACCGCTGGTTCTGTTACTCAACGGAACGTATGACAGACAGCTTGTAGTTGGTCAAATCGTTGCAACCTTCGGTGGCGTCATCTTCAGTCATTTTCTCCACGCTCACTTTTTATTGGACAATTTCATGAATGGAAGAGGCCTTGATAATTGGGCGAGGGCCCTACGAACGATATCAGCTCACTTACAACGAAAGACACATTCCGCAACTCAACTATTGACGCAAAAGTATCCTGCTGACGAGATAAAAAACCTCGTACAGACAGTTTACTGACAGATATAACCCGGAGGTCTTGACACCGAAGTACTCGATCAAAAACCTCAAAATATTAATAAAAGAAAATTACAAAGCATCTGTATTGGGATAATAAAATCCGCAATTCGAATATATTGCCGCAAACAAATAAAATATTTCGGTGCAAAGATCAAGACAGCTCGAACGGCGCATAATGAACTCTTAACAGCAGGCATGGATCCTGAAGAAGCCGTCGATGATAGTCGGAGATCCACAAAAGAAGGTAGAGGCAATAGGAGCGGCTTTCCAGAGGTTATATAAGGCAAATGATGTTATTGGCCTGAACGACGATCTAGAGAGTTGAGTCTTTTGCACAATATCTGTCTTCGAAATGAAATATCCAACTGGGGATTCGAGAACTCGGGCTACACTGAGTTCAATGGCAGATAACATCATCGCCGACGTTCCTTTCGAAGGAAGAGCTCCAAGTTATCTTTGAATCACTTAGAAGTAAGAAATCATTGGGAACAGATGGGATACCGAAAATTTCCGTTTGACATCTCTCATTAAAAGCGGTCGACATATACATCACACTGTTTAATAAGGCAATGAATAATGCCCAATATCCAGCGCATGCATTCGATTCCCAAAAGGGATAATGACACATCCAATCCATCGAATCTTCGGTCGATAAGTCCGATTCCGAATATCAGCAAGGTATTCGAAAAGGTGGTCAACTGAATCCTGACTAAGAGGGTTGAGGACAAAAATATTGTTCCGGAAATTTGGTTTCAAGCCGGATCATCATATCTTACAAGTCTCGTCTAAACCGATACCCGATATCCAGTGGAACAAAAGCAAGAATCCATGGACGGTTGCCTGCTGATTTACCTGAAGCAGGCTTTTGACGCCATATGGTTAGAGGGCTCTTCTTCAAGCTGAACAGGCTAAGCTTCAGTACACCACTTCTGCATATTCTTGTTTATCATGACATCTGCTTCAGCATTTGACATCAAGAACGGTCCGCAACAAGGTGCGGTAAATTCACCGATCCGATTTAACATCAACCCAATCGATCTTGTGAGCTCACTTTACCATGC
This sequence comes from Volucella zonaria, assembly GCA_963966105.1. Lineage (NCBI taxonomy): Eukaryota > Metazoa > Arthropoda > Insecta > Diptera > Syrphidae > Volucella > Volucella zonaria. Next base: position 32,548,762 of record OZ014530.1, on the reverse strand, counting down.
TACAGCGTACACGGACGAATTGATCGCGTACAGAGCAAGCTTCAAAGATCGAAGCCAATAATGCCCACTTGCGACGTGACTTCGGTAAGATTAAACGACATTGCGATGACTGGAAGTTGAAGACAAGCTTTCAGAACTTGGAAGCCATTCTTTTTAAAACGCCTTTGTCTATGGCCTCTGTGCACACCAAAAAGACCTGACGAAACAGCACCCTCAGCCACAGACACTTTCTTGTAGAAATGTCGTCAGATACTTTATAGATATTGCTCTGGCCAGGGCAAAGTTTAACAGCAGTCAACTCGAGGCGAGTGTGAAGGGCTACATGGATGTCCAGTGTGGTTCAACGTTAGAACAAGTTTAATGGAAAAAATCCGGATGTTCGAAAGGGCCTGCCTGCCTCGCACCACATGAAATTCTATCCTAATGAGACCTTGTAACGGGTGACCAGATAGCAGTGATATTTTTCCAATTGCTATGTTTCAACAGCTGTCAAAGTTACCAATGGCATCCAGCTGTCAAAATTTTCAGTAAAGCAAAGCGAATTTCGTCGTGAGGTCGATCGTCATCATAGCTTCAGTGTGGAGGCAATCCATCGCACCGTGGAAAAGTTTGAGCGTAGGTACACTCTTTTGGATCTTAAGCCACCAACCAGACAGAGACTGATGCGAAATAAAAGAAAGCATAGTCGCCATACCGGCCAGTATCGAAGAAGACCGAGAAATGTCAATTCGGCGCGGATCAGCTGAATTGGGCATCGCCAGAGAGTCAACCCGGCTTATTTTGCTGTTGGATTTGGGCCTACATACGTATAAGATTGTGCTGATGTAAGAATTGAAGCCGAACGACCATAGAAAACGCCGTGAGTTCGCTAATTGAGCGCTGTAAATGTTGGCCGGAGATCCGGATTTTGGCCAAAAAATCATCTTCTCGGACGAGGCCCATTTTTGGCTAAGCGGCTTTGCCAACAAGTAAAATTGCCATTATTGGAGCGAACACAATCCACAAGCGTGCGGCCAAGCATCAATGCATCCACAAAGATTGACGGTTTGGTGCGGTTTATGGTATGGCGGCATCATCGGACCTTATTTCTTTCGAAATGAGGAAGGAGACACTGTTACCGTCAATGGTCTCAGGTATAAAGCGATGTTAACTGACTTTCTGTGGTCAGAGCTCGACAACATCGATATATCCGAGCTGTGGTTCCAACAAGTTGGCGCCATACAAGCAACACAACGCTCGAAATTTGGCGACTGGGTCATATCACGGTGAGCGTTTATCAATTGGCCGCCGCGATTATGCGGTTTTACACCACCCGATTATTCTCTCTGGAGCTACGTCAAGTCCTTAGTATACGCTAACAAGCCAACCACTTTGAACGAGCTTGAGGCCAACATTTGACACGCTATTGCCGGAAACACGCAGCACATATTGGACGAAGTCATCAAAAATTGGGCCGGCCGCTTGAAGCACTGCCTAGGCCGAGGCGGTCATTTGAATGATGTGCTATTTCACAGATAATGGCATGAACGTAGCTTTAAAATAAAGGCAGAACTAATTTTGTATATCACACCGCTGTTGTTGTACGAGTATTTACAATATTGCGAATCTGCACCCTGAATGACTCGAACTGCAACCAATTTCAGACTGCTATAATTTCCACACCGTTCCTGACAGTGTGCTCAAAGTTTGACACATGACAGATAATGTTATTAGTTACAAGCCTTTTAAGCGATTTGCGTCTCAGTTGTGTTCAAAAATTTTTATCCGCGAAGGAACTCAACCGTGATAGTCTGATTTTGCTTTATATTTGGCTGGAAAACCACAAGTAGCTATCGTTAGAGCCCTCCAGCACCTCAACGTGAATAAATCATTTGTGTCTCGAACCATAGCTCGTTACCGTGATACTGGCAGCGTTGCAAAACACCATGGAGGTGGTCATAATAAAACAGCAACATCGGCAGAAATGGTTCGGAAAGTGAAGGCTCGAATTGATCGAAATCCGCGTCGAAGTGGAAGAAAAATGGCTCGTGATCTCAACATATCGTTGGGACGGATGCAGCACATACTGAAAAATCAGCTTGGGCTCAAGCCATTGAATTTTCAAAAAACACACGACCTTACACTGCAACAGAAAAAAGTTAGAGTCGAAAGAGCGAAGGAGTTGCTACGCTTGCACGAAAGTGGTGAGTTGCCGAATTTGGTTTTTTTTCGATTAGTCGCCATTTGTTATCGAGCAATATGCCAACAAACAAAATAACCGAGTAGGACAGAGAGGTCCTTCGAAAATGTACACCTTCGGACGGCCACGAGAAAGCAGGCAGCACCGATGGTGATGGTTTTGGTCGCCATAACCACCGATGGCCGCTCTCCGCTCGTATTTTTGGACCGTGGCGTCAAAATTAATTCGATCGTATACCGTGAAACTATTTTAGAGGCAGTATTGGAGCCTTGGGCAAACAAACATTTCGGTCGGAGACCGTCTCACAAAGCGCGCGTCAACCAAGATTGCTTAAAAAACAATGTTCCACACTTTATTTCTTCGACAAAATTGACTGCAAATTCTCCAGATGCAAATCCGTCGGATTTATCTGTCTAGGGTATTTTGAAGGCGAAAGTTGGCACTAAAAAGTACCAAAGTTTGGACCACCTCAAACAAGCACTTCGCCGGGAATGGGCCAAAATACCGCAAAGCCACTTGCGTGCAGCGTGCGATGCTTTCTTCGGCCTTCTCAAGGCCATTATTCGCGCCAAAGGTGGACATATTGAAAACTACTGACACAATTTGAAAATTGATGTATTTTCCAACATTTTTTACTTTGGCATAATAAAATTTATCAATAAATAAAAAAATTATAGCATTTTAAAAAGTTAGGCAAGCCGTAATACAAGTGGATAATTTCGTCATTAGGCCGACTCGAAGCCACATTGCTAGAGCAATGAACTCGACGAACAACCTCATCTCCGGGAGCGGATCGAAAACAGACGAAGGAGCTGGAGCAGAGCATGTATGGGGAAACCACCAGTATCTCACTATACGAGAGTCTGGACAGTTTAATCTTTGTATTTCAAGGTGAGATACACGCAATAGAGCTCTACATTAGGGAGAACTTGCACATATTTTCCACCAACAAGAACATTTATATTCTCTCTGACAACAAAGCGGCTCAACTTAGTAACAGTGGCTGTTAGACAAATCAGACCACTTAGGCCTATCGACCCAATGTGATGGATCTGGGATCCCCATACTGTCGGAAACATTTTAAGCTTCTGCCGAAGCGTAGGAGAAGGTTGATGCCTATATTGCTTAGGTCGCTTTAGTCATTGTAGAAGTTTTCTTTTTTGGGACAGACCTGAGTAGGTGGAGGATTGTCTCCACCATCTGTTAAAACGCCTAGAGTTTTTACACGCTTGCCTATAAGACAGTGTCCAGTGATGACAGCTATGATAGCACTGAGATTCTTCTTATTAAGTGAGATCAAACTCTTAGACCGATTCAGATCCAATTTTGGCCAGATTTGTTTGGTCGCTAGACATGTCCACCTGTTTGATTTAGTTTTAGTTTGCACGTAGCGATTGATCAACATCGATGATAACTTTTTCAGGTAGGATAGGTAGATTAGTTCCAATTTTGGCGAGTTCGTCCGCCCTACAGTTCCCAGGAATATTTCTGTGGCCCAGCACCCAAAAAAGCGGTGCATGAATGCTGAACTGCTCCACCATCTTCTTTTGTGAGACTGAGTCCAGGGACTTGATAGCGGCCTTACTATCATGTTTTTCTTCAGCCAGGACAGTGCTTCTTTAATCACCAAAGTTTGTGGTAATTTGTGATTTGACAGAACGAGAGACTTAGGTAAGGTTTATCTGAGAAAACACCGCCGCCAATCCCGACATCAGTTATGGACCCCTCAGGATAGAAATGGATTGACTTGTCGGCCATGAAAGCATCTTCTACCCAGAAAGATCTAGAGGGAATGCTTACATGAAAATCTTTGTTAAACCAATGTTGGGACAAGATGTAGTCGATGTTCTTTTGAAGTATTCCCAGTGTATTAAGAATATTGGAGTGACCAAATAGTTTATTTGTTCACTGTGTAGTCGCTTTAAGGCGAATAGCTGCATCACCACCCACTTGCCTGCTGAAAACACCGAGAGCTGTCAAGTGAAACAGAAATCCAGTGCTGTTCTTTGGACTTTGCTTAGTTTGCTGCAGTTGACTGGATTGTCTAAGGCCGTCTCCACCCCTCGGTCTTATGACCGAAACGTGTAGCCAGTGGGCTATTCGATGCTAAAGGCCCCATTTGTTCCCAGTAGCTTTCTTTACTCTTTCTTGAACACTAGGCTTTCAGTTTAGTTTCCTATCAAAAATACGAGTAGACCCTGGTAGTTCACTGTATCGGAAAAGATTAAGGCTGAGGATGGAATTTTATATTTTCTGAAAAATGGGACAAGGTTAGTCTTATGGAGATTTACTCTCAATTCGCAGCGGTCCGCCTAATGGGTTAATCTGTTAAGAGGTCTTTAATAGCGTCTTGAGACCGCTATAGCAACGTCGTCTGCATAGGTAACAACTTTGCTACCACCCGCTTCCAAGTATATCAGCAGTTCATTGACCACTAAGTTCCAGAGAAGAGGTGGAAAGACACCAGGTGATAATCCTGCTATTTAGAATAAGGCTACGTCATCTATCTTCAGAATTGACAGCGCAGTTAGGCTTACTTTTTATCAACGCTTTTGGAATAACCTCAAAAATTGTCTGGGACTGAATTTTACTTCCCAGAACACTAGTCAGCACCAATAGAGCCCTTCTAATCTGGATGCCAGGGCACAGTGGTTATGATGGTAATGAAAGAGCAGACGAAATGGCAGGAAAAGTTCGGCTCTAACATTTATGCTGCCACATACATTCTGCGGGTTACCAATTAGCTACATAAAAAGCTATTTAAGTAGCTGGCTAAAAACAAAGGCACTTCATTGGGTTTACTTCCCTCAAAGGAACAAAAGAACTCCTACAGCTTTTTAGGGGTCAGATACATGCTGTAACCGGATTCCTAACAGGTCCCTCAGAGTCAAAAACCACTTTATGACTGTGAGAATAACACAAGACAATAACTGCTGCATGCGCAATAAGAACGAAGAAAAAACCGCAAAATATATCCTTTGCCACTGGAACCGCCTAAGCCGAACACATCTACGTCTTCTAAGTAAGCCATACAGTAAGCCAGGAAGAAGATATCACTGCCAGCTATATTATAGACAGGCATCATGGGTAGGCTCTAACTCGAAATAGGCCTAACCTGACCGCAGCGATAAGGGTACATAGTCCCACGTTTTCCCTTTATCAAATCTAATCTCGCCCGGGCTTATTACCCTAATCACATGCACGACGAGAGTGTGCGTTTTAACGGCTTTGTTCCCCCAGAAGCGTTCCTTTATTCGGATAAAATAGGATACATTCAAGGATGCCTAGTGGTGCCCCTAATCTTCTACGTCGCTTGAACAACTGCGAACAGCCGACTCAACTACGACAGAGACGTCGCACAAGGCCGTGCAGAGCGTCTCCGTGTTGGTAGGGTTGGATGAAAGCGCGATTTGAGGGATGGAAGAAAAGATCAATCGTAAAGCTCCTTTGAAAGGAATCCTAATGGAGAAACAATTTAATTGGAGGAAAGTACGTCCAGGACGAAATAACAGCTACGCCACCGAGACATGTACATGGTGTAAAATATCAGCCATAAAGGACCTGCGGATATTAGAGAGAAAGATCGGAAGTAATACCTACATAGAAGTGCTTACTAGAAGTTCATATGGATGTAGGCATGTCCTAAATTTTCGGGATTGAGTGAGGGTATATGAAAACACCTCACAGAAAGCCCCTGAAAAATACCATGCATCGAGTTTCAAAGCTGTCTTGCATTTAAGAACATCTTTTGTGGCACCGGGCCATATGTTGACCTTTTCCATTTGGCCACTTAAATACTATAGAACTGTACCAATGACAGTACGTACCTATCCGCGTTCATGCAAAAAATCCATCTAAAACCATTTATTCACTTCAAACTACTTCAGTGCCAAATGAAGCCATCTGTAAACCTCATGCCAACACTTAAAAAAAAAAAACTGATACCAATCAAGCAATTGAGCCCAGGAGATAACCGAATCTGGCGTCTTTACCCCCTGCAAATGGATGCATCTCTGCAACAGACCTACAACTATTTTTTAGCACACCTTGCGTTTGAGCAAACAAAGCGAGAGCCATCATACGAACACACCAAAACCAACTGTTGCTACAACAGCCCAATTGGGAATGCATCTATCAGGTAGCTCTATTCGTTCTCAAATTCGTTTTTCAATTCTATCTCTGTCCTCATTTGCTTCAAATTGTATCTCTGATGCTTATCTTCGCAGCTAGTCCATGAAATTGTCTACGGTTATCCTCAGCGCACCTACACAATGGACAAGTTTTCAGCGTTTTCCAGGTATCCGTATTCCGTGCTCGCATGAATAATCTCTTTGAGCCTGTTGCGCATCGAACACTAATACACCAACAACCGGCAAACACCTTTCCTTCGGGTTCTGGTCTTCTGGATTTAGATTTTAGATCTCTGGCTCTTATCATGGTCGGTCGGTCGATTTGGATTTACTCGTAGTTCTCTCCATCCAGGGTTTGTCTGCCTTCGATATCTCTGCCACCACCACCAACGCCAACCATCTAGGTATCCTGTTTTTTACGCTCAGCAAAATAGATTTCTCGACGGCAGAGTGTTGGTCTACACCAGTACGAGAGTATCTTGTCTCCGCGTATTCATCGTTTTCTTTTTGTCTACGTCTTCGCCGTTGTGGCATTGTTTCTGTCCTCTCAAAAGTAGTGTACCTGGTGCGCAGAGGTTTTTGAAGGAAACATCTGCCTTAGGGACACGACGAAATGGAAAACATAATCTCTGACGCCTGAGTTGAGCTGACGCTTTAGCATGGCGTGCCAAGCCAATGGCAGTTGTACGCGCATTGAGAATCGGGATGCGTAAAAAATCATCATGACAACAATGTCAAGGTCAACATAGTCGCATTGTCGACTTCCGAACGAAACGTCCTTCGGGGACAAGTTAATACATTTCTGATTGTGCACTTAAGATGGTGATCAGAGGTTCAGAGGATGACGCTTCTTGGATTAGCAGCAGCAGATGGTATCTTTAGACGGTGGACGTTGCCTAGTAATCACACAGAGCGCGTGCGCAGTGATTTTGCATCGCTGACATCGATTCAAATTGCCTGAACCCACATGGTCATGCTGAAGTCAGAGCCCACATGTGGGTAAAATAATCGTTCCGGTGCACCTTTTTAATTAAGAAAGCCCTTGCGTAAGGGGGGCAGATTACCTAGTCTCTATCAGCTAAGTGCTGCCAACATCTGTCCTACATTAATCCTTCACGTCGTTGTTGCAATTTTGCCAGCGCAATTTTTATGTCAACTGTCACGATGACGTGTTTGCCCAAATGTCACATTGCATTCGCATGATGGAACTGCTGCATACGAGTATTGCACGCGATTACTTATCCCTAGTTGGAGTGCCTTGCAAAAAGGGTTGTATGTTGTTATTTCAGGTGCTTTGGTTACTCGTATCTATTGTCGACTTAACCTACATTCGATAATCTGCCTTTGAAGATTGGCTGTAGGGATTACGAATCCTTTTGTTGTAAGTACGAGTACAATGTGTTTAGGTTCGAGGAGACGCAATTTTGGCCTATTGTTTGGGTTGGAGATTGACAACTGTCAAGAATTGTGAGATGCAGCCGGTTTTGGGAAATAATGGAACGCGATTTAGAATAGACATGCGTGGTATGGTTTATCTGGAACGAAAATATGACGAAATGTAGGCCCAGTAGAAAAGATGCGAAAGTCAACCCTGTAAATGCCTCTTCGTTGCGTCGTACTTATATAAACGAGAATAGCTGTCAAAGTAGATATGCTTCTATCACCAATCCTACCACCAAACAATAGGCCTGCAAGGATTCTGGGAACTATTGACAGCAGGAAATGACTCTCGGTTTGCCTATTTGGTCCCGTGGTTAACCCTACGAGTTTGTTCCTATGGCTACACAAGGTATCTTCAAGTAGTTGAGCTGCTAACCAATTGATCACCTAAGGGCAACAATTATTCACTGTCCAAGTTCGCCTAGAGTAGTCGAATAAGCTTGAGTGGATGCAGCAACATTTTTCAAGGAAATTTTTGAGTTCATCTTGCTTTTTGTGTTATTATATAGCGCTATAGACCGACGAAGATCGCGGGAAAGGTCTAACCCATTGTAGAGTTGCAAATAAGTACTGGGTGCTGTGACCCTAAGAACAGTAAGAGGTTTTAGGTCGGCCTCGACTCATACCAAGGGTGGAACTTGTGCCTCTAACACAGTTCCGAATTGGTATCAAAGGATTGACGGAGAGCGATGGCAAGGCGTATCCTTGTATGGGCATCCCGTAAGCATAAGGTCTCTACAGACAGATGGTTTACATTTAAAAAAACAAGAGACGTTCTGTAAGTACTACCAAAGACGTTTTCATTTTCTATCACTTAAACCGATTTCAATATCGTGCTTAGGACATGCTCGTATGAGTTTTGTCATGGAGCTAGTGAAGACATTCTTTGGTAGTTTCGTCTTTTTCTTTTCTAGGAGTATGGGTGCATATAATTTTGGCAAATTAAGCCCAATCAGTATCGTTACACCGGCCGAGATGCCAGAAGCCTGTCCCTTTAAACAGATCCACACTTAAATAGACGCTGCTTCAGTTCACTGTAGCAATCAGCGCCGTACGTCACAGTTGTTCATCCTCTTTTACCCACCCATCTATCCGCACTCCTAGGTGATACTTATATTTGTGAGATGATTTTGCGGTAGGATACAGGCTTATTTTGTCTCAAGGTTTCGTGTTTGTTACAGGAACGGGCTTACCAGATTCCGGTCTACATGCTCTACATGAAGGAAAATGAATTTTCCCCGCCTCATTCGACACTTGGACTCCAGCAAAGGAAGAGCAATGACGGATCCATTCGAGAATGAAAAACTGTGAGAATTACTTTGGAGACTGTAGAAATACTGGCGCGCAGGAATAACAGTCGCAGCGTTTAATCGGATGCGGATTCGCCGTGACAGGAACACTTATGTTAGGGAACAAGTCTTGGACATAAAGACTAAGGCGAGCTCCTCGACAAAACCTACGAACAATATACTCAAGATGACATGAAAATCGTCCAAGGAGATTTTAATACCAAGCGTGGCATCTTTGGTAATGCGGTCGGAAAGTGCCGCCTCCACTACATCATCTCCGGACACAGGATTATTGACTTAATGTCACGGTTTCTACATTTTGAAAGCCTTAAAGGGGCCTGCTGATCAACAAACCGTCAACTAAATTGATCATACATATTGCGATCGACTCAAGGCATTTCATCGAACGTCGAGCATTCCTGAGAAATTCAAATCGTTGGTGACCAGAACCTTCTCCGATCGAGCCTCCCTTAACCGGGGTATCGGATTGACCAGCATCAAACGTAGAAAACCAGTAGCATCACTGCCAAAGAGAAATCAGAGAAACCACCTCTGACGTGCCGGGGTTTAGAAAAACAGTGTATAGTCAAAGCAGCCCTGCAAAAAAACAGAAAGCGGCTCGCGAGCTCTACAAGTAGAAAAGAAGGCAAGAACATTTAATCTTGTCTACGAATTATGTGAAGATCCTTCGTCGACATCAACAGTCTGATCGGCTACTATCAGAGTGGCATTAGGCCAGGAGAGTCCACCATAGATAGATATATTCGACGCCCAGGATAAAAAAACAACGATAGGCTACAACTTTGAGGTAGTTAGGGACTTTTAGTATCAACAGCGTCTGCGACACCAGGACGAAGATTATGAAAAAAATCACTCTTGCTAATCGCTGTTTCTTTGGGCTTAGAAGGCAACTGAGCTCTCCCTCTGGCGAAACCGAGAATACTTTATACCGTACAGTGATCATCCCAGTCCTACCTTACGGCGCAGAAGCTTGAACACAGACGAAAGGTCCTATTTGCGTCAGTGGAGAATAGAGGAGAAGTTTTGCTGTAGAGCCATGACAGTCTCGTCAGAAAGACTCCAATAAACCGGCTTATATGGCGAGGTCGCCTTGAAAACAAGATCACCACCGCTCCGTCCCCGAAAAGTTTTCGACTTCAACCTAGGGGGATAACGCAGTAGAGGATGACTTGGTCTTAGTTGGTGCATAGAAGTTGAAGACGACCTCAGTTGGCTGGAGAGGCATGTTAACTGAAAACCTGGTCTTTCCGGGATTGCAGCGCCATCTAAGTAGGCAAGCAATGGATGTTTAAGGCTAACTGAAGGTCCCAATACCTTCATTACAAAATTTTCCATCTCGACTTCGATTTTGATATGAAGACAAATATTCACTGCCAACCATACCAGAATTTGAAATTGAAAAGGTCTGCAGTTTTTTCAAAGTTGTGTGGCTAGCCTTTCACACACTTACCGCTGAGATTTTATGCGGAGACACGGCCCAGCTCAAGGCATCCAGTGTATATTTGCGTGAGCTTTGGGAAAAAGTTTGCCGCAAACTATCGCAACTTCACTGGTCGAATGTTATCCATTCAATTTATCTACAGCGTTCATACTCATGCCATTCGTTTACCGGGATATTTTCGAACACGAAAATGCAGTCCTGACTACATGAAGTCAGTGTTTGTAAGAAGTTTTAGTGTCTCTTCATGTAAATTGGTCGGTTCCCTCTTCTAATAATGGATGCCTGTGATGGCTTCACTTCACTGGTTGATTTGAAAGGTAAGAAGAACTCTTGGAGAGACTCTCTCTTCCATTTGGTAGGTGAGGGATTCTCTGGTTTTCTGCTCCTTTGCTACAGAAAGGCCTCGATTTTCGCGTTTCACCCGAGTGGGAAAGTTTTTCCTTTCGCCTAATTGATTAGGCAGACCATTCTAGCTGATATATGTACCTTTACTGAGATTGCTCAGTCTTTTGTAAAATAGATGAGTAAACGGTTATAAAGCGGCCACCAGGCATCTGTAGTGAAAGCATATTGCCCCATTACGACGTCAGTGAGCAGTTTATGGTCTTTCATATTGAGGGACAGCAGAAAAGTCGCAAGTCTCTTAGGGACATTGGGAAGAATTCGTATAATCTGGGGGTATCCTGGAGAACCATGCCATCTGCAGTTATGCGTACAAACCTAACTACTAACCTAGATCGTTGGCAATCCTAACACTGGTTCTGAGCCTACAGCGTGTTCATCGGCGATCCTATTGGATCTGGACGCAAACGCGAACTAGCCTAAAAGTGAGGAAAAAAGCCAGCAAGGTTTTGATTGAGCGCAGTTTGGTTGTGGTAACGGATGCAGATATTACACCTTCTCAACCGATTCTTGACAATGTATCTCGTGCCCATTAGGAAGACAAGCCCAAGTTTTCGTAGCGAGGAGTAAAGTCTGACGTTTTCCTCCTCCAAAAATAAACCAACGGCGCATCTCAGATCAGTTTTAGAGTCATCAGTGAAGACTCGAGTACTTTCCTTACCTGGGCCAAATTCTGGCCGATACAAATCCTTGTCAGAAGGAAAGTCAATTTCGTATTTTTGCAGGAACAAACAATCGACAGGCAAGGTCATCAAAACTCCAGTGCGTGTTATATCAAAGGTCGTTTGTTTTAAAAGGAAGATGGCTTTGAAACTACAGTCCGTGATATGCCCGGAGATTCATCAGGACGTTTAGACTGTTGGAGCGGGGACAGACCATTCTTAATTTTGAGAGAATTGCCTGAAACCCTGTGCTTAGTACATCAGTCGTCGATCAAGTATAGGAATGCCTGCATCTTAAAGCAAACGGTCGCACGGCATGATCTGATGGAGAGAATGGTTCGTTAAGTTAAGTCGTAGAGGCAGGATACCGCGTCGCGGGCAACCAATGTTTACCCTGGTTTGATTTGCAAAACTAGTGATCCGTTCACGCCCTGCAACCTCGGCGAGTTCCACATTACCGCTTGGTTTTAAAATGCAGTCTCACGTTGATTGCCATGTTACAACTTGGACTGAGAGCATACGCAATACAATTTTGTCAACATAAAGGAAGTCCGAAGCTTTTGGCGAGCGTGTAGTCATCTTTTCCGATGGAGTGTTCGCCCGGTGTTTGGTATATCCTGTGTGGATATGTGAACACACAAAATTAACGGTTCTAGGGCATGAAAATCCGCGGGGTATTACATTCACTCAAAGTCATTGCATGGTGTTTACGCTGGAGGAGTTTTTTTTTTCTTAGACCGACGCGAGCCAAACGGTCACTATGGATGGTGAGCGCTACAGAGCCATGATCAATGAATTTTTCATCCCTCAATTGGATGAATTGGGACTGGAAGACATGTGGTTCCAGCAAGACGGAGCAACGACGCATACTGCACGAGCCACAACCGATATTCTAAAGCAAAGTATCTAAAGGATTATACTTTATGGCCCACTCTGTTATGTTATGCCCGTGACAGGCCAGCTGCTAGAATTCTCTTCAGAGTTTCCAGGAGCTGGTTCGAACTTCTTTGTAGAGTAATGCTATCGGTGTCAAGCCACTTAAAGCCATCAAAGGAAGCAAAAGCGTGATCTGTTGATGTTTTTTTGTCTAAGTAAGGGGACAGTTCTGAAAAGCTTTTTCTAGATTCCGTTTGCTTCTGATAAGCTACTACTGTTAGCCCTATCCTAGTCAGATAAGTCTCTTAGCTCCTTGGTGCTTATGTTGCTGCAAGCGCGATCCGACTTCTGAGTTGTATTGACCATTTGGACCGCACCGAGTTACATGGTCGCATAATCTCAGTTGAAAGAACTAAGAACGAGATCGGTTCTGGTGGTAATGGTCATTCTGCTGTCACTACGTCATAGAAGAAGGATGACGAGAAAAAATCTTCCACTGACATCTGAAAGTGGCAATAAGAAATCTGGTAAAGATTCAGCAAAAGACAACAAAGGTAAGTCGGCAAAGGGTGCATCTGATTCAGAAATGAAGAATGCGATTATTTCCGTCATTTCATCCGGTCCAACGACTTTACGGCCTTCTAGTTCTCTAAGTAAGGGATCCTTTCTTATGCACCTTGGCGTGTACGCAAACAAAAGCTCATGCGGCGTAGTCCTAGTCGTTTTACTTTTTGCGGAATTTAAGTTCTATTGAAGGGACCTTAGTTGGCTAGCCCAGTCTTGAACCCTGGAGTGGGCACTTCTTTGTGCTACTAGGATCGTCCTCTTGATCCTCTCGACTTGCCCATTGGCTCTTGGCGTCCTCTCCGCGGTTCCAATGTGTTGTATGCCCATTGTCTCACAAATTTTCTGAAATTCTTTAGCCGTAAATGCTGTGCCTCGATCGCTTATCAGTCTTTCCGGGGCTCCAAAATACCCAGATATCTCCTTTAGCGCATTTAAGACACACTTAGTAGTGGCTGCCTTCACTGCCTTTAGTAAAATTATCCACCATTGCAAGTACGTAGTATGTACCCCCCTTTCCAGTCACGAAGGGCCCCAGGCGGTCTATGTGCCCGTATGGAATGAAGTGTGAGCCGGTTGTTGAATTGTTTTAAAACTGAATTCCTGTATTTTAAGTCACCACCTGGCTATCCGCGGAATCATCTTAATTTTATTTTGTGCAGCTACGATGGCTTCGCAGTCAGTAGCTACCTTGAATTCACGCCCAAGTAGGTATACTCTGTATCTTTCTAGTCTTTCCAACACAGCCAATACCTCTAGCTCGTAGCTGTGATATTTACTCTCATTGCGACTATAATACGCTACAGGCCGCAGGTTATTGACTTCCTTGGACCGCTGTAGCAGTATACCTGCGAGTCCTTGAGCTGAAGCGTATGTGTGTACTTCATGAGCACACTCAATGTCGAAGAGCGCTACTACTGGAGGGTTTGCAAGTGCGTCTTTCAGGGCCTTAAACGCCATTTCCTGTCGATCTGTGAATTCGAACTGCATTTTGTCGTTCAAAACGCCGGTGCTGCTACCATAGCATACCCCTCTACGAATTTCCTGAAAAATCCAGTTAGACCCAAGAGTTGCTTTACCCCGCGTACACCTTTTGGTGTCGGGAACTCTCTTATGGCAACTGGTTTCCTCTGGCTTGGTTTGATCCCATCTGCAGTTACATAGTACCCTCGGAACTCTAGGTTGGTTTTCAGATAGACGCACTTCTTCATGCTGATGGTTAGTCCAGATTCTTTTAGCACCTTGATGAATCGTTCTAACTTCTGCAACTCTTCGTCGACTGTTTCGCTCTGAATGATTATATCGTCAAGGTAGACCGCGATATCCCCTCTGAGCATGCGGAGTTTGACTTGATTCATGCACGCCTGAAACGCAGCAGGTGCATTCACTAAGCCAAAGTCATCCTCGTAAACTCGAACAAACCATCTTCAGCTGCAAAGGCGGTGTACGAATATGTACGGCTTTGATCGGCGACTCTGATCTGGTGATATCCTGATGCCAGATCCAGGGATGTGAAGTATGTGTTCCCTGCAAGGGATGCAAGTACCGCCTCCATTATCGGCATCGGGGACTTCGTCTTTGTTGTTGCCGCATTTAGTGACCTGTAGTCTATGCAGAATCGATCAGTTCCGTCTTTTTTTTCGTTACGACAATCGGGGAGCAGTAGTCCGACTTAGATGGTTGTACAATATTACCCCTTGTTGCAACAACTCATCTACGTTATCCTTGATAATACTCCTTTTCGCAAACGGCACTCGACATGTTGAATACAAATCGGTTTTTCGGTTTGGATTTCACTGGCCTACTTCGTGAAACACTCACTGTACTCATTAACTTATCCACCTGCCCCAACACTTGAACGTCTAATTCCGTTATTGAGATTTCCTCCTCCGAGCTCCTTTGCGCACGCACGAGCCTGGTACGACTTTTCGATCTTTACCTGCAGTTGATCCGACAGCTTGCTTCCGATAATTAGCGGATAGGGTTGACTATGATCTGGCACCACTACTTACGCCTTTCCAATGACTTGACATCCACCTCCTCCGAAACCAGATAACCGCCTGCTGATCTCAGTGAATTGTACTTTGCTACTGTTGGCCGTTGATCTGCACATGGATACGCAGTCACTACCCAGATCCATGAATGCTAACACCTTGCTCCCATTCATTTTCACATCCTTTCGTACTCGCTTTTTTGTTCTCAAATTAGAAATTGGTGTGACCTATTGCTTGTACTCGGTACACTTGGTTGACCTCCAGTTCTTAGTGTCGGGCTGTTCAAAACTAATGTGTGCCACTTGCTGACACTGATAGCACTTTATTATTCCTGGAACAGGTTCTCCTGTAGTCTCTGCAGTATACGCCAACCTCTGCGCGTTTTGGCTTTCTGATCGGTGTTCGTTTCTCCTCCTCAATCCGGTAGATTAACGCATCTTCTTAAGTAGGTTGAGCTGATTTCAGTACATCCTTGTACTCCGTGTCGATCCGTCCCTGGACAATATACCAATGTCTCCCGTATATATCCTCGAGACGCAATGACCTTCATGTCGAACACGTATTCTTCTGCTTCTTAGCTCTGTCGTTGTCTGCGATTTCGCAATCGGTCGTGTATGTCAGCATCAGCTTCTGTGGTCGAGAATATTTGACACAATTCGCCAAAAAACTCGTCCAGGGTTTCGTCCTGCAGCACTAATTTTTCGTCCAAATTGTTGATGCGTCTGTTCTGTTTCCAGTCTTGCGATGATAATCCCGTCGCTTGGGGTTAAACTCCGAGAGCATGTCTGGGACATCCCTCATGGAATACGCATTCCTTGGATAGTACTTGTCTTCAGTCCTGTTGCTCAAGTGGAACTGTTTCTTTCAATGTTTCATCGCATCTAGTCTGCTCGATCGCTGATTTTGTTGTCCTCCGCCTTTCCATTTCCTCTAAACGTTGAACTGTTTCCCGCAATTCACGCAGATCTTGTTGCACCCTTTGCTCCTCACAGCCAACAGCAGCCCCTTCTGCTTCTTCCGCGAGTCCGCCAGACCTCAACAGTCTCTTCAGTAGATCTGCCTTATTGGCTGTTTGCTCCAGTCGAAGCTCTTCGCGTAGTTCGTCCCTCGTTAACGCTGAAAACTCTGCTATCCTCGCTTCGTGCCCTAACATGTTGATGGGGTGGTGGGGCTTACACTACTTAAAATGTGTCCCTGTGATTTCTCTCGGATTTCTCGCCTTTAATAAGGCCGGGACCTCCTATCTGATTCTGAACTCGATGGTCCTATGATCTGACATAGATCCCTCTGTTTGTACTCTCTAGCCGGTAATCTCCTTAGTGCACTGGTTGCAAAGCGTTTCGATACGAAGGTTGGACGAGAGCCAACATTGTTGGCTACCAGGTCAAACGATAGTGAGGGGTCTAGTCCATTGCCATCCGTGTGTCTTTCACTCCTTGCTGTGGCTGTGGTCTGGCTCAACGAAAAGAGATCCTTTGCTGTGGTGTTAGCTTGAGTGAATTGAACTTCAGTTCGAGCAAACGTATTCTTCGCAGGTACGCAGTCAACATTGTCCATCTTGCAGCACATTTCAGCATTCGGAACGAAGAGCCACACTTAATGTGATCGCTGAAGGGTCAAGCAAATAAGTTGAATACCAGGACAAGCTGATAGAAATGTGTGTATGTCAAACCGCCTGTCACACTCGTTTACATTGCCTAAACTGTGGTTTGACGTTGGGTCAGAAACCAAAGATTAAACAAATCCCTTTCCACTTTAGCACTGTAGCCTAGGTTTACGATTCTACACGCATCGATGGACTTATAATCGCTCATTCCCTCAAGTAAAAAATTTGTATCTCCCACGTTTTGAGGGACAAACTGGACCCATGGTGCGTTCGGTCCTGAAAACCGTGATGGGAACAAATGCACCTACAAACGGACAAATACGACTACAAAAAAAAAAAAACACGGTACGTGATGGATAAAATATGATGTATCCGGGATTGGCCCGTCAAAT
Source organism: Volucella zonaria (assembly GCA_963966105.1). Taxonomy (NCBI): domain Eukaryota; kingdom Metazoa; phylum Arthropoda; class Insecta; order Diptera; family Syrphidae; genus Volucella; species Volucella zonaria. Next base: position 32,531,766 of record OZ014530.1, on the reverse strand, counting down.
AAAATCATTCGGCCGACTTGTTGAATCCTTTTTCCCAGCCTCTCGGTTGTCTATTGACTGCTGTCAAAAGGCCGCCTGTTGCACATTTCATCAATGTTCTCCTCGCAATAGATACGAATACGAATCCGAATAAGAAAATACGAATACGAGTGCACGTCCATCAGAGTAGCAGTATTCTTCAAAAGGACGAGAGAATAGTCGGAACACCTTTAAATTGACTAAAGAAGGTGAAGGTGAAATAACAATAACGAAGGAACACCTTCCCATTTGCATGTTTAAGGGAAATAAGGGGTCCCACAAAGGAAGCACGTTTCACCTGAGAAAGGTGCACACGTAGTGAAATAATTGTTTCTTTGGTTTTTTTTTTCTCTTCGATGCTCTTCGTTCTTTTTGTTTTGCTTCGAATTGCTGCTCCTTTTTGATCCAATGGACTTTGTAGTCCATTTCCGTGTCCAAGTCACCTTTAGAGTCAGCGTGGTTTCCTTCAAATGTTTGACGTGGACAGGCTAAAAGGCGCGGCATGGCATGTTGTACAGAGTGTAGGTAGGTAGGTACTCTCGAGTTCCAACATCAATCGAAAGGGTGATGATGTTATATTGTATCCTTTTTTATGTTTTTATCCTTTTAGAGAGTTTTTTCCACGTAGGATTTTTATTTTCTTTTCTCTTGACTTTCTCACTAAATCAAAGGGTTGCGTTCGATTGTTCTTGTTGTTCATCTCGGGATCAGAGAGCAGAGTTGCCGAAAGCTTAACTTTGCTCCTTTTATCAATAAACGTGCTGTTATGCTCCTTTTTGGTAAAATGGACAATGTTATTGCTAGAGCTGACAGCCAAAAGGTGTTCGATATGTACTGAAAGATGAGGTGGAATTGGTCTGTGAACTATGACACGGACAAGGGTTACAGAGGCCACAGACATTGCTGTTCCGAGTTACTATGCTTTTTCAGCGTGCTCCATGGACATATTCTATTTTGCGGGTTCGGATTAACCAAAAAGAGGACGAAAAGCCCTTTTTTGGTATTCCAGGATATGAATTTGAATCTTGTTGTCATAATAAATATGCAGCCGGTGGTATTGCTGGTCCCCTTGAATGCGGTCGTCATCTGTCGAGCGATCCTTCAGGGCTAGAATCGGCGAATTTCTAGGCCGGCGCTGTGCAGGCCCATCCATCTCAGACTATAAGAGGTAAACGTCCGATTAGTCCGATGTAGGTGTACAGCCAATACAGGTCCTCGATTTAATCTTGTCGACGAAAAGCCACACGTATTATCTTTCTCTCTAAACGGCCAAGTGCGTCTTCATCGACATAGAACAGGGCTGAGATGATGAGGGTCTTGTATGAGGCAAGTTTGGTCTTGCGAGAGAGAATTTTGTTACTCAATTAACTCCTGAGCCCAAAGAAGCAACGATTGACAAGTGTAATTCTGCGTCTGATCTCTGTGCTGATGTCGTTGCACCTTATACCTCTGGAGCCAAGGTAGTCGAGCTTTCTCTAATTTTGTGGTAGTCGAGCTTTCTCTAATTTGGGCAGCGTATCCTTTGCCCAAATGGTATCTGGAGCGGGTAAGGCCACAATGACAGCAAAAAACCAAGCCAAAGGTAGCTGAAAAAGCGTCTGAACCGGATCTGGATTTTAAAGCGATCCTTCTGTCCCTACACGGAAAAATCGATCATTTTCAGAAACAATTAAATGAACAAGCGGCACGAATTGACGTCATCTATTCGACCCTGTTTGACAAGTCTGGCACGCCGATATAATGTCTGCTACTTTGAATGAGGTTAATCAGAAGATCCTTGCGTTAAACGTTAACTCACTAATCAGGATCGAAGGAAGGGCCAACCTACAAAATCTTTTGTTAAGTGAATGTCCAGCCAGAATCACTAAATTGGCTACAGTGGCTACAATATAAACCCTGAACGACTTGAACTGCAACCAACTTCAGTCTGCTATAATTTCCAACCCGTTCATGACAGTGAGCTCAAATTTTGACACATGACAGATAATGTTATTATTTACAAGCCTTTCAAACGATTTGCGTCTCAGTTGCGTTGAAAAATTGTTATCCGCGATGGAATTCAAAAGTGATAGTGTGATTGCTTTATGTTTGGCTGGAAAACCACTAGTAGCTATCGTTAGAGCCCTTCAGCACCTCAACGTGAATAAATCATTTGTGTCTCGAACCAGAGCTCGTTACCGTGATACTGGCAGCGTTGCAAAACACTATGGAGGTGGTCATAATAAAACAGCAACATCGACAGAAATGGTTCGGAAAGTGAAGGCTCGAATTGAGCGAAATCCGTGTCGAAGTGGAAGAAAAATGGCTCGTGAGCTCAACATATCGTTGGAACGGATGCAACACATACTGAAAAATCAGCTTGGGCTCAAGCCATTGAAGTTCCAAAAAACACACGATCTTACACTGCAACAGAAATAACTTAGAGTCGAAAGAGCGAAGGAGTTGCTACGCTGGCACGAAAGTGGTGAGTTGCCGAATTTGGTTTTTTCCGATGAGTCGCCATTTGTTAGCGAGCAATATGTCAACAAACAAAATGACCGCCGAGTTCACTTGCCAGAGGAATCTTCGAAAATTTACACCTTCGGACGGCCACCAGAAAGCAGGCAGCACCGATGGTGATGGTTTGGGCCGCCATAACCGCCGATGGTCGCTCTCCGCTCGTATTTTTGGACCGTGGCGTCAAAATTAATGCGATCATATACCGTGAAACTGTCTTAGAGGCAGTATTGAAGCCTTGGGCAAACAATCATTTCGGTCGGAGACCGTGGACATTTCAACAAGACTCGGCACCGTCTCACAAAGCCCGCGTCAACCAAGATTGCTTAAAAAACAATGTTCCACACTTCATTTCTTCGACACAATGGAATGCAAATTCTCCGGATGCACATCCGTTGGATTTTTCTGTCTGGGGTATTTTGAAGGCGAAGGTTGGCACTAAAAAATACCAAAGTTTGGACCACCTCAAACAAGCACTTCGCCGGGAATGGGCCAAAATACTGCAGAGCCACTTGCGTGCAGCGTGCGATGCTTTCTTCGGCCGTCTCAGGGCCATCATTCGCCCCAAAGGTTGACATATTGAAAACTTCTGATACAATTTGAAAATTGATGTATTTTCCAACATTTTTTGCTTTGGCACAATAAAATTTATAAAAAAATAAAAAAATTATAGCATTTTAAAAAGTTGGAGTTTGAGTCATTCACCTTGTATATAGAAGCGACCGTCCACACTCCTCACGAGGGGGTGGGGTTGGTATCTTATTACGCAAACGCATGCGCCATAGGGTCATATATAGCGGGGATTTAATGAGGTTCCGGGTGTTGGAAGCCTGCATCGTATGCATTCCTCTTCATAGTCGAAGGCGAGTGTATGTGGTGTCGCTTTATGCACCTGAAGCACCTAACCCCATTCAATTTATAACTGAGCTTGAAATACTTTTCCGTTGCCTTCAGCTTCAAGCGGAGGAAAATTATTATTTTTTGGCCGGCGATCTTAATGCTAGACCTGCGGTATGGGGAAATAATCCGCCAAACACCAGCGGCAACCAGTTATACTACTGGTGGGGTCAGCATATGATTGAGTACAGACTTGAACTGTACGCGACGAATATCCCATCCTTCCCGTCAGCCGGTTCTTTCCTGGACCTGGAATTACTAGACAGTAGGCTAGAACTGACTAACACGGATCGAAACACAAGGAACTGTTTGCGGCAGTATGATCAAGTGTACTCATACGACTACCGTAGAACACGGTGGTCGTGCTTCTCCAGAATCTTACAGCGTAATGGAATTGATCCCGCGACTAACAGAAACTTGACAAACGAAGAAATCGACCGTAATTTACTGACGATGCAAGACGTTGTCAAACGAACTATGAAGCAGGCTATCCCTCGGATAGAATACTCCAACGAAAGCCAGATCAAAAAGTACAGAACTCCAACAATCAACTGACAGACACTACTGACCGTTGGAATAAGTCCAGAGAGTGCCGACTCAGGCGACGGTCTTTTCGTGGTCGAAGACCCACAGGAGAAAGTGGAGTTGCTGGGAGCTTTTTTCGAGGCCGTGTATACGGTGAAGAAAATTGGCGATCCGAGAATCACGGTTTCACCGTATTCAGTGAAGAAGACGCGACAAACGTTATCGTCGCCGATGAACAAGGTTCCTCGCATTTGTTCGTGCGAAAAGACGAACTCCTGTGCATCTTTGTGGCTCTGAAAAACAAAAAGTCGTCGGGAGTAGACGGTATTCCAAAAGTCTTATTAAGACACCTGCCCTTGGAAGCAGTGGATATTTTTCCTACGCTGTTTAACAATGCGCTGAATAATGCATACTATCCGACGCATTGGAAAACAGGGTTAAAGTTAGAGCTAACCCTGCTAATCTTCGGTCAATTAGTTTGCTCCCGAATATTAGCAAGGTATTCGAGAATGTGATTAATAGAGCGCTGTTAAAGTGCGCTGTTCATGCTGCGTCAAAGGAGGTCTTCGACACACAATGGAATAAAGGCAAGAACCAGGGTACGGGTGCCTGCCTCGTTGACTTTCAGAAGGCCTTCGACACAGTATGGTTAGAGGGGTTGCTCTATAAGTTGACCAGGATGGGCATGACTTACAACATGTTTATGGGAAAGAACTTCGTTGTTAAATGTAAGAGCGTCATTTCGAGCAAGATCTTTGACATTAAAAACGGCTTACAACATGGGGCTGTGATATCTCCGATACTGTTTAACATTTGCACAAGTGTTCTTCCTCAATCATGCCACAGCGTGCGGAGATGATTTAGTGGCGTACAGATAAAGTCTAAAAATCGAAGTCGTCAATACTCTTCAAAAGTCGGAAACAATCTTGTTTAGAACTCCATTGAGATGGGCTTCTAGGGATACCAGATATAACTGTCGAAATTTGGCCATCTTTGGACAGCACGGACTGCCATTGGCGGTGAGAAGCGTAGTGAGATACCTTGGTATCTGGCTCTATAAATATTTGTATTTTGGCTAACATATAGATGCTTGTCTTGCTGGGACCAAGAAGGCTTTAGCTCTGACAAGAAGGCTGGTTCACAGCAGTCAACTTGCCTCCAGGGTGAAGGTCATATGCTATGTGGCCCTAATCAGGCCAGTCATCGCGTATGGTTGCCCTGTGTGGTTCAATGTAGAGCCGTATCAGATGGAAAGGATTCGGGTGTTTGAAAGGCAGTGCCTTAGGACCTGTCTTGGCTTGTACAGAACACCAGAATCAGAGTACAAAGTCCTTTACGAGGGGGCTAATCTGAATAAAATTGACAATTTCCTGATTAAGGTGACTCGAAGACACGTTGCAAGGGCAATGACCAACGATAATTGGCTGATATTTGGGGCTTATTACCCCAATGAAATGTACTACGAGAGCACACTTCTATCGGGCTTTATACCGCCAGAGGCATTTCTCCATATTGATGCTAAAAGGTTAGTGCAAAGCAGGGATGGTATCCCGGTTATATACCACCGCCACCACGGTGCGAGGGACAAGTGGCTCATCTACGACGCGTACGTTGTTAATGCTCAGGAGCTATTCCGTTTTAGTCCCACGATTGCAGACAGGGATCGGATCGATACCGAGAAACAGTACACCGAATCCTGGTGGCTTCTAGAAGGGAAGTGGGTGGGCTCGCTCTCCTAGGTAACAGACTACTCCTAGTTGTCAGTTAGATTAAGGATAGTTAGGGGGATCTCATGGAAAGGCCACGTTCGTCAACATAAGACGGCGCCCCTGAGAGGTGACCGATGCTTTATGGCATTGGTTAAGTCTTTCTGATGACAGCATGTACGAGTATAATGTTTTCCCTCGTTTATCGTCAGACACATTTTGGCCGCTTCCGCCTCAATACTCACTGAAGCTTCATTGACCGCTAGTTGTATTCGTCCAATCACATCAATGTCACCGGCCACAGCAAACAATTATGCGGACTCAAAAACGATCGTGCTTCCCCGTGTTGACGTTAAGAAAGTCACATGACAGCCTTGTCTATAACCTTCCTTGGTATTGAAGATCTCGGTTAATTCCATACCTTGATGAAGCAGTGAGAATTCTCTATAATCATCCTGGCGAGTTGATCCATATGGATACTCTGCCTTAGTGTGATCGATGGTAGTCTTCCCAGTCCTCAAACCGCACTGGAATGGATTTACCAGGTTTTTCTTGAATACCGCAGAAAAGATCTGGTAGACGATGGGGGACTTATTTGTCTATAGTTACCGCAGTCAAACGGGTGTCCTTTCTTGTGGATCAGACAAGCGACGCTGAGATTCCATGCTTCGGTCATGCATTCCTCTGACCATATCCAACAAATAAGTTGGTGCATGTTCCCAACCGGCTCCTTTATATAGCTTATAGGCTCCAGCAACTTTATTAGATTTTAGCATCTATAATGCCACCTTAACTTTGTCTAGGTTAGGGGATCTCTCTATCGCCTTTGAACAGGGTGAGTGCTTCATTCTCATTACCTTCCAGTGGTAGCCATCGGGTACTGGTTGTTGTCCATCTGGGCTCGACTTGCTAAACTTATAAGCGCGAGTGTTGAGCAAGAGGCAAAATAGGAGCACTATAAAGACGAGAGCGGACGAAGTCCGTAGACGGAGTCAACAGTGGCTCTGCAGGTTCAAATGGAGGCAAAACACAAACTTTATCTGGGCTACTTCGGAGTTCAGCCCGATAAAGATCTCCAAGCATATGTCTGGTTCTTGGAAAAGAGATGGTGGCGGATGAGCTCTTAATGGACCAACAGCAGCGGCAGGGTAACTGATATCGGTTCAACCGACCTCTCCTCGTAGGTGTTTTCACAATGCAACTAGTCCTCCAGGTTGGAGTTGTGCCACTTAAAAAAGCAGCTAGCTATGAGAGAGACGCCAGTTTTGGGTGCCAACCGATCCCTTCAGTTAAGATCACGACCCGGAACTTTCGCGGACTACGAATTCTGAGTATGCATCTGCAACGTTCGTAAATGTACACCCCTGGTTCTGCTCAAACACTGGAATCTGTCTTCACGCGGTATACTGCAGATATTACCGCGATCCAGGAGATACGATGGATAGGATCAGGTGTGCAGAAATGGAAACGTTATGACACTTATTACATCTGCTTTAAAAGAAGATCAGTTACGGTCAGTGACAGTTGAGTTTAAATCGATAAGCGATTGTCTGACTGCGGTTCGCAATCCGCATTAAGGCTTCCTTTCAAAACATCAGCCTAAGATGTTCACACGCCTCTGCCGATGGAGCCGATAACTCTAACAAGGAACAGTTCCATGTCCTCCTGGACAGAGTCTAAGGAGCCTCTGCGGATTATTGTCAGTGACAACAGAAAACGGCTTCCGGCTAATCGATTTTGCAGTAATATTGTGATAAGTAGCACTAGGTTTCAAAAACTATGAATTCATACAGCAATCTGGCGCATGCTAGATGGTCGAATCGCCAACCAAATGGACCACGTCCTAATACCTAGTCCCGCCATAAGTTCTGTTACACAATTTCCAGAACTTATCGTTCAAAACTTCTTGCGGGAATAGAACCATTAACTTTTTTGTCCAGAACACATGCACTGATCAGTGAAGAATAATGGTCAGTTTGGTTTCAGTTTGCTAACTATTAACATGGCGTTGGGCGTTAAAAAGAATCGAGTCGCGGTAATAGCGTTGCATAAGTGCGGAAATAGTGCTGGCCAAATTTTCGAGTTGCTAAAACCACTCGGAATATCGAGAATATTCATTTATCGGGCTAGAGGACAGCGCAAGAAGTGGTAGCCGGCTGGTCGTCTCTACGAATACGGTAATAAAGGCAGTGCGTTAACGAAATCGGAGAATTCCCTTTAGAAAGCAGAAGATCATGTCCAAGGAATTGGATATATCAACCAGATCTATGTCTAGGCTGATTCGCATATGAAAGCCTATCGTCGGTCCACAGGTCATTTTCCAACTCCTCAGCTAAAAAAAATTACGCTAGAAAGATGCAAGCGGCTTTTGTAGTGGCACGCGGACAATGGCCATGAAAACATCCTGTTCACGGATGAGAAAATGTTTACAGTGGAAGAAGTTTTCGACAAACAAAACGACAAAACTTATACCACTTCATCTAAAGAAGCGAAAAAAGTTGTGCCAAGGGTTCAACGTATACATCATCCCGCTTCAGTAATGGTTTGGTGGGGGGTCTCCCACCATGGTGTCACATCCTTCCATTTCTGTTAAAAAGGCGTACAAACTGGCGCACAGGTTTACCAAGAAGATGTGCTAGAGAGTGTTGTGAAGGGTTTGATCAATACCCTTATAATGGATACGGATGGATCGTCCACCAAGACTCTGCCCCAGCGCACAAAGCCAAAACCACACAGGAGTCGCTCACAGTCAATATTCCTGGCTTTATAGCAGCAGAAGATTGGCCGTGGGAGAGTCCAGATCTGAATCCACTGGATTACGGTTTGTGTTCAGAATTGGAGAACATGGCCTGCAAGACTCCTCACAGAATTTGGAATCCCTTACAACAACATTTACCAAAGCAGCGTTCACGATCTTCATGGAAACCGTGCGTGCCGCTATAGCCCGATGGTCACACCGTTTGGAACAGAACTTAGTATATACGTTTAATGAGACATCTATTTCAGTTAACGTGTTTCACAAAAATCTATTCCAGTTGACAACTATTTGTTTTGGCTATCGTCGTGTGCCTTGGAGTCTTGCATTGACCATTTCATTCCACTCCCAGTTCCTGCTCAGTAGCTCTGTTCGTGATTTGCAGCTAACCGATCACTGGATGACATATTTGAGCGGACAAGATATTTTTGGAGCACGTTCAACACACTTGCCTTCCGGTTCTTCGTTCATCAAAACTGATTTTGTTGCACTAAATAATCTACTTCGTGAAGAGCTTGAGATGAAGTATAGAGACATGTACTGGTTTTTTGGAAAGTATTCCAAGCTCAGTTAGAAAACAAATTGCTGCTATACAAGCAAGTGCTAAATCCGGTCTGGACATATGGTCTACAGATTTGGGCTTGTACCAAAATTAGTAACGTTAACATCTTACAGATATTCCAAAACAAAGTTCTTCGAGAGTTTCTTAATGCACCGTGGTACATTAGGTCCACAGAGACCTAGGAGTCGAAAACGTTCTGAACGAAATTAAAATGTTTGCGCCAAAACACAAAAATCGATTACAAGGACATACGAATATTTCTGTTCAACAGATCCTTAACGTGACAAATGTATTGCATCGTCTGAAACGGACTAAGCCTCTCGATCTAGCGCGGTGATCAGCAGCGCTTAAAGTACGCAGGGACTTGCAATGGAAAATCGCCTGCAAAACATCTTATTAAAGCAAAATAAAACGCGAAGGACGAACTGCTGGTTAAGTGTGAACTCTGTCGTAGTCTGTATAAGGGAGATGTTTTTTGGTGAGTAAGAATCCCACACTACTATAAGCATCGAAGCTTATAGTGTCTATGAAGATTTCTCACCTACCTACAGGGAAAAAAAAAATAAATAAAAATAATCTCTTATACTATACGCTGACGCTGACTAGAAATATCTTTGCGTAGAAAAATAAAATTTCTTGCGCAGATGTATTTTTTTGAGATTACAGCCTAAGAAAGCTCTCACATAACCAGATATACGGTCATATCTACGAATGCCGTGAATATAACGCACTGCATCGTTGAGGTCCACTTGCAATTTACTAAAAGACAGAGAATCAAGTCTACTATAACCAACCTCAAAGTCGAGTAAAAGAAGCAATGGCCCACAATTTGCGAAGGCATGCGTAGATACGGCTGATGACCCTATTGGTATGGTTATATCCAGATAAACTAGAATTTATTACGTAGCCAAGGCTACGTAATGACAGAATCTACAGTTTGAAGTTTTTTATTGTTAGAGTAGATGTTAGGCAATAGGTTTAAATTTAATTTGGTCTTGAATATTGGGATTACTTGAGACTTAGTCGGATTGAGTAATAATCCATTAGCTTCAGACCAAGTTTGAATGAGTTTAAGATTTTCATTCATAAGAAGAGCTAATCCACATAGTCTGCAGTGGGGCTTAGCTAGATGAAGTTGCACATCATCTGCATATACTTGTAGATGGACGGAAGCCCATTTGCACACAGATGGGAGGTAATTTATAAATATGCAGAATAGCAGCGGACCCACAATTGAGCCCTGGGGTACCCCATGCTTGAGCTCTCTGACGGATGAATGACGTTCATAAGAGAATCTAAAACTCCTTATTAGCTTTACTATCGCTAAACCGGAACTGAGTTTTAAACTTCCGACACAGGATAGAATGGTTTACCTATTTAAGTTGACCAAAGCAGTTGACCTGCTGTGATTTACTCTAAAACCCGATTGTTTATCACTTAGCAGCTTATTGACTGCAAGGTATTTGGTTATTTGGTTTGCTGTAATTTTCTCGAATGCCTTTGCCAGACATGGAAGAATGCTAATGGGTCTAAAATCAGCATCCGATGTTGGATTCCCTTTTTTTGCAATTGGTAAAAAGTTTGCAGTTTTCCACATTTGGGTTAGGTGGGAAATAATTAGTGGCAAGATTAATTTTATGAAACCAATCGGAATGCTCACCTACTGAGTTGGATTTAATTGATGTTATGCGCTCAAATATTTCACTTTCGCTTGCTAACTGACAGTCGTCCAGTTTCGTTGCGAAGTCTACTTCTTCAGATAAATTATGATGGAAATTATGAGTTGCAGGATCATCTCCCAGAAAAAAGTTGTTAAGCTCATCGGGGTCGAGCGGACACTTAGCATTGTTTCCCTTTGATATACCAATCGTACGACGGAAGTATTGTACTTAATTTAGATAAATAGAACTTTCTCTTAGCAAATTGTCGGGTAGTTGACAATTTACGCGCCGCTTTACATTTCGACCAGTTAGCTATGGATGGTTTACGCTTCCATTTTCTGTATAATTGTATTTTAATTGAAATAATCACTTAAGATGTCGCTTTTTATGTGAGCGATGGGTATATGTGTGATTGCGCTTGACTAGAAATATGCAGCGCTGATATATTAAAAATATCATTTACTTTTGATGCTATTGATTATAGTTTGCTGTGCATTTATCGACTTCACGGGTTGAATAAAAGAGTTTTCATTGATGAATTTAGCAATGTTTTAAACGCAACTTTAGCTACAAATTTGATTGTAATTGGAGATATCAATACTGATATCTTAGATGTATTTGATACCGATACAGAAAACTACTTGTTTACTATGGCTTCGAATGGTCTTGAAAGTTTGGTAAACGAACCAACCCGTATAACCGATTCGTCCATGAGTCGTATCGACCATATTTTTTTAAGATCTAATATAAACAATAATAATACGTACAATAGCAAAGTTCATGATTTGAAGATAACAGACAATTGCACCATCAATAAATTGTTTTTCAATTCGCAACCGTGCTGCAAACTTTAAATATGATAAAGTCAAATCTTATGTTGATTTTACGATTTTAAAAGAATTTCTTACCATCGAACGTTGGGAGCCGGTTTATTGTGAAAGTAATCCATCTGTTGCATTCGATTGTTTCATGGACACTTTACAAAAGCATATTATTTCAAGTACTTTCCCAAAAAAACAATCTAGTGTCAACAAACATCTAAAACCATGGATAACTAACAATCTTCTTAATAAGATTAGAAAAAAGAATAAAATGTAACAAACATCCAAACAACAAAAAACTTAAAAAAAACATTTTGATACTTTTTGCAAAACAGTGAACACAGAAATCAAAAACACACGCAACAATTTCTACAGTGCAAAGTTCGCTAATGCTTGACGTAATGTCTGACAAGAGTGGAAAGTGGTTGACAGCATTTTAGGAAGGGGAAAAAATTGTGTAAAGATTGATACTAAGGACTGAAACGAATAAAATTTGGAAACTTCAAAATAAAAAAAAAAATAAAAATTCGTAATTCATTTAAATTTTTTTTATTTCCTTTAAAACTCTGTTTTTATTAAATTCGTTCACAATTATAAAAAATAAAAAAAAAATTATTTGCGTTCCCATTCTTTCCTCAACTTCTTTCGAATGTCCTTCATAAGGTTGGTGACAGTTTACATCCGTGATCTTTTTGGACGCTCTCTTCCATTTAGCACTAAAATCTTTTACGTCCTTTGCACACGGCTCACTTTTGTTCAATTTAGCTTTGACCAAAGCCCAATACCTTTCAATTGGACGGCACTGTGGAACATTGGGTGGATTCATGTCTTTTGGGACAAAGTTGACATTTTTACCAACAAGAAATCTCAACGTCGCATGAGCATAGTGAGCTGAAGCTAAATCTGGCCAAAATAATGTTGAGGGTTCATTAGTGTGTTTAGGAAAGGAATCAACCGTTTTTTAAGGCACTCGTTAATGTACACTTCTCCGTTAATTGTTCCCGTTGTAATAAACGATGAGCTTCTGTGTCCACATTGGCAAATGGCCAGCCAAACGAGATATTTTGACCCGAATTTTTCCATCCCAATCGATGTTGTTGATTGCGGGCGAATCTCAGCTTCAAACGAGTTGTAAAACTACGCACCTGGAAGAGTAGTAAAGTCGGCTTTGACATAAGTTTCGTCATCCAAAACCAAGCACGTTTTCTTGTTGCCGATCAACTCGTATAGCTTTCGGGCTCGTGTTTTTATGCCTTATTTTTTCTTTTCAGTAACTTTTGGTATTTTTTTGTTTTTTTCGTGTTTTTAGACCGTTACGTGTTTTAGATCTTTGTACCATTGTTTGGTTGGTATTACATTTCCGAGCAACATCCGTGGATGACATAGTCCGGTTTTTTACGATGGTACTCACTATTTTCCTGTCCAAATTTGTATCATGTGGTCCACTTTTAGCTCCAATTTTCTGCTTGACTGTCAACATCTCCAAATATCGTTTAATAACAGAATCCAGAATGGTTTGGACGCGAAGTATTTTCGAGCCATTTGTCGATGATATTTTTACGGCGTTCCTCTTGACTCATATTTTACAAATATTTTAAACCGCACCGAACTAAAATCAATAACAAACTGAAACTAGAGAATATACAGGCTAATTTGGGTACAAAATGGGATTGTAATTTTTGCGCATTGGAAGTATAGCCCGTATTAAAATTTACAGATTTTATTCGTTTCAGTCCTTATTGAATTAAATGGAATAATGGAGTCATATTCAGGCAAGACTTCAAACAAATTTAATGAATATTTTACAGAAATTTCTGAAAAATTTAAACCAACTGTTGAAACCATAACATATTGTACTATCTGACGATATTCAACTCAACAGTTTTGTTCTTGATGCAATAACTCCAAGAGAAGTTCATAATGCTATCATGTCTTCAAAAAATAAAGATAGTGATAATGTATCGAATAATTTATTAAAAAATATTTGCCTGATATATTATTGATATGTTAACCTTCTTATTCAATAGAAGTGTTGAAATGGGCTGTTATCCTGACCACATGAAGTGTGCAGAAGTTATCCCACTTTTTTAAAAAAGGTAATATGCAAAATGTGTCGAATAATATTTAAAAGTTAATGAAGAGTCGTTTTATCTTATTCTTGGAGAAGTACAATTTCTTTTGTAACAATCAGTTTAGTTTTCGAGCAGAGGATGCCATCCTTAAGGTATGCAGTCAACTTTATGGGAGCTTAAATAACAATAAATCAACTATGGGCCTATTTATTGATATGACAAAAGCTTTCGACCTGGTGAACCATGACCTTCTGCTAACTAAACTCTATAAGGCTGGTTTGCGGAGTAAAATTTTCAAATGGCTGAATTCTTATTTAAAAAATAGAAAACAAAAAGTAAACCGAGACTTTTAAAAAATGATGTACCACAGGGATGTGTACTTTGCCCCTTATTTTTTCTATTTAACATAAATTCCTTTTTTAAACTAAAACTAAATGGTACCTCAACTGCTTTAACATACTCGTATGAAGTACAAACAATTTTTGAAAATATTGTAAACCATGATAAGTAATCATAAATTAATCATAATCGAAAAAACTAAACTGATGTATTTTAAAGTGTCTGAAAATATTTTATACAACTTTAATCTATGATTTCACGCACACATTTTCCACTACCTTTTCATGCTTGTGGTAGAAATAATTTTATGGACAATTTGCATTGAACTGAAAACTGCTTCAAAATTAAATCAGTTCAACAGTTCAAGCATTTAGGGACAATAATTGATTTCAATCTAAATTGGAAAAACCATATACAAATGCTATTTATTGTTAGTCATACGTACTTACGATGATTTATTGTGGTCTTGCTAACTCAAGGTTGCAATATAGCATAACAAGCTGGGGAGGTTCGTATGGATCCTTATTAATTGCACAGAAGCACTTAATACGCATAATTTCAAATAAAAATCGTTTAACTAAAAGTTGGCCCTTATTTAAAGAATTGCGAATATTACCAATGAGACATTTATATGTTTTCAAAGTATTAAGAGAGTTCTTCAAACAAAGCGGGAATATACCTAGTAGAATTTAGAACCTACGTATAAAGAATATGAGCTTGGTAAATGTACCTTTCGCACATAGAACCCGTTTCTCACATTTTTATTCATATACAGTTCCAAACATATTTAATAAATTGCCCTTACATACATATAAGAGTAACGTACCATTTTTTAAATTTCCCTAAGAAAATTAAAGACAGGTTATTCATATTAAATTATGATTTTGTCGAATCCTTTGTATAGTTTGATTTAAATGTATATCAAAAACTATAATATATATAATTATTGAATTGTAAAGCTCGTGTATTGTTCATTGCGACTCAAACCAGTTAGACGTGTTTTTCTTGTTCTCCCTATTCCCCTGTTCAATTTTCAGTTATAAATCTCGTTAAATTGTATTTTCCGGTTAATAACCCCCAGTGCTCGAATTCATTATTTTTTTTTTGTCTACTGGCAGATTTCAGTGCAAATAAAAGCCCCTATCTACAAAAAAAAATAAAAAAATAAAAAAATAAATAAATAAAAAAAAATAACTCGACCTATATCTATACCCTCACTGACCTACACAACCAATTTGAATATGTCTTGCGGAATTGCCAATTGTGTAATCGATGACAGCAATGCTGACTGGGTAGTTTGCAAGGGCATTTGTGGGAACGCCTTTCATGCCGTTTGTGTCGGGTTAAATAATAGAAACACGGTGTTTATTAAAGAATTTTCCGATAACCTACTTTTCTTCTGTGATGAGTGTAAGAGTATCTCACTTTCACACGTACTTTTGGCAATAAAATGCCTAAGTGATTCAAATGACTCCTACCAGGACGCACTCGCCAAAAAGATTACGGATAAAATTTCGGTAATAGAAAACAGTGTTAAAAGTGTTGAAGAGTTACGTAACTCAGTGCAGAACTCAGCCGATGTAATAAAATCCAAAGTAAAGCACATGGACAAACAAATTGCTGGTCTTATCGAGTTAGACTCCGGGAGATCCAGGAATGAAGAAACTCCCTTACGTCACCTCGATAAAGTGTTGATTGACATTAAAGCTATGTGTTCTGCGCAGGTTATCTCCAACCAAAAAACCTGCGAGATGATAAACTCCCTGCGTGACGACATAGACATTCATTTTCAGTCCTCGTCACACAAACAACTCTCTCCCAAACACTGTGATCCCATGCTCGAAGTTATCTTCGATAAAGTGAACGATGTCGGCGACGAACTTACCGCGACTCGATCCCTCGTATGCGATATTGAACATCACATCGCAACAATAAACAGCAAAATCGTTGATACAACAACCTCCCGCAGCCTTACCAGAATGTTCCCTATAATACATCACTCATGGCTGAATTAATGGAACCTGAAGTGGATTCACGCTCACCCCCACACATAAGTCATCTGCGGACGGTTCAACCCACTGATTCCTGCGAAGTTTCTTCCAACTTAACAGCAGAAAATATTTCTATGTCAGCTCCTCCAATCGCTGCCCCACGGAAGCTTATCAGTCATTTTAATTCAACTTGGACACCTTCCGAATGGCAACGTAGACTTGATAAGCTTGCTTCGAAGAATCAATTGGTCACTACGCTTCTTATCAGAGGCGCCCCCCCAAACGCTGATGTTGATTGGATCTCAAATTTCTTCGAAAAGAAATATGGCATTACCATTAGCCACTGCAATTTGCTTCCTACATCTCACCACAGAAGCAAGCGCAGCTTCAAGCTAAATCTTCCAACCAAGTACGAATGGTTATTCCATAATCCTGCCAGCAACAATTTCAATCTTGGAAAGATGCGTGTCTGCAAATGGTTGGAAAATACGCCCAAGAAGCAGGATAAAGCCAAGCAGTCCGTTATACCTAAACCAAGAAATAAGTTAGCAAGCAAATCCAATTTGCCAAAACCCACCTCCTCTTCCCACAACAAACCCAGCTCCTATTGGAGTTTTAAAACAACAATTTTTCCTAATTTTAAGCCGCCCACCCAAACTCCAACTCCCCCTATTCCACCTCAAGTCAAGCCCTACAACTCAAACTCCTGCCACTCAAACTCCCACCATTCAACCCCTAACACACACGCCTTTCCCTAATTTCGACCTCAGAACTGGAGCTAAGTATCCCAATTTCATCAGTTCTCACATTTTAAACCCTATTTCAGAAAAACCAGCCGTTGCGACACCGAACTCATTAACCACTCCCTCTTCTATTGACCCCCTTTCGCCACCCACTGTTAAATTAACGCAGCAAACTAGCGATACCACCGAATGTCGCTATGCGCTCTCTAGGCTTAGAGATAAAAAGATATATGAGAATATACGTCGATATCTCGCCTATCTGCACGATAAATCCGACTCGGTGTGCTACGAGGGTAAAACAAAAACAAGCGTCATGGTTTCTATCCAGCAGGAAGGCCTCCCTACCGATGTTACTAGTCTCAGAAAACTTTATAAAAGTACCACGAGATTTTCACTAGGCTTCCTCAAAATGTTGCAGACGATCTTGCCGCTCTTCGCCACTATGTACACTCTAAAAGAGTCTCACACCTCCAACGCAGTCGCCTTGACCGTGATAAATTTTTTCGACCCTAAAAAGTCATGCAAAAACCTCCCTCTCACCTTCTATTGCCAGAACGTAAGAGGACTGCGTTCTAAAGCCCACGCCGTTTTGCGCCAATCTCATGCTCTCCCATTTGATATCTACGCTCTGACCGAAACTAAACTTATCCCCAACATAAAAACCCGGGAGTTATTTTTAATGTGCTTCGGGATGATGATTGCACACCCCCCTTGATTGAATATCCTTGTCGAGGTGTCCTACTCGCCATTCACAACAGTTTTGACTCCTCTCTCGTTGCAAATTCGTCTTGTCCTAAGCTCGACTTTGTGTCAGTTAAAATAGCACTTACTCGTGGATGCTTGTATGTTACGTGTTATTACATTCTTCCAGCGTAACCTATCGAATCCTACCAACTGGCTATTGCAGCAATTGACAATTTGATCGGCTTATCAGACTCGCTTGATGATAACATTATCTTCGGTGATTTTGATCTGTCTCAGCTGAAGAGGACTCCATCTGAGGACCTATCATTTTTCATCGCTTCCAATCCCATTTCTACTAAGGAATGCCTATTCTTAGATCGGTTAACAGAATCTAGTCTATGGGAAGTCAGTGGAGTTTCCAACTATATGGAAAGGTAATTAGACCTTATTTTCACAACTGATCCCATCAATCCCTCAGTATCGTGTTGTCCCCTATCTCGTTCAACTATTGATAACTTTCATCCTCCACTTCTGCTCTCATTTTTCCACAAGTCTCCAGGCTCAGTTCTATTTTCTTACAATTTTCACAAAGCTAATTTACGTAAAATCAACACCTGCCTAAGCAGGGGTTCTTTCGAGTTTACCAATCTATCTGTGGTTTCTGCCCTCTACACTTTTTACAGAGAATTGTTCAAATCCATCTCCCTTCATGTGCCATATTCCCGCCATAAAACTTCTTCTACATCTCCTCCTTGGTATAATCGGAGACTCCGCTCTCTATGAAACAAGAGTAACAAATTATGGGCGGTATTCCTTCCCACCTACTCTTCTTTCGATATTCAAAGTAACTAGGTATAAATCATCATTTCATCGATCTTTACATCACCCTCTACAACGCTACCTAAATAGTGGGTAAACCAATCTCATAAATGACCACAAGTCCTTTTTTCAATTTTCCAATTGCAAAAGTAAGACTGATGGACTGATAGTTATCCTTCCTCCTCGCTCTCGAAACCAAATCTTCAAGTGATCCTCCTACCATTGCCAACTTGTTTGCTACATTTTTCAAACAATCATTTGCCAACAACTCCTTCGTACCAGATCCCTCTTACTTCAAGGATCTACCAAATTTCTCTATTGGTCCCTTTCTCACTCAAAATTTCGATCCTGCAGTTATTGAAGAAAAGTTACAAAATCTTAAGGATGAATTTATACCTGGCCCAGACGGACTCCCCGCCATGTTTCTTAAGAAATGCTCTTCCAACCTGTCTCTACCCCTTTCCTACCTTTTTCGTCTATCGCTCACACAGGGTGAATTTCCCCAGATTTGGAAGACCTCTTTTATAATCCCAATACACAAAAAGGGATCTAAGCATGAAGTTACAAATTATCGTCCCATTGCTAAACTCTCTCATATACCCAAACTCTTTGAAAGCATTTTATACGAAGCGTTAAGCTTCAAATGCAAGCCTTTTATTTCACCCCGACAACATGGTTTTCTAAAAGGTAGATCAACTACCACAAATCTAGTTGAATTCGTGTCTTTTGCACTCTCAGCCTTAGAAAATGACAAAGAAATCGATGTTATCGCAACAGATTTCACTAAAGCATTTGATAAGATACCTCATAAATTGATCCTTTTCAAATTGTCTGCTCTCGGCTTTGAGCCGCTCTTTTTAAAATGGATTTCTTCTTACCTGGTAAACCGATATTATAGTGTTCGGTTTAGATCCGCCCTTTCTGTTCCATTCCTGGCCTCATCTGGAGTTCCACAAGGCAGTCATCTTGGCCCTCTTCTCTTCATTCTTACTATCAACGATGTTGAGAGTGTCATCAAGCACTCCTCCCTCTCCCTTTACGCTGACGACACAAAATTTTTTAAATCTATTTCCTCTCCCCAGGACTCTGCCCTTCTTCAAGAAGACTTTGATCGGTTTTCAATCTGATGCCTCAAAAACTGCCTAGAACGTAATATAGCCAAATGTCAATTTATAACCTTCTCACGTAAATACAACCCGTCTCCCCCCCGACTTTATTTTCTCCATGGTCAACCAATTCCCCTGGTTCAGTCTTTTCAAGACCTTGGCATATTATTCGACAGTGAGCTTAATTTCCGTTCGCATATCGATAAGATGATCCTCAAAGCCAACTCATCACTTGGCTTTATTAAACGGTGGTCCAAGGAATTTTCCAACCCGTATATAACCAGATCTCTCTATATTACCTTTGTTCGCCCCCTGCTTGATTATGCCAGACAAGCTTGGTCCCCCTTTCACCGGGTTCATGTTTCCCGAATCGAGGGTATTCAACGTCGATTCCTCCGATTTGCCCTCCGTGGCCTGCCATGGAACGACCCTTTAATCTTACCTCCCTATCAAGACCGCCTCAAACTTCTAAATATGAATTCGTTAGAAGAACGTAGGAATATTGCTGACGTTCTTTTCATTCATCGTCTTCTCTCAGGTTCCATCGACTGTGCATCCATTTTGAACTCCATTTCCTTCAATACCAACCCCCGCAATCTACGTTGTCCTCGTCTCTTCTATCTACCGGTCCACCGCACCTCTTATGGCTCCAACGAACCTATTTCCCGAATGTTCCGAAAGGTCAACTCGAACCTCTCCCTTTTTCATTTCCACCTGAGCACTCCTCGTCTCAAACAAGATCTCCTCCATCACTTCCTTGGTCACTAGCTCTTAAGTCTTTCTGTTAGTTTTTAAGTTAGATTAAGCTTGTATTAAGCCAATAAATGGGGGCCTCAGCCCCCACCAAAATTAAATTAAAAAAAAATTAAAAAATTAAATTATTTTAAATTTGTTTTTCTCTAAGCGCTTGCGATTCTACATAGTTTCTTTTGATTTTTTTTTTATTATTTTTGTAATCTATAATTTAAACATTGTCAACCCACATATGAATTATGAATTATAATTTTAAATTTGATGTGTCATTCACCACTAACCTCAGGTTACAGAATGACCACTTACATTATATTTACTTCCTTGTTAATTAAATTAAGTTAAATGTATGGAATATATGAATAAAATGAAAAAAAAAAAGCTGATCCGATTGGATCCGAAAAAAGATGGCATAGTCCCCAGAGGGCTGAACAAGTCGCAACTTGGAGGGTGTTGAAATCGATAGAACTAAAATCTTTAAAGGTAAAAGTATCCTCAGTAGAGTACATGCACAAGTAGATACAGAAGAGTATATCATGATCAGAGACATTGAAAGACACTTGATCAAATAAAAGAACTAAAGACAAATAAGAGACACTAGGTAAATCTAAAAGGCTTGGTACTCGATTGTCGGCAAAACGTGTAGGATAAGTGGTTTAATATCTCCATTCCAATTGAAGATACTATGTACAATAGATCCTTCAATTGAAACGATAGCGAATCGCTTAGGAGTAAAATCACCACAAATCATTATGCGCTAATATAGGGAAGAGTCATTGGAAATATCAGCAAAATAGGGTTAGGGAGAGCATCTCCTATCTCTTATTTTTGCTATATACACATGAAACCATACATTTGGTGTTGCAGTCAAATATCTCTACTAAAATACCATATATTCAGTCCCGTTGGTACTAGATCGGATAATCGTTTTACATTTTAGGTTTGCTTTACAATAAATCGCTGCTTTTATTTAAAAAGAGAGAAAAAACATTAATTAATAATTATATTATATATTTCTTTACACTCTGTATTTTCAAAGATTTTTGAAAAAGCTGCTAAGAATAGAATGATGACCTTTTTAGAAAAAAAAAAAAAAACAATTTTTTTAGTATTACAATATTATTATTTATATAAATTAATTTGTGAAGTCCGGAATCTTACGCCGGGGTACTATGCCCAAAACGCGTTTTTTGCCAACAGAACGCGGTGTACCGAGTTCCCATGTGGTTTCAATTTGGCTTCCGTTCCAGTTTCTCAACTGAAGGAGCCCTTTTGAACTACTGCTCGAATGTTGTTTTAATAAAAATGAATTGGCTCCTTTTTCATTTGACTTTCTCTTATTTTATAGGACAGTAGATTTTCCTGGCTTTCATCTGCAAACAGGTTAGGCTGGGCAAGAAGACGAAAAACGGCTGTATCTACCACGGTGGCTCCTATTGCCAGCAAGGGCATCGCTTATTGGAAGCGGATTTGTATTCGAGGAAGACTCAGGCAAGAATCTTTAAGTTTCTGTCTTGCAAATGAACGTCCCATTACATTACGTCAGGGCTAAATTCGGTAATAAGCGTCCACGTTACCACGGAAAACATAGATAACAGTTCCAAAAACAGTTTCTACGAGCCTTTAGAATAGTCTCCGGGGGAAAAATCGTGCTACGCGAATTTTACGTAAAACTAGGAAAGAAGGACACTATTGGACGTCTATCAGTTGACAGTCTACATGACAAAAACTCGAATGATAAATTTAGGCCAAACGATTTCATGGTCTGGCGGAGTTAAATCATAGCCAAACCTCGGCAAATACAACGTAGAATATTGTGATGGGCCACATTCCAGAATTATATATTTCCGAGCCTTTTGCTGTACCAACATTGACCAGAATGACTTATTGGTAGTATTCAGTGTACGAATGAGGATATTTTATTCATCGCAAGGCCAAACAACTACTATGTCCGACGTCGAAAAGCTACAAAAGACTGCAAAAGTTTGCTACAACCTTTGCCAAACGAATGCCGTCTATAATGTGCTGGGTTTCATTCGACCATCTTGAAGTAATCCCTGGTTTGACGATGAGTGTGAGCAGGCATATGGCTGCAAATAAAGAGGTGGTCGTGAGCCATACAACAAGAAAATGAGTCAGAACAGCGCATTCTCAGAAACAAAAAGAAAGAGTATGAGAAGCGATACATTGAGGATTAGAGAGGTCCTGCTGCAAAAATGGGCTTCGAACGATTTAAATCCCCGAACCAAAGCCTAAAAATATTGTTAAATCGCTTCTGATGGTAATACCCTAACTTAAATCAAGTAAAACTGCAGGCGTTGATGCCTTATCGCCGTTTCTTGTGTTGAGATGGTAATTGCGTTACAAAGCCCTTACATGCGCAATCAGGGCAACCTCAATCCCACTTTGTGATGCAAACACATAGACGTTATCAAGAGCGGATGAGCAAGCCCTTGGTCGCTTCGATGTCGACTTCGCCAGAAGAGTTCCAATGCTATGGCTTTGATGGTTGGGACTTGCACTTGCAACCCGATGAATCTTCGAATTAAGACCGGATTGAAAACGCAGTAGAGGAAAATTTCATTTTAGGTGTCGCACACAAATGGGTAAGAATGTGGTCCAAGCCTACACTGGATTGTAGTAAGTAATTTGTTAGCAATGTCCTCATTGTATGAGACTATATAGGAGGCTTTCCCTGTGGAATACAAAATCTCACCCAATATCCATACAGGAACCATGAGTGTGGAATGAACGCATCTGTGGTTTCGGGTGTTTAAGGTTCACATCACTATATGACGAGCGATCGGAGAGACCGAGAAGTTGAATTCATGTGCCGAACTCACTCTGACCATCTAAACTTGGGCGATTTTGCAACCAATTTAGTTGCTGCAGATATAAGCTATGAAACAAACGGAGAATGGTACAAATTCGTCTCCGCGTCAGCTTCTTTTTCACATGAATCGGTACATCCGCCAGCACCGAAGCCGGTAGTCGAACTCATTGAACGCTGTGATTCCAGGAAGACAGGACTTATCATACGCTGCGATGCTAATGATCAGAATCCAACGTGAGAGGCAATCACGACCTGGATTTCATACTATCGTCTGACCTGGTTATCAACAGTGTTGGCTCTCAGCCAACATTTGTTACGCGAGTAAGACAGCAAGTAATCGACTTAACGTTATCCTAAGGAGATTACTGACTGGAAAGTACTATTGGAGATCTCAATATCAGACCACAATGTACATTGAATTCAGAATGCGAGGTCTCGACCTTGCTAAAGAGGAGGAATCCATAGAAAACCAACTGGACTGCTCCCCTAACCTCAGGACAAAACAAAGGCTAGAGGAAGCTGTTCAAAACCAGAACGGTGCCCTCACGAACTGTTTTGAACTGGCATGCCCAGCTAGAAAGCAATCATGCCGGCAGATTGCTCGTTCTTTAGAGGAACGCATATCTGCTGCGAAACCAGAAAATTTCTAACCAGGTCAATGCAGACGAATTTGGAGGAAGACTGGAATCTTTACATATCGAAGCAAAAAGAATATTAGAACCTAATCGGGGTTTCGGAGAATGCCCCTTGTTGAGACTCATATCCCTCATAACATAATCAAATCCATTGGACAGGAGCCGCGAAGATGCAAATTAGCTGAGTAACAAAACATACTGTAGCTGGCATCCATCATCGGCTGCGTGAGGGATAAGACCGTCAAATACTTTAATCCCTTGAGGAGAGCATGGCGAGGAACTGCTTTACAAATTCATCTTCTATCCAAGACCGTTGCGGAAGAACCCGAGAGAGTGCGATTCAAAATCTAGTAGCGGAATTGACGGTGCACTCGCAAAAGAACACTAGGCGCTGAACGTTTTCATGAGCATAAACGGCATGTGTAACTCGACCATAAAATATGGAACACACGAATCACTAGTTTTGTGGACAATAGCAACGCTGGTGAATACGAAAATTGCGGATGATGTCTGCAGCCAATATCTGATAGCGGGGCTGAATAGAGGATGCCCGGCGTTCTGTCTCCGCTGTTATGGTGCATATTGGCGGCTTACTGTTTAACACGTTTAATAGTCCTGACGTCAATGGTCAATCATTTTGTGATAGATTACACCTTTTGGGTCCCTGGTCACAATGGGATCACGGAAAAAGAAATCGCCTATGAACTTGCCAGAGGAGAATTTTTCAGGACGCGAACATAGGTCGGGTCTGCCTGCCTCCTTGGTTAAAAGTTCCAGTTGGGTTTGATATAAACACAACTGGAGATGGCATGACTCGCCAGGTCGCCGGGAGACCAAACGATTGTCTCCCGACGTCCCTAATAGGTCAGCTTCTTGCTGTCCCTCAATATGAAAGTATGCAGGCCGCTTACTATCGTCGTGACGGGGCACTACATTTGTGCTAAGCACTCAAATACAACATCCTGCTATGCTCGCTGTGAAAGCAATGACAACACCGCGGAGCACTACATCTGTGAATGTTGGCTGCCATCAGAATGCAGGTACTCGGCGTAATGATGATGTAGCCATCTGATTCATGTCATCAAAATTGTTTTCCAGATAAACGATAAAGCATGTAGGTGAGAACCGTACTTGATGTCTTTTTCTAAATTTAACAATTGGGTAGGTGATTATGTGGGGACATGCGTGGCGCTGGCTGACTGTTCTATAACTTGGATTGGGTCAGCAGCGCAACAATTAAGTACGTAGCGTAGTGCTTATCTTACCTCCCAGTGGTCGTTTAGGGTAACTGCATAAGTAAACCCTAACGGCATGCTCGGCCAGAAGCATAATACTGGCATACGCCGTCATAGAGCTCACAATTCTATACGGAAAGTTGTGACGCAACTACTAATCGGCTTGGATAAAAATTAATTCACTGTTGACGACCCTTGCAAACGAGGAATTTTTGGACCCTTAATAGGCCACGTGCAGCCGAATAATTAGCAGAGCCCTTGGCTGCTATCACTCAGTTATCACCGCCATCCAGGAAGTGCGATGGAATGGAATGGACAAAAAGGGGATGACAAACCCTGATATACCTTAAACTGCAGTGATTTCTATTGGGAAAAGAATCAGGGCTTATACGGATGCGGATTTGTACTTTTTTTTTGTTTTGTGTTTAGGGGATGGTGGAAAAGCTAATAGACTAGAAGCAGTCTCACTCTGCTTCAAGTACTGTGCGATTCTCACCCACTTAAACCATCTTAACCTCTATTATCTTGGCACCATCTAATCTGAAACCGCTTTCATGTGAGGGTTTATTCTATCTGGCGGTGAGGCTTTCGTTAGGCTGTTAAGGTATATTTGTGTGTTTCTGTCTGTTTTTTGTCCTGAGTGTGACTTCTACGAAAGAACAAATTTAGCTCCAAGTCTGATCGCTCGTCAGCATCTTTTCGACCATGTTTTCTGGACTGATAACGCCGATGCTGCTTTCCAGCTCCCGTCGTTGAGCTTCCCTCCTGCAAACGAAAAAAGTGTGGCCCGCATCATCTACTGGAGGATCCCAGTTCTGAAAGGCTTGAGTGTTAGCTTACCGATGTTGTGAAGAAAGGCGTGGAAATATCCGTGTCCGGTGAGAAATTGGCTGACGTAGTAGTTTACTTTGCCGAGTTTTCGTCCATTCCATTTCGTCACGACCTTAATCGGCTTGGAAGTCCATCATCCTCTGGTTTCCGAGTTCTAGGAGCTCCAGGGATCTTGCCACTCCCGTTTCGTGAGCTTCTTTGCCTTCTCGATTTCCGCTTCCACTCCAATATCCGCCTACCATCACTAGGACGACTTGTTATGACACTGTTCGGTACTTCGTTTCCATGCCGTAGGACCTCATACGTTTGCCATCAGTCTGCTTAGTGGCATTGCAACCTTCGGCGCTCGTTTCGATGCGGACTTTATCTGTTGTCAGAAGGTGAGTTTCGGTTTGATATTCAATCTCAAGTATTCCACTGCCTCCTTGCTTGTTATAACTTTGGAGCCGATTTGGAATTAACGATGGTCTGGACCCTCTCCTCGGTCAGAAGGACCATCTCGGTTTTTTTTAATAAGGCTAAGACGTGTTCATCCATCCATGAGTTCACCCGTCCCACACCCTGGATAACCCTATTTTTTTCCCGTAATCACCGTGGCATCTTCATGCATGTTCATGCACCTCCATGCGAAATATGCCATCGCATGAGATTTTCCAGAGGTCAAGCACCAGGTGGTTTTCTTTCTTCGAGGTTCTTCCGTGGTATCGTACAGCAGCTCCCGGTCTTGAGGTAGTTCTTTAGCATCCGCAAGAGATAAACTGAAACGTTTAAAGTATGTTCAAGTGCATTTAGTATATTGCTCTAGCTGGTTGAATAGAAGCCATTGCTAACGTCCATTTATGCAGCCTTTACTACTCTTCCGACAGCTGTAATTGTGGAGTGGCCCCTTCTGAAGCCATACTCTCTCGTGGGTAGGTCACCTAATCTTTGTACTGCATCTGTGAGCCTAGTTTCAGCATGAAAAGTGGTCTGTACGCAGATGTGGAATTCGCGTCTCATCTGCCTTTGCTGAACAGCACCAAGTGTTGCCTCTTCCAATTCCGGAGAAAAACCCTTTCCGCAAGGCAGTGGCATGACGATCTTATAGTCCCCAGGGGTCACTATTGACTTATCGGCAAAGATCCTCCCACATCTATTTTTTGTCGCATTGATGGTTCTCTTGAGCTCAGACCTTTTGGTCCTGCATTCCGATAGAATGCCTTACATAGGATCATCGGATTTGTCATATGGGACAGACTAAAGCAAGCAGTCTTGAGCTTCTGACACGTGAGCGAGCATTTTATGACAAATTCGCTAACATAAGCCTAATATGCGCCCATGCCCCTACGAAAGACAAGAGCGACGCCACCAAATAATGTTTCTACTACGCAATTTTAACGACAGGATAGGAGGACATCTTTGGTGTGACACAACACCACGTCTGGCAACGAGCTTAGGCTCTGTTGCGGGACGAAATATCACAATAGCAATCACATGGTTTCCTCATCTCAATATGTATACAGCGCTTAACCAAATTGATCATTTTGCTATAGACCTGAGGCATGTCCCCAATATTATGAACGGCCGAAACTTCTGAGCAGTCAACATTAACTCGGATCACCATCTTGTTGTAGCCAAGGTCCAAATGTGGATTTCCCAAGTGCCACAACAAAGAAGAACTACTGTGAGAAGATATATCGTAGAAGAGCTGCAGGAGATCGCAAGAGACCGCCAGAATCGTATCCCAAAATCTCTCAACAACTCCTATGTCGTCAGCATCAAGTACCGGACACAAGTGGCAACGTGCCATCAGAGATGCCACAACTGCTGTGCTGGGTTTCACCCGACCACCATCAAGAAATCCGGTTTAAAGATGAATGCCGGCAACCACATGCAGTTAAACAAGAAGTGTACAAAGCGGCGCTGCTATGCAGAACGAGAGCCGCTCGTGAGATCTACGATCAGAAGAGCATTGGCTTCTCCAGAGGAAGAAGAAAGAGCACGAGAAGCGCCTGATTGGAGGTATCGAGAGATTGTACTCGAGGAATAACTTACGGAAGTTGTACCAATAGGTAAAAGGGGCGTGTCAAGGCAAGAAGACTCGTACAAGAAGCCTGTAGAGATGGAAGTCCTGCAGACTATATAACGACGAAGAAGTCCAACATCAAGTAGAATCGACTATTCAACTTAGACGATGATAGCCAAACTTTCTGTCTACCTGACCAAAACGCAATATCTAAGCTGATATCCAACAGATCAGCTGGATCTGACGGTTTACCGGCCGGGGTATTCAAAGCCTCTGGAAATGACTTTGTGGAGCGCATACACGAACTCATTTCTCAGATCTGGTCAGAAGAGTGTAGGTCTGATGAATGGCATCTTAGCATCGTGTGCCCGATCCACAAGAAAGGCCCCCAAGACCCCCTCAACTGCTCCAACAACGTGATTTGCCCTTATCAGTGCGGTTTCATTCCACGAAAGTCCACAATCGACCAAAACTTAACAATCCGGCAGATCCTGGAAAAAACTCAAGAAGTCCATATCGATACCCACCATCTTTTCATCATTCATTTTGAGAACGCTGGCTGCTCTGTGAACATAGGTTACGACCTAACCAAGACCTTTGATGTCGAAAAAGGTCTCAGACAAGGTGACGCCCTGTCATGTGACTTCTTTAACATCATGCGTGAACGAATTGTCCGGAACTCACCAGCGAACACTGCAGACACAATTGTTCAAAAGGTTGTTCAACTACTAGAGTACGCCGATGATATCAGCGGGCGGTCACCGTGAGTTCGCTGGTATTGAAACGGATGCTACCAAAATGGGTTTAGCGGTAAATGAGAGCAAATACGGTCAACAAGAAGGAACACACGACATCGACGAATTGGACAAAACGTCAGGGTGGACAGCCCTAATCCTATCTCGAACAACTAAGGAAAACTTGATCATCCCAGTCCTCCTTTATAGCGCACAAGTATGGATCCTATCGAAAGCGGATGAAGATATCCTCAGTCGTTTCGAGAGAAAAATCCTTCGAAAAGTATTCGGATCCGTTTGCGTTGACGGGCTTTGGGTGAGAAGAGAAGATTCAATGATGAACGAGCTCTGCAGCGACATCGACGGCGCATCAGTCTAACATGAGGGACAACTTAGTAAAGGGAGACCTAACCTTAGGTGGCTCGCATAAGCAGATGAGGACTTTAATCGACTTGGACTGCGCAATGTTAGGCCGTTAGCTAAAGATCAAGAAGGGCTTGCGAGTTTAGTCCCAGCTTTACCACGAATTGTAACACCACCTCTGTAAGCAAGTATTTAAGTGAGGTGGTTCCATATGTACATATGCGGTATCTCTGGCTATTTCTCTTTGACTTTACCTGTAAAGGCAGTCTGCAGTCTAAAATTTACATACTCCATGTCAATTCCTCGCTTTTCTACGAAAACATTTTAAGAAGGCTTACCAGCTATTTCACCTAAGAAACACAGCTTGTAGTTGAACTGTCACCTCCAGGTTTGTATCAGCAAAAATGTCTTCTAAATGCAACATCTCCGACTACCCACGCTTCAGTCAAGTCAAAATACTAAACCACAGATACAAGCACTCGTACACTTTCAAGAGAAAACATTTAGAGCGGCAGCTCTGAGCCGCGCGATCCACCTTAACCCACACTAATGACCCTCTTGATGGGTTTTCGGAATTTTTTGCTCTCCAACCACTCTGTACAGATGTGACTGACTGACTGTTGGAGTGGACTCTTCAAGGATGAAATTGATTTTTTTTTTTTTTTTGTATCTTTCAAGAGAAAAGGATTTCGGAAAATGATTACAAAGTTTCATGTGTGCCTACATCTACAGTACACTCCTGTGGGCTTACGATTAAATAGCCGTAGAAGGCTTAACACCTGGCGCAAATGTTTGAGACTCCTCTGTCCTGTCCGGCCATCCTAGCATAGCGGTGTGAGTTGGGTACGAGTACATTCGTATTTTATTGTTGAATGTCATGTCGTGGAAAAGGGGTTATCCTATAGACTTCATCTGTATCCTTTTGGTAATTAAGCTGTTACATAATGTCGGACAGTTGCAGTTGTTTTTTCGATTCGATTGTTATGTGTGTAGGTAGGCAGAGTGGTAGGATAGTGGTCCGAACGATTTCGTAGTGTTTCGTCCTTCAGATGTCACAACATGAGTTTGTCATTATTTCTTTTTTACTCTCTCAAATGCAGAAGGACTTCTTCTCCAATAAAGCAAGTCCTTTGGTAGGATTAAAAATATTTAAAAAAAAAAATTTCTACTTTGGCATCTGTGAGTTTAAAAAAAAACGTAGGCGTATGGCACGTGTTACTAGATACACAGGATGCCATGAAAAAAAAAAAAGCAACCAGGTGGCTTTGGTTTTTTATTTTTCTTCTTTTTTTTTTATGGACGCTCATAGAGCATAATGCACAGCAGAGCAGATAATCCTCCAACAGGGAATGGTACTACTGCAGGTCTGAGTACTTTTGTATCTGTGTACCGAAAAGTGCGTATTTTTTCCCAAAAAAAGAAGAAAAAAAAATCTTGTATCTCCAAACTACAGATGGCTCTTGTAGGTACGCGCATTTTTTTCTGGTTCCTTGAACAAAAGGTGGTGACTGTTGTTGATGGTAGAGTATTGTTGGTGTCTATTGTTGGGAAGACTTATTGGGAAACCTGGCTAACTATGGATGTCGGCTGTGCCTAGAGACTTGTTGAATGGTTTTGCAAATATCTTTTTGAAAAGTGAAACAATAAAATCAGTTTGTTCTGTGTACAAACTCTAATCGAAGCAATAGGTGTCCTTCTCATCCGTAGACAATGAAAAAATACTCAATTTTGTATAAAGTACCTAAGCGCTTCAAGGATATGAGAGCCGGCTTGTATGGGCGACCCACTGACATGAGTTGATGATTTCTCAACAGCTTGAGGAGATCAGTGTGTACCTACATACATTAATCCCGTAGTGTCCCAAGCTCTTGCTTCATAAGTGTCAAATTTATGAATGGACTAGGTACCCATAGATTGAAGGCTGGTTACACTTTGCTTACTTCAAACTTACTACGACTCATAAAGCCTTCGTCTTTTGAAAGCACCAATCAGCACGACTGACAGAGCAAAATACGGAATTGACTGGCCACTATTGGAGCATCACAGAGTACCACACCACGACAGAAGATTGTGGTGATCAGAAGATGAGTCTGAGACTCATATCACCCTACGACTTTTGAAGGACCAAATTATGGAAAGTGTATGGAACAGTTTGACACTTGTCATCCATAGAACACCACGGAGCACCACAGATCACTACACAATACTGCGAATGTAGTTCGCATCGGACACTTCTCTTTTATCGGGACGGGAGCGGAAGAATTCCATATACCATATACCCTTCAGCTATTTCGGGGTATTCGGAGACCATGTCTAAAGCGTCCGCCACAGTTGTATTGGGACCGTGTACTAGAGTTAGCGGCTCTCATAACCTTAGTGAGGCCACTGGCTCCGGGCTGTTAAGTCGGACCCTTTGCCCAGCAGTTTTATTAAGGACCTGGTCTTCCAGGCTGGAGGCTGTGCAAAAAGAAAACAGTACAGAGCCAGCCTGAATACGGACGGATATGAGTTGGCGACCCTAGGAAATGGTTTAAAGACAACGAATTTTGCCCTTCCATATTTAGTGTGCTGCTAAAATACCGCATTCCAAGAACTGCGATGAGATGTGACGGGCAAAAACCGAATGAAAAACTGCGACATCCACTACGACAACTGCTAAAAAGAAGGAAGGCAACGCTTGTTTGGTTGTGGATTTGTTTATTCGAGGCAGACCTAGGGAAAAACCTTTCCCATTCCATATCAAGGCAAAATTGAAAACTATAAGCGTATTTTCCCTCCCAGACCAAACATATGCTATCGCCTCCACTACGGAACAGAAACTGTTCTAGGAGATTTTAAAGTAAAACTGGTTAAGGAAGCCGTCTTTCAGCGGGTCAGCGGTAAACATAGCCTGCATAATAAAATACCCATCAATGGATTCTAACTTACTTACTTAGGCGGCGCTACAGTCCAGGGTGGACCTGGGTCTCAACCAATAAGCCTCCCTAATTAGCGTGGTCTGTGACTAACTGCCTCCAGATGCACACAACAAGTTGGTTGAGATCCCTTCCACATGCGCGTGCCACCTAAGGCGAGGCCTTCCTCCGCTGCATTGTCTTTCCGGATTAGAGCCGAAGATTCTGCGGGCTGAAGCGTTGGTGTTCATTCGCTCTAGATGTCCCAGCCATCTCAAACGCCCAATGCGCAGTTTTTTGACCAGGCCGAGGTCGCTGTACAGCTCGTGGAGTTCATTGTTGAATCATCTCCTCCAAGGATATATTCACCTTCATCCGCATCCAGCAAAACTGGGATTACAAGGGTCTTATGTAGAGTTTCCTTGGTTGTTCGGGAGAGGTCCTTACTACACAGTTGCCTTCTCAGCCCAAGGAAACAGCGATTGGCAAGCGTTATTCTTCGTTTAATTCCTGAAGATATGTCGCTTTCAGATGCGATAGCAGAGACGAGATAGACAAAGTGCCTTACTACCTCAAAGTTGTAGCTGTCGATTTTGTCATTCTGGCCGATTCGTCGATGTTGGGTGTCCCTTCTTGTTTACCACAAGACCCATTTTTGTTGCTTCTGTTCGTGTACTCGCAAATGTGACAGCTCGACTTTTGAAAGATCGTACCTCGTGTGTTTTGAGTATGATGTTGAAGAAGTCACATGACATAGTGTCGCCTTGCCTAAATCCCTTTTTGACATCAAAGGTATCGGTTAGGTCGTCACTGACCTTGATTCAGCAGCGAGCTTTCTTCATTGTCATCCTCCAAAAGAGGACGAGTTTGGCAGAGATGCCAGAATGAGACATTGCTTTCTATAGTTGTGCTGACATGTGCGGTTTCCATACAAGGTTTCCTGCTTCATCTCTACAGGCTTCCTTTCGCGTTTTATTATCCTGACATGTTCTTTTTACCTTTTGATAAAACTTCCGAACATTATTTCTGGAGTTCGAGTAACACCTCTCTATTTCTCCCATAGCGCGCTTCTCTTGCTCTTTCTTTTTTCGTCCGTAGAAGCCGATGTTCTTCTCTCCTCTTTTGCTCGCAGAGTTCACGAGCCGGTCTCGTCCTTTTTTGCAGCACCGCTTTGTAGGCATGATTTTTTGCTGTACAAGCTTGCCGCCACTCTTCGTCAAACCAGGTGTTTCGTGGTGGTGGGCGGGTTAAACTCAGCACATTAGTTGTGGCATTTCTGATGGCTTCTAGGCATCTAAGCCACTGGTCTTTAGCACTTGAAACTGGCTGCAAATCACTTCTCGAGAGGTTGAGGGATACACAATCGGCAAAGGTTTCGGCGGCTGTTGCTATTGCAACCGTTCAACGTTAAATCTTCTCATTATATTCCACCGTTGTTGTAGTGTCTGAGATATCCGTAAACGTACTTTGGCTGCAACTAGGTAGTGGTCCGAGTCTATGTTGGCAGCTCCGAATGTTGATCAACCTGGTTGACAGCTTGCTGATCTGGTGTCTGCCTTGTTCCCTTGTGAATATTGAGGTGAGGAAACCGTGTGCTTGGTATACTAACGTTACGCCCTGCAGCGAAATCGATTAGCCTAAGTCCGCTGCCAGACGTGGTGTCGTGTGGGCTATGTCGTCCGATTGTGCCACCAAAGACTCTTCCTTTCCAATAATGGGATTAAAGTCGCCTAGGACGATTTTAACGTCATACATCGTAGGTTTTCTCGAGGAGCTCGCGGAAACTTTCTTTGGTAGCATTGTCCTTTTCCTCTGTGCGGGCGTGGTAGCATATAAGGCGGATGTTAACGAATTTACCTTCAATACGGATTTCTATAATGCGTTTACTCACGTGTCGAAAGCTCAAAACTTCATGCTTAAGTCTGTCGCTTACAACAAATTCGCATCCAAATAGACGCTGCTTACGTTCCATATATCAATCACCGTAGTAAACATCACAGTTTTTCATCATTCTTTTGCCTGGCCTATCCCACCGCGCTTCCTGAATGGCTCTGCTTTATAGCAGTCTAGGACCTCCGAACATTCCACGTGCAGGTCCGAAAGTCGTTGTCCTTTATTCGTTTTACAGGGTCGTCAGCAATGAATCTGTTCTTATCCGAGGGTATTGGGCGCTTCGTAACAATTACTTTTTTACGTGATGGGCAGTTAACCACACGCATAACCCAGAACCTGGAAGGCCAGCCCCTTTTTGGGACCCTTAGTATAAAAGGGACCGGACTAAATTCCGGAGCCAGTAACCCTCTTCGGGGATGTGAGTGCTGCCGTTGGCCTTTATTAAGGGGTCATCCGCCACCAACTCTTTTCCAACACCCTGACTTAGTGTTCGAGATCCCGATCCCAGTTTGCCTAAGGGATCGTCCCTATTATTAGATACAAAGTTTCTACAGTGAGACTCTTTTGTGCTGACAGGCAATGCTCAACTGAGCCAAGTTCTCAGCGTTGGCCGCCCGAGCCCTTTGGAATCGCTTCCTTAGGTTTCGAACTACCAATCGCTTCTCTGTCAAACAGCGGTTTAACCAACTTTCCCTTTTTTGATTCGCCCTAGGGCAACGCAAGGGAAAGCGCCGCAGAGGAAAACCGTATTTGAAAGTAGTGGCTGACGAGAGGCTTTTTGGTGGAGCCTCAGGTTCACCTCGAACTGTAGTGCCATCTAAGTGAGCATGTACGGTAGAGTGAAATAGAAAATGCCAGATGACATTAGAGAATGGTGAAGAGGAAGATTGTGACTCATCTCGCTGAGTAATTTTAAGTACAACGAAGCACTGTACAAAGTACAAAGTACCACTGATCCAGGAAGAGTATGTTGAGTATAGTAATACGCATACGACAGATAGTTAGGTTATCCTTATGGAACATGGATAAGCTGGCTGATCAAAGCAGACGTATTTTGCTCAACCTGATTGTAAACCGATCATGGAAGATCATGGAAGAGGACGGTAGAGCATAGCAGAGCACATCTGAGATGTGAGAGGGATCCGGCAGACACCGTAGACAAATGCTGGACAGAGTAGAGTTCTACAAAGAACAGAGGCTAGTCACATGAAATGATCAGCAAGGCGTCAAGCAGCGAGAGATGAGAAAATGATAGGACTTGCAGTGCATCGCATAGAAGAGAAGTATTGGACTGACTAAGGTAGAGCTTGGAGCACGAAGAACATGGTACAGCACGCAGACATATGTTTCTCTGGCGATAGCAACATGATTGTACACGTCACGATCAGTGCATGACAGAACACAATGGTCCATCTTAGAGCGCCACAGAGCGCCAGTCATGAACACAAACCATCGCAGAGCACCAAAGAGTACCACAGAGCAGAAACACAAAGCAACATAGAGCAGCACAGAGTACCAAAGAGCCCCACAGATCACTATAGAGCACGAGCACCACAGGGTGCTACACATGACTGACCAAGGTACGGTGAGGTCGAGGAGCTGGTCGCACGGTAGGCCGTGATGATGGGATAGTATGTTGAGCTTGGGAGCGCACACTGGAGCACGGTAGACCGGGTTTATACAACAGCATAGAATTAATAGTTCAGTAATAATCGAGGAGTTAGTCCAAGACTGCTAAATCTTCCTTGTAGGGCCCCATAAGGAATGGGAATCACACTGTTTATGTGCTCTGCCATGTAACAAAGTAAAGTTATGTGCTCTGCGTCGGTCTCCAACTAATCAATTTTCTGCGCATTTCAGTAATTTGTCCGCTTCTAAGAATTCATTATTACGCGTTTCAAGAATGTCAACTTACACATGTTGTGAAGACAGCACTCGAATTCAGTCCCGATCACGTACCCTGTGATTGACTGTAGACCATCGGAATAAATAGATTAGGCGACAGTGACGCGACAAATTTGCAAACAGTTCACTGTAACATACATTGCCGTATGTTCCCTGATTCGTGCTCTAAATTTCTTAGAACATTTCTCAGGCTTTTATTTCAGAGTAAGAAATGTCTGCTTTGTGTGTACAGGGAGCATCAAATTTAATGATGTTTGCTTCGATCATCCCACGCAAGGTGGTCTCCACATCAATGGGTTCAACAAAGTATCTTATTGAATCTCCCAGCAGATCGCCTTCACTACGAAGGCCATATCAAACGTATTTGCACCAAATTTAATGTGTAAACCGTGTGCCGAAATAAAAGTAACATTCCTCTCTCCCCCACCACTGCCACTATCAGTTTGTACTTGAAATAGGTGTGACAGAGCACAATTCTAGGTATCAACCATCCCAAGTATGGAAGTATCGACCTCATTCGGAATGCAGAACCCTCTCCCATGGCAGAGTATGTACTTCTTGTCGAAGGCATACCAAACGAAATGTGATTTTTCTTAAGAACCGAACGCAAATCTCTCCCACACATTTCGCATTCCAATCAACTGGCCAGGGAGCAATCAAAAAATCGCCTAAATCATGGAAAAAGTAAATTGGGATCCGAGACTTGATTTCTGCGACAATTTCTAGTCAAGTACGAGTACTCATCTATATACGAGTACCCATCACCATACCTCACAACCGTTTGTTTCAGAATACAAAAAAAAAAAAAAAAAAAAACCAACGACGACATGTAAATTAGCCTCCACAGAGCACTTACGAGCTTCGAACTGCACGTGACTGGCTTACCGAAAACGACGTTTGACCACAAAACAGAATCCCAAATCTGGTTAAAGTCGTGCTTGTCATGAGCACAAATCGATGGTCGAAAACTCTCGAAAATGCCCCAAAATACGATGGAAAAAACTTCACATCAATTCGATTTGAGCTCCCTGCGAGCACCGAATTCGATGTCGTTTTGGTGTGAATTTGATTAGCGGTGTCAACTTCGATTTGGGAGTCTTTCCGTTTGTTACCACAGTCGACGATTGTTCCTAACTCTCGTGGTGCTCGCTCTAGCTGGCTTTATGGCGTTTTAATTAATTTCGATGGCATTGTCGCCGAAGCGAGAGACGTTCAATTGAAGAATTTATATCTTTCCAACGAGGACGTGATGAGTTTTGGAAATTTTGTCAATTCGTGTTGAAAAAATTCGATTCTCACGAATAACCGATACAGCGATACGATAGGAATACAGCTCATTGACGATGACAACGATAATGATAATGATGATGATGATGATGATGACGACGATGATGATGAGTGTATTTTTGTGCTCGTCCAGCTTTGGTCATGCTGGAAGTAATCGTTGAGTTTAATTCGGCTATTAAAATACGATCAACCACCGATCAACGGATCACTTTGGTTAGCTTAATAGGTGTCACATCCTTTTCGAAAAGGGGGATTTTGGGGAGTTCCTTCTAATGAATGACAATGCTGTGCTCGGTGATATTCGTTTCGTTGAGCCGTTTTGATTGCGCGCATGAAATCGACATAAAAACTCGAAACGAGTACGAGTTTTAGGTTACCTCGATTGTTCCCAATACATTCGCTGCATTTTTGGAGCGGCTAATGAGCCAACTGTGACATCTGGAAACATGGTGTACGTGATGGTTTTGAAATTGCACATGATTTCCGCAAGTGATTTATGCGGTGAATGGAACAATAAGATTGTTTAATCGATGTGTCGGGTGGGACACATCTGACAGAATGGAATTCTTTGTTGTGACCATTAGACGGAACATTGTTCGTTGATGGCAATGAGATAATCAAAACTCAAGGTTCATTCAGTGTAAAAGGTGGACGCCATCGATGATTCACTGGGGGCTTCAAAGTGTTCACAACTAGGAGACGGATCTCTTTTCCCCTATCTGAGAATTAAACATAGAAAGTGGTAAATCTCTGTTGAGTACTACTTACTGGTCAAACCAATTGAGCCAGATTGTAGCTTCCCCTAAATTAGTAAGCCCTAAGAAGGTATGGTACAATTAGAGATACGGAGTTGGTAGAAATCTTCGAGGTGTTTAGCGATTACAGTTCGATGTTTGTCCTTAAAGGTACGTTAAATACCATGTGAGTGGTAACGATCATTGACGTTGTTGATGATGCCTAGCAGAGCTTGTAGAAGCGGTGGCGGTTGTATCAGGCAAACGACTGCGTAATATGTCTTTCAAAGGACTTGGAGGCTAGTGACATAAATTTGTGGCATTGGCTTACCTATAGCAAGCAGCTCATAGCGTTGATTATACAAATTCAGTCAGTATAGAGCGCTAGGACATGTTGAGGAAATTGATATAAACATCCCAGTCCGAGTAGATGTTGAGTGCGTTCCGGACGTATAAACCGGCCAAGAAAGACCTTACTGTAAGTAGCACGGTCAAGAGCAAAAGGATCGCAGTAAATTTGATTTGGGCAAGAGTCCCTATCAGTCCAGAGGAGATCCTGTACCCGTACGATACCTTGCGCTTAGTCATAATGTTTCTCATTCAATAAATATTGCTGAATGTCGTTTAATGTTGCCTTTTGTCCATCTCGGTCCGGCCAAAGCTGCCTTCAGACGCTTATTTCCCTAGAGCGTTTCTATAGGTATGAATGGTGGAAAGTCTTTGTATGATTACAGTAGGAACTGAGCGGAGCCATCTCGGCGATGCGCAGTATTATAACTCTGACTCTACTTGCTTGCTTTGCCTCCAAGTTGTAGCAGCTGACTGCTGCTCTATCTCACTTGACTTGCTAAACTTAAAAGTTCGCGGGGGCGAATTCGCTGGACTGAATCAACCGTGGCGTCAACTGTGAGCGTGGCAAGAACTCTATATGAACTTCTACAGCGTAAAGTTGTAGTCAAGAGGTCAGAGAGACTTTCAGGATTAGTTAGATTACAAAAGTAGGGATGGTGGTGGAAAAAACCCTTGGCACGTTAACGCCCGCTCTCGTATTCCTTGATCATTCATCTTTTGTCCAGGGGGTCTCAGAAAGAGGTTGCTGGTTCGGAGGGCTACTGCGAAGTACTGCTGATGATCCTGTAAGGCCAGACGAAAAACAGACAACGACGTTTGGATCTCCACATGGAATCCAGGTGCTCTAAACTGCCATAAAGTAGTTGCCACTGGTATCCAATAAGTCCCGCTCGAAGGGTCAAAAACTGTCAAATATGCTGCCGTGACTTCCACAGTAAGCAGAGTCTCTTGGAGGACATATTTGGGCTCACTGCACATCAGCGAATGCATTCGTCCCAGTCCGTATTAAGGCTAAATTCGTCGAAATCAGTGTGATATGCGCTCATTCTCAATAGAGGAGAATACTTCTACGAGCTCCGTGACAAAATATACACTCAAGACCCTAAATATGACGTTTTATTTGATTCTAGCGCCAAAATAGGAAAAGAAGACATCTCGGTCTGAAAACAGATCAAGATGCTGAGTCTATGAAAGTTCTGCGTCTGCCTATTGTTAAACGAAGGGGCGACCCCAATTTCACTTCCAGGGATAACGAATCATTCAGTTTGGGCAATGAAGGCCAAGATTTGCGTCAACGGGACCAAAATGAAGTAGAGTTTATGAACCACAAGGCAACCACACCGGATGCCCTACCTGCGGAGGTATAAAAGCCATAGAATGTGACTTGGTAGAGCGCATACACAAACTCCTTTCCAAGATTTATTTGGAGGAAAGTATGCCAGATGGATGGATCCTCAGTATCCCTTTCTCGGTCCACAACAAGAGTATTAGTTTCCTGAACATCGCCAACAAGACTTTGCCTGCCGTATTATGTCAATGCCTGAAACTGATCAGACCAGCTTTTAGCAGCGCAATTTGAGAATGGATAAGTTCATAGAGAAGCTCCAAGAAGTCCAGGTCGATACTTAGTACTACAAATTTTGTCGAATTCAAGACTCCGTATGACAGCTTCTTAACAAACTCGCCCGATTGTGCAGCCTTGGATGGACAACGCTTGCTCCTCCATCAAGGACGGAAGCATTTCACCGAGATCTTTGATTTCAGAATTCCGCAAAAGTTTGTGCCACACTTGGATGTGCTGATGACATTGGCATCATTGGTAGAGAGCAGCGAGTTGTCCTTGATGCGTTTGCAAGTGTTTAGACAGAGGCGACAAAACTGAGTTCAGCTGTGAATGACGGCCAAACCAAATATATACAAAGGAGATCCATCATCCCAGTCTGGCTGAATTGAATGTATGGACGTAAGCGAAGGTGGATGAAGATATCTTGAAGTCAAGTGAGTCAATTTGGTTCCATTTGGACTGATGGACTTTGGCGGAAGAGATATAACAAGGAACAGCCATATCGACCAGGTCAACAAAAATCTGAAATGGATTGAACAAATAAACTGAAGAGTCTTCGATTCCCATTCGAATACACTGCTCAACAGACCTGGCTACTTCATTTCGAATGCCACTACCATCCGGGAAGGAACACATGACTTAGCTTTTTCAGATGGCGCAGACTTGTTCTCCTTTAAAGGATGCGTTCGGTATTTCAAGAAGGTCTGCTTATATATGTACTGATTGCCGACCGGCAGATATAGGGATCGGTTAGCTAGCTGATAAAAGTTCTTAGGCATTCACAAGTATTCCAGACAGAGTCTTATATGTGATGTGAAGAGGGCTGATATCTTTGTATTTAACACAGTTCGGGGGTCTGCTTTTATGTGGCAAATTAAACGAGCAATAAAGCGAGCGTTTTATGACAATCCTGCCTTAAGGCTAAATTCGCTACATAAGCCTAATATTCACCCGAGCCCCTACGGAAGACAAGCACGATGACACCAAAGAATTTTTCTACGAGCTCCTCAACAAGAGATATGAGCAATATCCGAAATATGAACTCGTACCAGGCGATTTTAACGCCAGGATAGAAAAGGAGGCCATTTTTGGAAGGACAGTTGGTAAGCATAGCCTACATGACACTACGTCTGGCTCCGGACTTTAACTTATCAAC
This sequence comes from Volucella zonaria, assembly GCA_963966105.1. Taxonomy (NCBI): domain Eukaryota; kingdom Metazoa; phylum Arthropoda; class Insecta; order Diptera; family Syrphidae; genus Volucella; species Volucella zonaria. The sequence continues at coordinate 32,491,401 of OZ014530.1, read as the reverse complement.
TTTGTGACGGGACGAAATATCACTATAGCAAGCACACGGTTTCCTCCTCTCAATATACAGAAGGGGAGTTGGCGGCCTCTGTATAATCAAACCAAACGCTATATCAAACGGTATTCTGGACGTCTCGACGACTCAGAATGTCGCAGCCGAGGTGCGAAAGCGGACATACGAAGCGCCGCAATAAAAGAAGAAGCACTGTGTGAAGATATAACGTAGAAAGCAAGAGACCGCCAGATTCTTCGCCGAACGCGTATCCCAAAAATTCTCAAAAACTCCTATACCGCCAGCATCAAGTACGGAATACCAGTTGTAACGCTGCCAACGTGCCACCAACATGCCGCAACTGATGTGATGGGTTTCATCCGGCCGGCACCAAGAAATCCCTGGTTTAATGAAGAATGCCCTCAAGCACATGCAGCTAAACAAGAAGCCTACAAAGCGGCGCTGCAACGAACGACGAGAGCTGCTCGTGAACTCTACGAGAAGAAGAGACGCGAAGATCATCGGCTTCTCCAGAAGAACAAAAAGAATACGAATAGCAGGCGATCGTAGATATTGACAGGTTGTACTCCAGGGATATTATAAACTTCCATACGACCGATAGGTAAAAACAACGTGTCAAGGCAAGGAGACTCATTCAAAAACCTGTAGAGATGAAGAAAGAAGCCTTGTAGTAGAGTCACAGCCTGTGCTGAGAATATGGCAAAACTTTTCCAAGCCCAACAATCCGCCCTCAGGCAGAGTAGATCATTCAACTGAGAAGATGATACCCAAAACTTCCGCTTACCTGACCAGAACGAAGTAAGGGTAGCAATAAAACAAATCAGCAGGTCGTGGCAGAATACCGGCCGAGATATTCAAAGCTGCTGGCAATGATCTTGTGCTGAGTATGCACCAACACATTTCGCAGATTCGGTCAGAAGAGTCCAGGTCTGATGAATTGTATCTCAACACCGTATGCCCGATTAACAAAAAAGAAGACCCCTGCCATATTGTGTGAACCCCTGAAGCCGTTCGTCAGCAACTTGAATGGTCCATATCAGTGCGGTTTCAGACCAGGAAAACCCACAATCAACCAAATCGAAACACTCCATTTTGAGGCAGCGTATGACAGCATCTATAGAGACGAGCAATACAGAGCCAAGTCTAGTTTTTGGATCCTTGACAGACTCGTTCATTTGTGTAGAATGACGATGGAGAATGCCCGTTGCTCCGTCAAGATCGGTAAGGGCTTAACCAAGATCTTTGATGTCAAAGACTGTTTACACAAAGTGACGCGTTGTCATGTGACTTCTCTAACAGCATTCTTGAAAGAATTGTGCGGAACTCACAAACGAACACTAGAGGCACAATGTTTCAAAAGTCTGTACAACTAACGTACGACGATGATATCGCCATACTGGGGAGAACATCAGATTATAATAAGTAAGGTTGCAGAATGTGGTCTGGAGTTTGGGAGTCTCGTTACATATTATACCGAGATCTTCATCTGCTATTATCTTCCTAAGGCGTTGCTATGGGTTTCTCATTCACAATTACAAAACAAGTTGGAATACGTTCGTTTTGCAGTTATAATTACGTTCGCTTATAGTTTTTGAAATTCTTAGAGACCTTTAAGATTGTGAAGGTTTCAAACGCAGTAAGCATTGCATCAGCGCCGATTACTTCTAGCATGATGCGAGCGTATCAAAACATGCGTCGCAGGGAGGTACAGCAGAAGATATGAACCCCAACTGACAATGGCAGGCCTAATTGATGACGCAATCAGCTGTAAGGTCCGGGTTCTGAAAACCTTTAATGTAAGCTTTGCCGAGCTCATAAAAATACAAACATTTCCCAGGATCCCACTGCGACGTGGAATCCAAATAAAAGTCAGTAACATCAACCTTCCGACTACGTTCAGAGAAGTCTTGCATTCTCGAACTGGCTTGGATGTTATGAGAGACGCAGATTCTTCGAAAGTTGAATACACAGCGAGAATAGCCGTAGAATTCGAAGTTAAACTTAGGGTACCCAAAGTCCGCTGCTTTTCATTGCTGTGCAAGATTTTCTATAAAAGCAGCACGTTAAAGAGTCCAGAACAACTTCTCTTCTTTTCGCTGATTATAGCGCCGGTCCAAAAGGCAATACAGTTCCAAGTTCCAACCGAGGTTCAAAGAAAAGGATGAAAGAAAAGTTATTGGATCACCAGAATGCCAAAACATCACCAAAGTCTTGGCCTCACTAACGAGGTGATCCAAAATAGGGTGCTTGTAGAATGGTTCTAAGCAAATTTAGCAAGCCCAACAAGCGACGTAGTTGTACGAGTTACATATTTCAACGGTTAATAAAAGAGGAACAAGCATAAGACCAGATGCCAAAATAGACATGGCTCTGTATAGCTCGTCTCTGTAAATGCTGTCATATGCGGCTCTAAAATCGATAAAAAGGTGGTGAGTATCGTTCTGAACTTCTTAGGTTTTCTCCAGGATCTGCCGTAATGTGAGTATTTGGTCAAGTGTGGACTTACCGGGTCGAATGGTTTTAGGCGATCGCACAGTAGGGCAGCCAAGATTTTACATCCGATGTTTAGGAGACTGATACCTCTATATGTAGTTGGCGCAGTTTAGAGGGTCTCCTTTCTTGTGAACCGGATAAACAATGCTGAGGTTCCATTTATCAGGCATACATTGATTCAACCAAATTTTGGAAATAAATTGGTGTATGCTCTCTACCAAGTTATCTCCTGCAGTCTTAAATAGTTCGACGGGTAGGCCGTCCGGCCCGGCAGCCTTGTTCGACTTCAGTTTAGATATTGCTATCCTCACTTCATTTTGGTCGGGTGAACGGAATTCTTGACTGGCGTCATCAATATTGAATGGTTCGCTTTGCCCGACAGCGGAATTTGTGTCGTGTTCCCCGTTTAGCAGTCTCAAGAAATGGTTTTTCTATATCCTCAGCACCGATTGTGACTCTACTACAAGGTTTCCTTGTTCATCTCTACAGGTTTCTATTCGAGTCTTATTATCCTGGCACGTTCTTTTCGCCTTTTGGTAAAACTTCCGAGCATTATTTTTGGAGTAGCACAGTTCTTCCCTCCTCTTGTGTTCATAAAGCTCACGAGCCGCTCTCGTCCTTTGTGTAGCGCCGATTTGTAGGCATGTTGTTTTGCTGCACGTGCTTGCCGGCACTTTTCGTCAAACCAGGTGTTTCGTGGTGGTAGGCGGGTGAAACCCAGCACATCAGTTGTGGTATTTCTGATGGCTTCTCGGCATCTAAGCCACTGGTCTTCAGCACTTGATGCTGGCTGCAATGGACTTCTCGAGGGATTGAAGGATACGCGATCGGCAAGGGTTTTGGCGGCTTGTTGCGATTGCAGCCGTTCAACGTTAAATCTCCTCATAGTATTTCCCCGTTGTTGTGGCGTCTGAGATATCCGTAGATGTACCTTGGCTGCAACTAGATAGTGATTCGGACATCTAAAATTCTTAAGGAGTGCCTTAGGTCGATCCCATTCTGATCAATCTGGTTGACAGTTTTCTGATCTGGTGTCTACCATGTTCCCTTGTGAATATTGAGGTGGGGAAACCGTGTGTTTGCTATAGTAACGTTACGCCCTGCAGCGAAATCGATTAGCCTAAGTCCGCTGCCAGACGTGGCGTCGTGTAGATGTCTACCAAAGAGGTCCTATTTTTCAATTTTGGCATAAAAGTCGCCTAGGACGATTTGAATGTCATACATCGGACATTGCTCGTAGGTTTTTTTGGAAGAGCTCGTAGAAACTTGTTTTAGTAGCATCGTCCTTTCCGTCTATTGGGGCGTAAGCGCATATAAGGCTGATGTTAGCGAATTTATCTTTGTTACGGATTATTATAAGACGTTCACTCATGTGTCAAAAGGTCAAAACTTCTTGCCTAAGTCTGCCGCTTACAACAAATCCGCGTCCAAATATACACTGCTTATGTTCCTTATAGCAATCACTGTTTTTCAGCTTTCTTTTGCCCGGCCCATTCTACCGCACTTCCAGTATGGCGGTGATATCTGCTTTATAGCAGTCTAGGGTCTCCTGTAATTGTTCGGCTACACGCGGCCTGTTCAAGGTCCGAATATTCCACGTGCAGATCAGAAAGCCGTTGTGGTTTGTTCGTTTTGCAGGGTAGTCAACAGTGAATTCGTCCTTATCCAAGCTCATTGGCCGCTGCGTAACAATTACTTTTTTACGTGATGGGCAGTTAACCACGCGCACAACTCCCAACCCCTACGACAAAAGGGGTCGGACCAAATTTCGGAATCAGTAACCCGCATCGGGGATATGGGTGCTGTCGTAGGCCTTTATTAAAGGCTCATTCGCCACCAACTCTTTTCCAACACCCTGACTTAGTATTGGAGATACCGATATCCCGATAGACCTGGTATTCAATTATGATGAAGCATTTCATATAAAGATAGCCCTTGTTCGACCTAATTGGTACTGTGGACGCCACCGTTGATTCCATCTTTAGTATTCGTTCGCTGCCGTCCGGAAACAGGAGAAGGTGCCTTAGTGAGTGGAAATGCAGCATAGCCTACAAAATAGTTTGGAAAATTTGTGTTCGTATTCGGAAGGATATTGTCTTCTGGTAACTCCAGTCGGTTTTTGAACAGCTTTTCCCCAAAATCGGAATGCCATGAAACACCATCGTCACTTTGGGAGCCATATGCACTAAAAGTATAGTCGGCGTGTCCCAAAAGTACAACTGAATAATGCTGCAGGTAATTATGAAAACGGGATCCTGTATTCGATGGACGTGTAATGCCAACATCTTTGCCATCAATTGCACCCACACAGCTAGGCAAATTCCACATCGAGTAAAAATCGCTTCTATTCGCTTTGGTTTGGGAGTGACAAGTAAATGTGGCAGAGAGAATTCCAAAGCATATCGTAAGATTCATTTATGATTCTTTTAACACTTTTCAGCCCCTTGTAAACAAGCTCCTAAGTAGAACAATTTGTAGCACTTACAGAAGAGTCAAGAACAGCGTACAATTCGCTGATATGAGGGGTCCGTTGGAGTATTTGGTTAGTCTTGACTAGTCTCCTTTAACCACATTAAACAGCACATCAAAAACTTCCTTGTTCATCCGTACAAGCAGTTTAAATTGCTCCAAAACATTGCTAAAAAATCTATCAATGCTAAGAGGGAAAAAGCCGTGAGTGTCCCGATATTGGCATAATGGCCTAGTTTGACCAATTTGTGGAGTATCTTTACGTCTAGACTTTTCACGGAATCTGGCAGTCTCAGTCAATAGATCCACATGTACGTATATGTAAATAGATATGACGTTAGACATCACCAAAGGCATTAACATCTTTTGATATCATTCTAGGGTCCGAAAACCTCAAAACCACTAATTCGTTCTGGTAAGGCTGGGTTTCACTCATTGTTTAGGTTGGCGTTAAGTATTTGCACTTGATTCGGTTGATCACATCCAAGCCGTGCCTACCGGTTTTAACAGTTTGAGAATTATTTTTGGTCAAAATAGTCCCGCATTCAAATTCACAATAAACCAGGTGCGCGGTTACAATTTCTGAAAACATATTGCCCGAGGTTCCGATCCTAAATTCAACAAGTCCTACACGCTATCTAACTATCATTTGAGACCCCTGCACCATCTGCCCTGTGAAATCTGTTCCCAATCACAGAATGCATCTCAAAAATCTGTTTAACTAAAAAAACAGGTATCCTGCAGCAATACTATAGTAACGCTACAAGTGATGCACCCGTCTCATCGACACAACGGGCACAATAACAATATTTTCCTTATCCTTCAGGATAAAACAGCAGATACTCAATCGTCCTGGTCCTTGTAACCGTCCCGTCCTCCAGCCTTCTTGCAAAAGATTCGATACATTGCTCAGCGATCCTGTTGAATGTGTTTCAGAATATTCCAATTTCCAAATGCACATGTTCGTTTCAAATTGTTTTTCAAGGTGTGCCTCCGTTTTTTCTTATTCGTATATGCCGTCTCTCACTTGTAATGTGTTTTTCAGTTTCAGGATAATTTTTTTTGCTGGCGTCGTTCCTTGAATGTCCTTTTGCAGTCATGCATCCGACATGGATGGCGAACGCACTGTTGCTTCTGTTTTATTTCCTTCATCGTTGTCATTCCACTTAGCTGGTTGGTTTCCACATGTTTTACGTATCCCGAAACGACGACAACGACCAGGGAATTGTCCATATGCAGATGTACGAAACGAATACAACGAATACGGATACAAAATACGAAATACGAAATCTGAAAATGAATGTGCTGCGAGTGATTTGGAATCACTGCGCAAACACAGAAGACTGCACATGTGAATTATAAGAATTTACGAGGAGACCTGGGAACATATGGAGTAGACAACAAGTGCTGGTGGAAGTGAACTACTTCCGGAAGCCTGTTGATTCATCATAAGCACTGTAGAGCACCCGCAGTTTTTTTTTTCATTTTTCCTGCTGTCCTCATACTCAAGTGTGTCCTGTTTACTCGGCAAATAAATTTTTTACGTTTTATTCCAGGGGCTAGAGGGGGAAGGAACAACACGAAACACGAGGAGGATTTGGGATTTTTGAAAGATTTTTCTAGTTCTAATCATGTTGGTGGACGGATGTTACGGTTTACGGATGGTGGAAGCACGCATATGTTCGATGAGATTGTTTTTCTTTTTTTTCTTTCTTTTTTGTTGGATTCTCTCAAATCGCATGAAAATGATTGATGTTTAGGAAGCGAAAAAGGACGAAGCAGGATCCTGCTTCCTTCCGTTTCATCCAGAGAACATATTGCAGGGATTTTTCGTTGTTTAGTGGGAAGTTTGCAATTATAATCTATGAATCGCACCGGATATGAGGATGTGAATACTTTGGTCTTTGTTGCAATGGAAACTGTGAAATAGAAATCCGGAAGCAGGAAAACATGAAGCCAAGGTAGAGAATCGAAAAACAAATTGTAGGTATACCATTTGAAGATAATCCCTAGAGAGGATTAAAAAGGGGTCTGTCAAGTCATAAAATGTCAGGCAATGCTTAGAAAGTATCTGAAGAACAAGTCTACTCGCCAATGCCTCTATTCAAACTCTGGTAGTCTAATGTTTTAAAAAAACAAATTTGAGTGAGCGTTCAGAGAAGCGCATCCTATCATCTCATCACTTCATATTTTGGTTCACGATAAGACTAAGTATTTTCGAAGAATGCCATTCAACCCACCTTAAGGGGCCAGCTAAGCTTGAGCTCTGAAATAATCAGTAATCAGTGAGAAGAGTCTCCCAAAACTATCGGAAGCTCGGATAAGTATATGAGAGGAGATGCTTCAGATGAATCAAGATTGGGCACTTGGCAAGAGTATAGAAATGTCTGTGTGACCTATCCAATGGGAATCGGGCATGAGTGGATGAAGCGAAGGCCAAACTTTTCATATACGTTAAGACAAGCGTCCTACGCATGTTAAATTTCTGCATATGTAGGAACCAACCATTCCGCAATCGATGGAAGAGGAGGGCCAAAGAGCATTAGGTACTTCTTCTCAGGAAGCTTTCCTAGTAATTGCTTTGGAAATAGAACCAGTTCATCGAGATCTGGGAAAGAAAACTGAAGAACAACATCAGCAATATGTTCCAGAGGGAGGCTAGAACTCGCAATATCGATTCAAGCCATAAGGTGTGGACTACATTACACATACATATATCGGCTCTACTGCAGAAGGGGTATATATGAGAATAGCAAATAGCAGTTTTACCTTGGGCTATAAACTCGTACCAACGCAGTGGGGATGAGAAAAGGTTTATAGGTACCAAAGGTGAGAAAAAGACCTGACATAGACAAGATCAGTTGTAGACGCCATCAGCTTCACGTCGCTTACTTTAAAAATGACTATTGGCAAGTAGGTATATGAGGAAGGGCGTATTCAACTTATCCTTTCGTACAACTTCTTCAGAGCAGGCTGTTAAGTAGACACAGGCAGCTGTATCAGATATATTTCAATTATATTGAAGAGGCATTTGGAAATACCTCGCATGAGGCCACCACACGATCACTAGAAAGAAAAAGTTAAAATGGATTTACAACCCACTGAAGACCAGATCAGGAGAAACTCGAACACCATCCGCCTTGATGCATTGCAGTAGATACAACTAGAGGATATCCACACCGAGTTGACGGAATGCTGAAAGGTTACCCAACATTGGCATTACCAGCGATAAGTTCCTTGCAACCATCTATGACATTTTGCAGAAGGAACGTGAAAAAACAAAAATTGATACCATGCGGTTGAACTCAACACCAATCCGTCAAAAACAGCGACAGTGTAATTCACAAGAGTGAAGAAGTCCTAGGCGACTTTAATGCAAAACTGGGAAGGGGGACATCTTTGGCAGCACAATCGGAAGACATAGCCTACACGACACCACGTGTGGAAATTGACTTAGGCTAATCGATTTCGCTGCGGGACGTAACGTTACTATACCAAGCACACGGTTTCCTCACCTCAATATTCACAAGGGAACATGGCAGACACCAGATCAGCAAACTGTCAACCAGATTGCTCATATTGGGATCGACCTAAGACATTCCTCAAGAATTTTAGATGTCCGAACCACTATCTAGTTGCAGCCAAGGTACATCTACGGATATCTCAGACGCCACATCAACGGGGAAATACTCGTACTATGAGGAGATTTAATGTTGAACGGTTGCAATCGCAACAAGCCGCCAGAACCGTTGCCGATCTCGTATCCCTCAACCTCTCGAGATGTCCTTTGCAGCCAGCACCAAGTGCTGAAGACCAGTGGCTTAGATGCCGAGAAGCCATCAGCCCACCACCACGAAACCCCTGGTTTTGAAGAGTGTCGGCACATACAGCAAAACAACATGCTTACAAAGCGGCGCTGCACAAAAGGCCGAGAGCGACTCGTGAGCTTTACGAACCAAAGAGGAGGGAAGAACATTGGCTTCTCCGGAGACAAAAAAAAGAGCGTGGGAAGCGTGCAATCGAGGAAATAGAGAGGTACTGCCCCAGAAATAATGTTCGGAAGTGTTACCAAAAGCTAAAAATAACGTGTCAGGGTAACAAGACCCAAACGGAAGCCTGTAGATATGAAGCAGAAAACCTTGTAGTAGAGTCACAGTCGGTGCTGAGGATATGGAAAAACCATTTCTGCAGACTGCTAAACGGGGAGAACGACCCAAATTCCGCTGTCAAGGTGAGCGAACCATTCAATATTGACGATGCAAGGCAAGAACTCCGTTCACCTGACCAAAATGAAGTGAGGATAGCAATATCTAAACTGAAGTCGAACAAGACTGGCTTACCCCCAAAACTATTTAAGGCAGCAGGAGATGACTTGGTATAGAGCATACACCAACTTATTTTCAAGGAACCTCAGCATCATTTACCCGGTTCACAGGAAAGAGGACCCTCTAAACTGCGTCAACTGTAGAGATGTCAGTCTCCTAAACATCGGATGTAAGATCTTGTCTGCCATATCGCGCGAGCGCCAGAAACCATTTGTCAACGATCTGATTCGACGCTGTCATTGTGGTTTTATACCCGGTAAGTCTACAATTGACCAAATATTCACACTACGGCAGGTCCTGGGGAAAACCCAAAAAGTTCAGTTCGATGCTAATCACATTTTTATCGATTTTAAAGCCGCATATGAGAGCTATACAGAGCGCTTGTGCAGGATGACGATGAGGATGCTCGCTGCTGCATTAAGGTTGGTAACGACCTAACGAAGATCTTTGATGTCAAAAAAGGATTTAGGCAAGGCGACACGCTGTCGCCAAGCCAACACAAGAGGCACGATCTTTCAAAAGTCTGTTCGATTGTTTGCATACGCCGACGCTATTGATATTATTGGTAGAACACAGCGAGCAAAACAAAGCATATGCTGTCAACATGAAGTGACACACAACATGGAAGAATCGGCCAGAATGTCACAATCGACAGCTATAACTTTGAGGTAGTAACGGACTGTGTCTACCTCGGCTCTGAAAACGACTTCTCTTCAGAAATCAAACGAAGAATATCGCTGCCAATCGCTGTTTCTTTGGACTGAGAAGGCAACTGTGTAGTAAGGGCCTCTCCCGAACAAACAAGGAAACTCTCTATAAGACCCTTGTAATCCAAGTCCTGCTCTATGGCTCCGATACATGGACCCTGTATGCGTTGACGGGTTCTGGAGGAGACAATTCAACGATGAACTCTATAATCTGTACAGCGACATTGACCTGGTCAAAAAACTGCGCATTGGGTGTTTGAGATAGCTGGGACATGTAGAGCGAATGAATACCAACGCTCCAGCCCGCAGAATCTTCGACTCTAATCCGGAGGGACAACACGGTAGAAGAATGCCTAGACTTAGGTGGCGCGCGCAAGTGGAAGGGGACCCCAACCAACTTGGAGTGCGCAACTGGAAGCAGTTAGCCACAGACCGCGCTAATTGGGGAGGCCCTGGTCCACCCCGTCATCCATCGCCATTTTAATATATTGGAGTTTAACTTAAGCTCGTCTTGAACTTCTTCTAGCAACTTAGTCAAATATCCGTCCAAGACTTTAACAAAATCGCTGTTCTTGGAGCAGGTTGCAGACCATTTTGCCAACAGATCTGTCGCCGTTCTCGGCAACAGGTCGATGTGTTCTGCTGCTTCATCCATAAACTTGCGTTTGCGACCTCTTGGATGGATGTGAAAATTGATTGCGTCCCGACATCGTCGTCTACCAAGTTTAAAAAACCGGAACTGCGTGCTTGTTGAGGACTGTGAAAGGCTTCCTCGAAATTCAACTGTGAATTGGACACTTACTTACTTACTTTTCAAACCATACTAGTCTGTTGATCCGGACGGTATAATACCTGTCGAGCTACAAAGGTCCTCAGATATTATCCTGCCTACGCTAGAGAGTACCATGAGGAGCTGTGTAGAACTGATCTACATTCCACTGTCATGGAGAGAACTCAATGTAGTTTTCATTCCCATAACCGCAAAATGCTCTAATGCTGTCCCGAAGGACCTCAGACCTATAAGTCCATCATCTTTTCTTCTGAATGGCTATGCATACCAACGTTATATTCTCTCTGCGGCTTTAGATATTCCGTTTCACTTGAAACCACTCGATATCTTCAGCGGGGAACTAGCTGCGATTGCAGCCATTCGCCTTAAAGCGACTACACAGTGGACGAAGAAACTATTTGGCCACTCCAATATTCTTAATATACTAGGAATCCTAGCAGAGAGCATCGCTTACACTATACCCGAACTTTGGTTTGATAAAGATTATCATGTAAGCTTCCCCTCTAGATCCTTTTGGGGGAAGATGCTTTCATGGAGGACAAGTCAATCCATTTTTACACAGATGGATTTAGACCGATAGCGAGGTTGGCGGCGGTGTTTTCTCAGACAAGATAAATTTAAGCCAGTGCTTCCGTCTTCCACTGTACCGTGTTCCAGGCTGAAATTTTTACGATTAAAGAAGCTCTGTCCCGACTGAAGAAAAACGTGATATCAGCAAAGGATATTCGCATCTTTTTGGATAGTCAGTCGTTTTGGATACGAAGATGGCAGACCAGTTCAACCTTCACCTTTGTTGGATGCCGGGCCACAGAGACATTCCAAGGATTGTAGGGCTGACGAACTCGCCAAAATTGGAATCACTCTACCTATTCTACCGGAAAAGGGTAGCATCGGTATACCAATCGCTACGTGCAAATTAATATTAAAGCTGGGTGCCAGTAAAACAACAGACCTTAAGTGGACTGTTGGACCAACGTGTCTATAGACCAAACACATCAGGCCAAAGCTGGATCTGAATCGCTCTAAGAAACTGATCCTTCAAAATAGGAAACATCTCAGCGCTATCATAGGTGTCATCACTGCCTTATAGACAAGCATGCAAGAAGGCTTGGCGGTTTTACAATCTTTTTCTGTAGAAGCTGCATGAACGGGGGGAAGAGAATATAATCCCCCACCTACTCTGTACATGTCTAGCTCTCTCCCAGACCAGAAAACTTCACTTAGGAGCTTTCTCTACAACGACTTAAGTGATCTAAAAAATATTGACGTTAACAGTGTCCTACGCTGGGTTGGTCTTTCCAACAGCTTCTGTTACCTACCTACCCAACTACTTACTTACATTCCATTACCAACCGTAAGGGTCTTGCTCTCTAAACCTCGTTCTGTTTTCTTTAAATCTATGCTCTTACAGAAACCAATCTGATCCCCGTCCTAAAGAGCCAGAAGCTATTTCTATCTTCTTACAATATTTTCAGGGATGACCATCACTCTCTCCCTATGTTTAATGATCCTGCTCTCCCTATAGTTAATTCTCCATGCCGAGGTGTCCTACTTGCCGTTCACAATAGCCTTAACTCTTCTCTCATCACTATCTCGTCTTCTGTCATACTTGACTTTGTTTCAATTTAAATAATTCTTCCCCATAGGTTGCTGTTCGTTATATGTTGCTATATTCTTCCAGCTCAACCTATCCTACATGTTTGAATTAAAGCGATTGACCATATCCTTATGGATTCCATCGGATAATCACTCTTTTACCGCGTCAATCATCCAAGAAATGTCTATTCATTGATTATGCTATCAATCAATGCCTGTGCCAAGTAAGTGGCGTCCCTAACTCCATCGGTAGGCAACTACACCTTATTTTCACTAGCGATCCCATTGACTCCACAGTAACGTTTTGTCCCTTAACCCTATCAACTATCGACAACTTTCACCCGTCCACAAGGGGTGTTCCCTCTCTTTCATAACCCCGATCCACAAAAAGAGATCAAAAAATGAAGTAACTAACTACGGTTCGAAAGTGTTTTATATGAAATTCGAAGCCTTCAGTGCAAGTCATTTATATCACCCAGTCAGCATGGATATATGAAAGTTAGATCAGCTACTACAAACTTAGTGGAATTCGTAAAATTTGCGCTTTCAGCCCCAGAAAATAGCAACGAAATCGATAAAATATCTCACCAAATTGATCCTTTTCAAATTGTCTTCCATCGGTATTGAGGTCATATTATTAAAATGGATATCTTCTTATCTGGGGAACCGTTTTATAGCGTTCGTCTTCTCAACACCGTTTTAAGCCACTTTTGGTGTCCCACAAGGCAGCCATCTAGGTCCCATTTTTTTTATTTTAACTACAGTATAAACTATCTTGAAGGGATTATTAAACATTGCCCCCTCTCCATTTACGCCGACGACTCTAAGTATTCTCCTTCAAGAAGACCTCGATATCTCCAAATATCAATCAACAACTTCGTTACGTAAGTCCAAGCAATCTCCTCATGGAGTTTACCAGGTTTAAACCCTTCGCAACCTTGGAATATTATACGATAGAGAGTTAAATTTCTTCGAATATTGATAAGATAATCCTTAAAGTCACCTCATCACTTGGTTTTATCAAACGATGGTGCAAAATAATTTTCCAACTCCTATGTGGCCAGGTCGATGTACATTGCCTTTGTCCGGCTCCTATTCGGATATGCCAGCCAAGTGTGGTTCCTCTTTCAGCGAGTACATATATCCCGAATCAGGAACATTCAACGTCGTCTAATTTGATTTGCCCTTCGAGGACTACCCTGGGATTGCTCCTTTATCGTATCTCCCGCTGCAAACTTTTTAACCTGAATACTCTCGAAAGACGCAGACGTAGCTGACATTCTTTTCATTCACCGACTGGTCTCTGGTTCTGTGGATTGCGCTGCCCTTTACAATTATATTTCCTTCAACACTAATCCTCGTAATTTACGCTGTCCCCGTCTCTTCTATATTCCAACCCACCGCACCTCTTAAGGTTCTAACAAACCAATCTCCCGCATATTCCGTGAGGTCAACTCAAATTTAACGTGGCGCTACAGCCGGGGTGGACCTGGGCCACAACCAACAAGTTTCTCCAGCCAGCTCGATTTTTAACAATCTGCCGTTAGTTTTGCACCCAAAATCGGCTGAGGTCCTCTTGCACTTGCGTGAACCAACCGAATTGCCGTCTTTCTCTACTGCGCTGTCCCTCGGAGGCGGAATCGAAAATTTTTCGGACCATTACAATACATGGCGATCCGCGCTACATACTCCAGCCACCTCATACACTGGACTGAACTCTTCTGACTAAGTCGGTGTCGCTGTACAGCCCATACAGTTTGTTGTTGTATCTCCTCCTCCACTCACTGTCTATGGTGACGGGACCGAAAATCAGCAGACGAATTTTCCTCTCAAAACAGCCAAGAGCACCTCCATCCTCATTTTTGGTATGGTCCATGCCTATGAGCCATAGATCAGGACTGGGATTATGAAGGCCTTATATAGGACGAGCTTTGCTAGTCAATTGCTTTCTTAATCCAAGGAAGCAGCGATTGGCAAGAGATATTCTTCGTTTGATTTCAATGCTGGTGTCCGAGACTTCGTTGTTGGGTGTCCTTTCTTGTTGACAGCATATACTTGGTCTTGCCCTCATTGAGCATTAAACCCATCTTCGCCGCTTTCGTCCCATTACTCGCGAAAGTGCCACTGACATCCGATTACGACAATATCATCGGTGTATGCGAGTAATTGGATGGACTTTTGAAAGATGGGGCCTCTTATATTGGCGAGTGAGTTTTGCACTACTCTTTCAAGAAGGAAAGCGCATTGCCTTGTCCTTTTTTGACATCAAAGGTCTCGGTGAGTTTTTTACCGGCCTTGATGGAGCTGAGTGCATTCTCTATTTATCCTGCACAATCGGACGAGTTTGGGAGGGATGCTGATACTAGATATAGCTCTGTATAGCTCGTCTCTATAGATGCTGTCATACGCGGCCTTCAAATCGATGAATATTTGGTCGATGGCGGACCTAACGCCACACTGATATAGACCAATCAGGTTGTTGAAGAACACCTCCAGGCGTTCGGTAGATAGGAGCTTATAGGCGATGTTACGAAGACTAATGCCTTCGTAGTTGGAGCAGTTCAGAGGGTCGTCTGCCCTGTTGTAGTATCATACTACCACTCTGGAAGTTAAGATTCCCTTCGGATCCTTATTCGTGCATAAATCTCTTCAATCTCATAATAGTCTTCACGGCAACCGGGCTTTCTTCAGACGGTCATACCACGTCTAATTCTGCTGAGAAGAAGAAGCAAACAAAATCTCAGCATCCCGAACTTGAATTCTAGATCAAAGCTAACACTTCGACTGTGCAGGAGCTGGGTGGCTGACTAAAACTACGAGTGGGATTTCTTTAGAATAGTTTTCATAGACTCACTACTGCTCTTTTACGTTTCAGATTCCAAGTACGGAAGTGTCGAAAACTAGAAGCTGCAGAATGCCCAGTATCCCAATCACTTTGGCCAACTGCCTTACACTGGTACACGTGACAGTTGTCTTAGCTTATATGCTCTTTTTTATTTTCCTAATTCGATGATCGACGAGTATCAACCTCAGGTCCAAAGTCATGGACCCCGATTTTTTATTTGTCGAGATGGTATCACAAAAAATGCGACTTCCTTATCCTTATAGGCCTTCCGTCGTCTGATAATCTTGTCTGACATCATTTTCGACATGAGGGTCAGCAATTACAGCCTCCATCTCCCCTAAAATTATCCTGGATCGTCTGCAATTTTTTTAATAATCATCTCATATAGGGATCTAGTGATACATCACCACCCCTGACATTGTAGTCAGCCATAGTACTCGTATGTTGTTGCTTGCAAGGCAGAGCAAACACGATTAATCGTCATAATAACAATAATCCCTGACATTATCCCGACAGATGTCATAAGATACTCTTACACAAAAATTTCTATTTTTTAACAAGATTTTCTGGGAAAAAACGGCAATTTTTTTCCTAAAGAAACAAACAGGCATAATGTGCTGTATAAACACACACATCAAAAACAGATCCTTGTACGTTACAACAAGAAAAAAAAAAAAATGAAGACCACGGCATGCCCATGCATTGGCAGATGGCTTCGCCGGCTTCACCGGCTTCACCAGCGCCTCAGAATCAGTTTGTTGTGCCTGCTGGTAGAGGTAGTCTTCTACCTCCAAGCAGCCATTGACCGCGAAGCCAAGCAAAATCAAAGCCCTATCGATTAATTAGAGAGCGAAAAAATGGAAAAGATTTAATTACCGAAATTTAAGATACTCCATCGTCCTGCCTCACCCCACGTTTGACAGCCAAAAAATGCATATGGCACGCGTTTGCGCTTGAGTTTGTGTCTGCATTGGCATCTCGACTTGCCACACGTGAGATGACCCGCAGACGGATGAGCGATACAAAAAATAAGAAAAAAAATTCGAACTCCTGAATCCTGACAAATACAGGTAACACCATTCGTCAGACAATATAGTTACATACGAGTACGAGTAACAAGCATGAGATACGTGGAAATCTTCAGTCAAGCATTACATTTAAGTAGAAAACCAATTAGCGGATTCCCTGCAATGAACCCTGGGCAAGAGTCTAGCTGTTCATAGATACACCATAGCGCCTTACTGATCCAACTGCGAGTACTGTGTGTAGGTGCACCTCATTCGAGTTAATTGAGATGTCATTATATGGTTGTCATGAGTCGTCACTTAGCCGGAGTATTTTATTCCAATTAACACTCCATCACCTGAAGAAGAAACTGAAAAGGGGGGGGGAAAAAAAAGGTGTAGGGCTCCGGCAGCACCTTGTTATCATGATGCAAATGATCACCGCATATCCAACGGTCGGTCGGACCAGACCAGATCAAGACCAAGACACCACCACTGATCGAGATCACGACTGCAGTGTTTAGATAGTCCATTATGACGTTCGTAATTATAACAGCAACGTTCTCGACGATGAGATTTCTACTACTCCTCGACTTGGAGTAGTGGATTACGTTACCATCGTACAGATGTAGAGATACGACTCGTTCAGATTTTCCCAGGCTATAGATACTCGTGCATAGGTTTATCGTTCGTTGTGACGAGCTACTTGTTGATGCACTTTATTGGAGCGATGATTTGTTTATTTGAGGCTGGTTTTTGTAGATTTGTTGAAGTCAGAGTGACACTAAGTGGGGCTGGGCTCTTATGATTACGTTCTTTTGGTTTTTTTTTTTTGTCGGTTTTGACAAATGACATCTTTCGGTTTCCTGTTCGACAGCAGTGACAGAGTTGATTGATTGGGAGCAACTTTCATTGGATGGGTGGCACTAGATTGAATATTTAAATTAAATTATTTTATTGACAAAATAAATGAACTAGCCGGAAGTTGCAGGTGAGAGTCGGTTAAACGTTCTCATCATCGCAACATATGGCCGGAGAATAATTATACTGTCTTTCGGATGATAAGAAATCAGTTGAAATTAACATCTATGAAGTTTTAATGTGCCCACTGCACTGATTTGCACGGAAGTTATAATCCACTGCTTAGATGATTGGACTGATAGTGGCACTCATTTTCATTTTCCGGACAGAAGAGTGTGTGGTTGATGAATGGAATCGTTTGCAGACCCCTCTACGTCAACTATAGAGGCAGCAGTCTCCTCAGCATCGAATACAAGATCTTATCTGTATGCGTTTGTTTGAACGTCTGAAACTCTTCGCTAACAACTTGATTGGTCCCTATCAGCCCACAAACTACCTAATCTTCACACTTCGGCAGATCCTGGAGAAAACTCAATAAGTCCAAATCGATGCTCACCATATTTTCATCGATTTTAAGGCCGCATATGACAGCCTTAAAGAGACATGTCTAATTTTGGAATCCTTGTCAAGCTCATTTGACAATGCAGGATGACGACGGCGACCTTCAATGTCTGAAGGCGATGCGTTGTCATGTAGTTTTCCCAACATCGTCCCTAAAAGAATGGTGAGAGGCTCCATATTTAAAAAGTCTGTTCCGCTACCCGCATATGCAGACGACATTGCCATACAGGGAAGAGCACAGCAAGCTGTGAGTGGAGTGGACTATTGAAACAGAAGTGACAAATATGGGTATAGCAGACAACGAAGGAAAACCAAAGTATGTGGCGTGCATGCTGTCAAGAAAGAGGGAGACAACACCGACGCCTAGGGTAAAACTTCACGATTGGCGGTTACAACTTTGAGGTACGAGGGGACTTTATATGCCGCAACTCCGCTACCAACTCCGACAACGACGGTAGCGTGGAAATTATGCGATGAATAAACTTTGCTGTTCGTTGCTTCGTTGGACTTAAAAAGCAGCCGAGTAATAAAGGCCTTTCTCAGGCAACCACTCACAGACACTGATCATTCCAATGCTGCTTTGCGGCGCAGAAGTTTGGAGACTGCACTTTGAGAGAAAAGTTCTTCGGGTAGAGAAAGAACGAGACGTTTCAACAACGAACTGTGCCGGTCTAGCCAGAAACCTCTGATAACCTGGCTAGGTCACCTTGAAAGCAAGCGCACCAGCTCTCCGTCCTGGAAAGTTTTCGACTCCAACCCTCAGGGACAACGCAGTGAGAGGACGACTTCTTCTTAGTTGCGCTCAGAAGTGGATGGGGACCTCGACTTCGTGTGCGCAATATGAGACCTGCTAGTAAGTTAGTAACCACATTTCTATGCAAGAGTCCAATTGAGTAGCAAAGCCATATATCGAGTGAAAAAGGAGAGTCTCTAAAATACCCTCATCGTCGTTGTCCTGTTGTACGAAGCAGAGGCATTATGATCCTCCGGAACAGATGAATGTTTTTTTGGCTGCTTTGAGCGAAATATGTACGAGTATCTAGGTGATATTCGATTCCGTTTAGTTTAAGCAACTTAAATGACCTATACCGGCATGGGTCTAAGAGTTACAATCGCAACTCTTTCCACGGTTAAAGTCAATACAATTTGAGTGCATTGACAAAGGTGTCGCGACATTCCATGAATTCTACGAACTGATTACAGAAGCCCCAAACTGGACAGCAATTCGACCTTTAATGAGCTTGATGCGCTGTCTGACTTCTTACAAAGAATTGCATCTCTGTATCCTCATACTGAATCGGTTTCAATATACCCAATTCTAGGTGGCTTCGACATTCTGAACAGACGATTCCTGAAGGACGGTGTGTTGAGATCTTCGCTGCGGAAAACGATTGCATGCCACCAACACCCTGGACTTGTTTTTAACTTCTCACACTGATAAATACAAAGTCGATGTGCTATCCACTCTAGGCTCGTAGGACCATTGCGTCATAGCAGCTAATTTCTCGTACACCGACCAAGCAGTTAGAGAAAAGATTCCTAAGAGAATTGAATGGCAATACGAGAAAGCCAATTGGAGCGGACTTCACAGCTTCTGTAGAATTTTTACTGGTCGTTGCGTTTCCTCGATATCGCTGCTGATCTGATCACAGACACTACTCCATTTGGAATGAAATTCTTTATCCCTCATCGGATGCAGAGTATCAAACCATAAGAAAAGGCATGGTACGACTCGAGCTGTAAAGAGGCTGTCAGGGTTAAAGAAATGTTTTTTCGGTCCTACAAGACAAGACAAGACAAGACGGTGCTAAATTGGTGCGAAATGAAGAAAACATAACCGCCGTAGCGGTCAGTATAAAAGAAGACCAAGAAATGTCGATGAGCTGAA
Organism: Volucella zonaria; assembly: GCA_963966105.1. Taxonomy (NCBI): domain Eukaryota; kingdom Metazoa; phylum Arthropoda; class Insecta; order Diptera; family Syrphidae; genus Volucella; species Volucella zonaria. Next base: position 32,471,859 of record OZ014530.1, on the reverse strand, counting down.
CTGGGCATCGCCAGAGAGTCAACCCGCATTATTTTGCAGTTGGATTTGGGCCTACATCCGTATAAGATTATGCTGACGCTAGAATTGAGACCGGACGGCCTTAGACAACCCCGTGAATTCGCTAATTGGGCGCTGGAAATTTTGGCCAGAGATCTAGATTTTGGCCAAAAAATCATCTTTTCAGACGACGCCTATTTTTGGCTCAGCGTCAAAGCAAAATTGCCATTATTGGAGCGAACACAATCCACAAATGTTCGGCAAAGCATCAATGCATCCATGAGGATTGACTGTTTGGTGCGGTTTATGGCATGGCAGCATCATCGGACCTTAGTTCTTTCAAAATGAGGAAGGAGACACCGTTACCGTCAATGGTGCGGTCAGGTATAGAGCAATGTTAACCGACTTTCTGTGGTTCTGTGCAACATCGACAAGCAAGCGACGCAACGCTCAAAGTTGTGAAATTTGGCGACTGGGTTACCTGACAGTGAGCGTTTATCAATTGGCCGCCGCGATCATAAGATTGGCACCACTCGATTATTTTCTCTGGGGCTACGTCAAGTTCTTATTTTACGCTAACAAGCCAACCCCTTTGGACGAGCTCAAAGCCAACATTCGACACGCTACTGCCGGAATAACGCCGCACATATTGGACAGAGTCATCAAAAATTGAACCGATCGCGTGAAGCACTGCCAGCAAAGCCGAGGCGGCCATTTGTATGATGTGTTATTCCACACATAATGGCATGAACGTAGCTTCAAAATCAAGCCAGAATAAATGTTATATCTCATGGACCTATAGCGCTCGCCGTTGATGGTGATGGCCTGGCCAACGTCGTTCTCAAATAAATATGGACCGATGACGCCGCCAGCACTAAATCCACACCAAACAGTGACTTTTTTTGGACGCTCTTGGATCTCATGTGGATTGGTATCGTCCCAAAGTCGACAAATTTGTTTGTTCACGTACCTATTCATCCAGAAATGGGCCTCATCGCTGAAGATGAAAATAAGTGTCAGTTTCCAACTGCTCCAGAGCCGAATCAGCGAATACAGGTCGTTGTCTATGGTCGTTTACCTTCAGCTTCTGGGTCAGTTGAATTTTGCGCGGATGCTGATCCAAGTCACGACGCAAAATTCGACAAGTTGTGGTCTGCGAAAGGCCGAATTCTTGTGAGCGACGTGAAATTGACTGCCTCGGATTCTCCTGCACACTCTCACGGACATGGGTGATGTTTTCGGTAGATCTTGCGTTACGTTGACGTACGGGTGTTGGTTTATCATTTATTGAACCAGTGGACTCAAATTTATCCACCACACTGCGAATAGTTCTTTCGGTAGGACGATTATGGCGGCCGTACAATGGGCGAAGCGGGCGAAACGTTGCCCGCATAGAACACCACGTGTTGTTGAACGCCATGTTCATCAATGGTGATTTGGCAAAACAGGCTGAATAAATGACAGCCAATTTGACAGATGTAGCTTCAACAATATGGCCGCTATCAACAGTCAAAATTCGGAAGTCGCTATTGGAAGACCCTGTATGTACTAGGTGGTGCAAAAGTCATCACCCATCATCATCGGAAGATGGTATAATTCTTGCAACTGGCGTCAAATGTCAATTCTTCTTTGATATTTGTGAAGTAAACAGACACAAAAGCAACGTCAACAAGACATGCTTCGCTTTACTTCTAAAGAACGTCGAATAATTCATCGGTGGTGTTAGCGCATCGTGAATTTCAGCGCTGTTTTCCTGATCGTCCGACACCAACTGTGCAAACACTACGATGTTTAGCCGCTCGCCTAGAAGAGTATGAGACAACATGAGGTAATGCCAGATCTGATCGGCCCCGGAGCAGCCGTTCTTCTGAGAATATCGCAGCTGTGGTTGAAGATGCCGCAAAGACTCCGGATATCGACCAGACGACATGCCACGCAATTGGGCATCAATCGGCGGTCTTTACAGAGAATTTTAGTGAAAGATTGTAAGATGTTCCCTCATAAAGTGCAGACAGTGCATCAGCTGTTAGCTGTTGACCATCAAGCGCGTGTAAACTACGCTCAAGCCATCCTGTATCTCGACAGGAGAGAGACAACTATGCATCGAAAATCATCGTGAGCGACGAGGCCCATTTCCATCTCTGCGGATATGTGAATAAGCAAAATTATCGCTTCTAGGACACCGAAAATCCGCATATAGCCCACGAACAGCCATTACACCCAGTGTGCTGTTTATTATTTTTTCGAGAACACCTCTGACCAAACGAATACTGTGGACGGCGAGGGCTACATACCCATGCTCAACGACTTTATCCCTCCTCAATTGTATATTCTGAGGTCTGCTTTTCCGACCCGCGATTTGCACTGGCCAGCTAGATCGCCTGATTTAACCGTTCCAGACTTCTTTTTGTGGGGTTCAAAGTCACAAGTCTATGTCAACAAGCCTCAGACTCTTGAAACCCTCAAAGAGAATATCCGTCAAGAATGCGAGGACTTATCGCCGGAAGTGATGGAAAATGCCACAAAACGAGCCCGAATGGCCATCAATTCTGGCGGCGGGCACTTAATCGATATCATTTTCTCGACTTAATGGAAAAAAACATAATTCAGAAGCAGAACCGACGTTTTTCATTCATAAAAAAATTACAGCCAAAGAACGTTTTGCATATCGCCTTCCGCAGACAGTCTACCACTCCAGGAAGATCTAGATAGATTTTGTACTTGGTGTCAGAAGAATTTCCTTGAGCTCTTCCTACTTCACATTGCTGCTATCTGATCTTTAGTCTGCCCGATCCATTAGTGAACGAATTCAATTGATAATATTATAAGAAAGCCAACTCTGCCCTTGGGTTCCTAATCATTGTTAGGACCTCTTCTTGAATATGCAAGCCAAGTTTGGCCACCTTACTACAGATTGTCATCCTCCGGATAGAAGGTGTTCAATGCAGATTTTTACGATTTGCTTTACGTGGCCTTCCCTGGGATGATAGCCAAAACTTACCACCATATCTACACTGATCGGCTGAAACTTTAATTTTACAACCTCTTTCTATACACCGAAAAGTTGGGGATAATCTCTTTATTCATCAGATCCCAGTTGTTAATATTAATTGTCCTTCTTTACTTTACTGCAGCGTTTGTGCCACTTTTCTGGCTCAAACCTCCCAGAACGAACTGCGGACACCTGAACCCAATGTCTAGAATGCTTCGTGAAGCTACCTCTGCAAACTGTCCCATATTGCCACCAATGCCTCAGGTCCTAACGTTCTTTAACCGCGCCCATCCTTTAGTTTTAAGCAAAATTGTTAGTCTTAAGAATATGCTCGTAATAAGCTTTAATAAATCTGTCCGGGGTTGAGCCGGGCCTCAAATCAAATCAAATCAAATCAAAAAGAGAAAATCGTTTAACGTTTGAGAACAAGTCAAAGCCTATAGCGCCTATTTACCATACAGTTAACCAAAATTTACAATAATATTGTTAGAAACTAAATTAAGAAATCATAGACCCCACCCTAAATCAAAGAGGCCATTAATGAAGATACTAGAAACAGAAATCAAACTCATCACTGCATCAATTAACCACGAAGATGAAGTAGAGATAAAAAACAAATTATACCAACTTTTCGATCAAGAGCGGAAACTGACAGAAGGAAGTTATAAACAAGTGGTAATTAATGAACAAATACAATCGTAGAACAAATTCAAAACAACATTACAACCCATGTTAGGAAACAGCAAACAGTTATAGAGACATATTTAAATAACCAACATTTTGTAGATTGAGTCGAAACATTTATGTATCAATTAACTGCTCAGAAACGATACACATGACATTGAACAGATACTTTTCTCCAGGCGGACTTGTAGTATTAACAAGGAACAATTTAAGTACGCAGGAATTGGGCATAAATTAGGATGTTGTGAGTTGTTTTTTGTTGAATCGTTGAAAGACATCGCATGCGAACTTTGCGATAGTGTGGCACTTGACCCACCCACTGAAAACATGGTGTTACCATCCTTCCAATAACCCTTGTTCTAATACTTGTAACCCTATGTTCTAAGGAACTAACTTGATTGCTCAGAACTTGGTCTGGGCCAGTAGCGCAACAATCAGTCACTATGAAGTGCTTGTTCTACCTCCTCGTGGTGGTCCCCGGGCAACTATCTGCGTATCCCTAGATACGTAAATAGGCTAAAATTACAAGTGCGAAAGGCCTAGCTTTCTGGGATAGGTTAAGGAGGTTAGAATTCTTCGTAACTGAAATCAAAACCGCTACCGAAACCGTCACAACGCCTCGGATAAGGAATGCTAACACTGTTGAAACTTGGCACATAAGTCAAACAGATTCATCTGTTAATTTACGTTTACCTAAACAAACAGAATTATTTTTGACATTTCTCTTGCTGCTAGTTTTTTTTGCAGTCACTCTTTCTTTTGACAGCGATGTTACTAGTACAACACACTTCCCGGGAACAAAAAAGATTTACACTTGTTCACCTTTAATTACCTTTTGTATATTTTAATTCAAATAAAGTGTATCTTTAAGTACAACGCAAAATTTAACAAACACGTTAACGACATTTGGCTATTGTACACGGACAAAGATTGGTTTTTGGAATGTGAAGACGCTTCTCAACAACGGAAGTGAAGGTCCTCAAAATGCCAGATTCCTCCAATTAAAGAAGGAATTCATGCGGTATAGATGGACATCTTAAGTCTCCAACTCGTAACACTGTACTACTCTACTCCGGAAAGACATCTGGAGCTATCAGGAATCTGTCGTTGAATTGTTCCAAAACAGCTCTCAACAGCTTAATTTCCTGGGAGCCTTTAGACGATAGGATCCTAAAATCCAGGTTCCGGATTAGAGTACGCAGCGTCACCATCGTATAGTGTTACGCCCCCACGGAGCTCTCTTCTGTCGAGGAAAAGGAGGCCTTTTATAACCGGCTGAGTGCTGCTTATGATAGGAGACATCATAATGGTAATGGGAGACTTGAATGCCAAGGTTGGCAATGGCAATGATGGAATCAGGCATGTTATGGCAGACAAGCAACTTCCAACCAAATTGATCAAATCGCGATCAGCCGGCGATTTAGCAGTCGCCAGCTGTACTTGAAGATCCCAAGAAAACACTAGAATGCCTAAGTTTAATACCGATAGGATAAAGGACCCCGCGGTCCGTCAACAACTAGGAGACCACCCAAGGGAACAATGATTAGCACAGAACCCAACACCATCGAAAACCATTGGTGGACAGTGAAAAATGTCTTCATATCCGGTGGTGAACGTATAGTCGGACAGTCGCAAGGAAGAAACAGTGCTTGGCTTTCCGATGAAACTTGGGTTAGGACCGAAGAAAGAAAACACCTCAAACACCCACATCGTAGCTACTCCAGCAGCAGCGAGAAACGATCTAGAGGCTGCATATCGCATGAAGGTGAGAGAAGTTAACAGTAGCGTGCGACGTGATAAGCGTAAATATAACAACGCATTGGCTATAGAAGCAGAAGAGCCCGCTACTAAGTGTGACAGTAGGACCGTCTACAAAATTACCAAAGAGCCCACAAGTGTCCAAGGCTCCAAACAACTCCTGTTAAATGACACAGATGGATCTCTGTTAGTTTTGGATGAGGACCAGCTCAAAAGGTGGAAGGACCACTTTTCTGCGATTTTAAACCGCGTTTTCGTCAGTGAAGTAAACCCAACGCCCAATGACCCGTCCGTGGTAATAGATTCCTCAATACGCACTGTATCCCCCAGTAGAGAAGAAATGAAGAAGAACCGCACTGAAGAAGCGGTTTGACTTGACGATATCTCCACAGAGCTCTTCCGTATAGCACCAACAATATGGAGTGAGCTCCTACACCGACTCATTGAAAGAGCTTGGTAAACAGAGACCTTACGCTGTGCAAAAATTGGACAGGAATTTTCGTGCTGTCTGCAGTAGCCAAGGTAATAGTAAAAGTCGTCCTGGAATGAATAGAAGACCACTTCGAAGACACACTCGACGCCGAACAAACAGAATTCCGCATGATATCCTCCTGTGTTCATCGATTTTGAAAAGGCGTTCGACAGTGTCAATAGAGAATTTATCTGGCTGGCTTTGCTCAGGAGGGGCATCCCAGATAAATTGATTGCTATTATGAAGGCTACATATGATGGATTCAAATGTCACGTACTGCATAAAGGAAGGTTGTCAGAGGAGTTTGGAATCCAAAGTGAGGTTAGGCAGGGCTGTGTACTGTCACCAATACTGTTCCCGTTAGTGATAACTCATATACTGCATGCAGTTTTATCGACCGAAAGTGGACTCTGGACTTACGTCTCCAACATCTGGACTACGCCGACGTCGTATGCTTACTCTATCATGGAGCTCATGGAGCTCCATCAAATAATAAGAAGGGTGGAGAGAGTAGCTGAAATCGTTGGGCTAAAGATCAATGCGGCAAAAACAAAAAGGATCAGCCTTGGAACTTCCTCATCTAACCAAGTAGAGATTTCTGGACAACCAGTAGAGATGGTAGAGAATTTTCAATATCTTGCGAGTATGATGGCGGAACCGAACTGGATATACGAGTAATTAGCCGAATCGGGAAAGCAAAGGCTGCGTTCGGAATGCTGTCCAAAATAAGTAGAAACAACTCTATCCGTCTACGATTGTTCCGCTCCAATGTTGAATCCGTGCTTTTTTATGGGTGCAGCACTTGGAAAGTCACACCCGCTGTCACTATAGCGCTGCAGACGTTCGTGAATAGAAGTCTACGAAACATTTTGAGGATTTTTTGGACCAACCGTATATCTAATGTTGAACTTCATGCGAGAGCAGGTCAAAAATCCATTGACTCTATCATACGAAGACGTAAGTGCCAGTAGATTGGGCATTGCGAGTCAAGCGATGCAATGGAACCGTCTCACGCAAAGAGGCAAACGAATGGGCCGACCTAGAAGTACTTGGCTAAGGATAGTCGAAGAGGAATCAGCACAACTGAAGAAGAGTTGGAGAGCTGAGATGCTTCTCCAGAAACCGTACACGATGGCATTTAGGTGTAGCAGAGGCCCTATGCCCAGCAAGGGGCACCATACTCTTCGTAATCTTCTAACTAAATTGTTGTTATTAAATAGTTCGAGTACTTCTAAATTAACATGGTTGCGAAGCCGAATTTCATGCTTTCTTGCGATCTTCCTGACCTCGTCCTTTTAAACTTTTCTACGGTGCGATGAATTGCCTGCACACTGAAGCCATGATGACGACCGACCTCAAGACGAAATTGACGTTCCGTATTTACAACTGAGCCGGCATTTCGATGGCACAGCTTACTTAATATTTTGACAACTGGATGTCACTGGCAACTTTGACACCTGCTGAAACACAACAATTGGAAAAGCTATCATTGCTTTAGTATTTTTTGCGTCAATTTTTATTCGTCTATGAATTGCACGTGCTTAGAGAGGCGTTACAGTCAATCCTGGGTCATTTGAACTTTTTCCGGTTTTCGGTTTAGTAAGACTGAAAAAACAGTTTTCTTATCCTGGCAGCTCCTCTTCATCTGCCGAGAGATAAAGGACCTCATTCCAAAGAGAATGTGATCATATCAGCAGCGCCCTCCAAGTCGTTATCGAGAAAACATAACGACCAGTTAAAGTTCCTAAAGAAGGTGTTAAGTCCGATCCAATTGGCTTTCTTGTATTGCCATACGGTTCTCTTAGGAATCTTTTCTCTGTCAGTAAACGAGATATCAGCTGACATGATACAATGGTCCGACGAGCCTAGAAGGGATAGCACATAGACCTTGTACTTATCAAGGTGAGAAGTTAAAAACAAGTCCAGGGTGTTGGTGGCATGCTATCAACACCCGGTATTCGCGTCGGCTCATTTGCAAGCTGGGTCAAGTTGTTTTCCGCAGCGAAGATCTCAACGCACCGTCTTTCGGGAGTCGTTTGTCCAGAATGTCGAGGCTATCCTGAATGGTGTATATTGAAATCGCCCGTAATAACGATTTCAGTATGAGGATTCAGGGATACATTTATTTATAAGGAGTCAGGTAGGCAGGTAGCTAGGTGTGGCTGTTGGAAAGATGCCACGTGGATCTATGATCCTCTTACTGATGGAACCAGTTTGAGCTTCTGACGAAGCGTAGCGACTGTTTACGTCTATATTTTTTAGATCGTTTACGTCACTGTATTCGTAGAAGAAAGCTTCAAAGTGAAGTTTTCTTCTCTGGGAGAGAACTGGATATATACAGAGTAGGAGGAGGATTGTCTCCTCTTCATCCTCGTCCATGCAGCTTCTACAAAAATCGTTTATACAAGTGCCAAGCCTTCTTGCATGTTTGCCTAATGCCTATGAGGCAGTGTCCAGTGATGACACCTATGATGGCGCTGAGATGTTCCTTATTTAAAAGGATCAGACCCTTAGAGCGATTCAGATCCAGCTTTGGCCAAATCTGTTTGGTCGCTAGACTTGTTGATCCTAAGTCCACCTGCGGTCTGTTCAAAAGAACATGGCATCCAGCTTTAATGTTAGTTTGCACGTAGCATTTGGTATACCTGCTACCCTTTTCCGGTAGAATAGGTAGAGTGGTTCCAATTTTTGTGAGTTCGTCGGCCCTACAATTCCCTGCAATGTCTCTGCGGCACGGCACCCAAAAAAAGTGAAGGTTGAACTGCTCTGCCATTTGCGTAGGAGAATTTAATGAGACTGAGTCCAGGGACTTGATAGCATTCGAAAAGATGCGGATATCCTCTGCAGATATCACGTTTTTCTTCAGCCAGGACAGAGCTTCTTCAATCGCCAAAATGTCCGCCTGGAAAACGGAAAGAGAGGCTTAAATTGAGCTTATCTGAGAAAACACCGCCACCAACCCCGCTATCAGTTTTAGATCCATCTGTGTAAAAGCGGACTGACTTGTCCTCCATGAAAGAATTTTCCTTACAAAAGGATCTAGAGGGGAAGCCTACATGGAAGTTTTGTCGAACCAAAGTTCAGGTATGGTGTAATCAATGTTCTCTGTGAGGATTCCTGGTATATTAATAATGTTAGCGTGGTCAAATGAGGTATCAAATGAAGCAGAATGTCTAATGCCGCAGAGGGCTCCGCTTATGCATAGACATGCTGTTCTTTGGACTCTGCTTAGTTTGCCGGCAGTTGACTGCATTGTCTAAGGCCGTCCATCAGGCAAAAACCCCGTAGGTGAGTATCGGTCTTATGACCGAGATATATAGCCAGTGAGTTTTGCGAGGTTGAAGACCCCAATTGTTCCCGATGGCTTTTTTGCAAGAGAATAAGGCTACTGCAGCTTTATCGACTCTTTCTTGAATGTTAGGTTTGCAGTTTAGTTTTCTGTCAAAAATGAGACCCAGATATTTTGCTGGATCGGAAGAGATTAAACTGGTACCGTTTATTGAGGGAGGGTCTGTAGTTGGAATTTTGTATTTCCTGGAAAAGAGGACAAGATCAGTTTTATGGTGGTTCACTCCCGATCCTCAGCGATCTGCTCAACGGGTTAATCTGTTGAGATTTAGTTGAAGGAGTTCTTTAATGGAATTTAGATGCTTACCTGAGACGGCTATAGTAACTTTATCCGCATAGGCTGTCACCCTGCTAGCACCCGCCTCCAGGTATATCAGCAGTTCACTAACCAGAGTTCCAGAGAACATAGCGCGCCTTGTGTCGTACCTCTGCTGACACATATTTTAGCAAAAGCCTCACTCAGTTTGGATAAGACTGATTAGCATAAGACTGATCAACTCTCAAAGTGATTCGTCTACCTGTAGAGTTGACAGCGCAGTCGTAATTGCGGACGTGTTGGCGTTGTTAAAGGAACCCTCTACGAGGGGCGTTCAAGATATTCTCGGTATCGGGATGAAGCTGTGGTTGCATATATAAATTGACTTATTTATCAAGTAACACTATTATTATAGTGCATTTATGTAAAATTTCATATAAATGTGATTATTAATTCGCGTTTTATCTCTAGTTAAACAGAATCATAATGTCAACTGAGGCGATGATGGTGAAAATTGGGCATCGCGCTGTAATTAAATTTCTCACTAAGCAAGGAAAAAGTCAAAAAACTATTCATGAAGAGATGGTGGCTGTTTACCAGGGTTCCGCACCTTCATTATCAACTGTGCAAAAGTGGTCAAGTGAGTTCAAGAGAGGCAGAGAGAGCATTGAGGACGACCCCCGCTCCGGCGCCCCGGCTACTGCTTGTACGGGAGAAAGCATCAAAGAAGTCGAAAAACTTGTTCTTGAGGATGCCCGAATAAAGGTGAAAATGATGGCAGAGATCACCAAGCTTTCAATTGGTACCATTCACACCATTCTTCATGACCATCTTAACCTTTCAAAGGTCAGTGCAAGGTGGGTGCCACGAATGCTCACAGCGCCTCAGATAAAAAGTGAGAATCGCATGCTGTAGAGAGCTTTTGGAGATGTGTAGTGAGAACGCGGACGGTGTTATGGATCGAATTGTTACTGGGGACGAAACATGGGTCCACCACTATGACCCTGAAAGCAAACAAGAGTCCATGCAGTGGCATAAAAAAGGAACAGACCCCCCGAAGAAGCTCAAAGTCACTCCGTCTGCCCGAAAGCTCAGGGCCACAGTTTTTTGGGACTCAAAGGGAATCTTGCTCATTGAGTACAAAAAAAAAGGTGAAACCATCAACGCCACATCCTACGCTCCCACTTTGCATAATTTGCGGGAGGAAATTAAAAAGAAAAGACGGGGTAAACTCGCAGCGGGTGTGTTGCTTCTTCATGACAACGCTCCTGTTCACACGGCGCGAGTTTCCAAGGCTGCTGCGCGAGATTGTGGTTTCGAAGAAATCCAACACCCACCCTATAGTCCAGACCTTGCCCCTAGTGATTATTTCCTGTTTCCGGATTTGAAAAAATGTCTTCGTGGAAAAAGATTTTCGGATGATGAAGAACTCAAGTCGGTATTTTGCAGAGAAAGAGGAAATTTATTATTTTGAGGGTTTAAAAAAGCTTATCTCAAGATGTAACAAATGCATTGATGTTAGGGGAGATCATATTGAAAAATAAAAACAATTTAAATTGAATTCGCATTTTCCTTCATATCGATACCGAGAATATATTGAACGCCCCTCGTATGTCCAGGAAAGCAACCATTGTGTACTCTTTATATTGTAGGCATCGTTCGATGTGGCTAGTCAGTGAATGCAGAGCCGTTTCCACCGACTTTCCTTTACAGTAGGCATGTTGAGCCGTTGACAGAAGTCTTAGATCAATTTTAGCTCGTACCTGGATATCAATCAGTCGTTCTAGAATTTTCAGAAGGAAAGATGAGAGACTTGTAGGTCTGAGGTCCTTTGGGTCAACATGAGAACATTTTCCGGCTTTGGCAATGAAAACTACATTGACTTCTCTCCATGACAGTGGAATGTAGATCAGTTCTACACAGCTCCTCATGGTACTCTCTAGCGTAGGCTGGATAATATCCGAGGACCTCTCTAGCTCGGCTGGTACTATACCGTCAGGACCAGCAGATTTGTATGGTTTGAAGCTATGCAGGGCCCAGATCAGTTTATCTCTTGTGATGAGACCATGAATTTTGGTCACGGTTGCAGTAGGCCTGTTTGGGTTGCTACTGACCGCCAATTGAGACCTGCCTGGAAAGTGGGTGCCCAGTAGCAGGTTGAGTGATTCATCACTTGAGGTTGTCCAAGAGCCATCGGTTTTTTTCAAACAGCTAGGCATCATAGGATTTGTAGAGAGAACATTTCCCTTGGACGCGATGCCTCAGGGGTTTCCGTGATTTTGTCACAAACGGACCTCCAGGATTGTCGCTTTGCCCTGCTCAATTCTTTTTTATACATTTTGAAGGATTCTTTGTATGAGTCCCAGTCAGTCACTTTTCTTGTGCTTTTTGCTTGGCTGAAAAGTTTTCTGCAAGTGTTTTGGAGCAGTCCCAGTATTGATGACCACCATTGCGGCTTTTTCTTGCCTCTAGGTTGAATAAGAGGGCAGGAAGCGGCCATAGTCTGATTGAGAGCCAGAGTGAATTCCTTGACTTTCATGTCAAGCGCATTGGTGTCACGTGGGTGACTTGATAGTTCAGAGGATAGCGTTTCTGACAGTATTCTTCTGTATTTTGGTCAACCGGTTGTCCGGTAGTTCCGGAATGATAGTTGGCTGGGGGGAGAATCGCTCAGGCTGAATTGGATGTATCTGTGGTCTAAAAATGAATGTTCAGACGATACCATCCAGATCGTTAGCTCCCCATTAAATATTGGATGCCACCCATGGAGCGAAATATTCACTGAGCAGGAACGTCTTTCTTTCTCTCTCTATCCCATTTTCCAAAAAAAACTTAACCCATGCTGAGGCATTGTAAGTGTATTCATACCCACTTGACTGTTAAGTCAAAAAAAAAAACGGTTAAGTCGGGGTCGCTGCTACGTTTCACTAACAGACAAGTTCTAATCTTAGCTCTGTCTCTTGTAAAGAGCGGAAGGCATACAGGGGTCCCAAGTCCACGAAGCACGCCTTCCATGGTTGCTGGATTGGGAAGATGTCTTCTGCGTTGTTGGAATAAGTGCGGTCGAAGCTTTTTTTGTGTGATGGAGATTAATCTGGAGAAACCATATCATTGCTACAATTTACCAGAGTAGCCTCTAGCACAGTGCTGTTGAAGTTCTCCGATTCTGAAGAGGTGCCCAAGAGCTCATCTTCTTCCTCTCATCGTATAGGACGTCTTTTTGTTTCGTCATCGGTTTCCATTTCTGACAGAATGTCAGAGGAGGAGACCGACGGCTTAGTTGTCGCGTCAGATAGATTGGAGTCGTCGCTATCCATTTCTGCAAAGGATAGAGACCCTTCAATATCTAAGGTTATATTTGAGTTTCCGTTAAAGGAGGAGGAGGCTGCTCATCGGCATCCAGCTAATCCTTTTTATCGACCCTTAGGTGTATTGTCTCGAAGTCGGACCGTGTGATGCCTTTTGTCTGCGCTACAGGTTTAAGGGATTCCTTATTGATCACGATCAACGCGCTTCTATAAGGGCCCCTTAGTTCTTCTAGTTTTGAGACTTACAAATCATGAGTCGCTAGGATCGGCTTGCTGAGCCCAGAATGCTTTCTGGGGAGGAGGTTTCGGCTCGGATCCAGGTGCGAGTTTTATGTCTGTTAGGCATATTCTTCTTAGGCACGACCTCGGGTTTTGCACCTGGCTAAATTTCTCCTAATTCATCTACGGCTTTGGTGAAAAGAACAAGAGATCTTGTGATAAGCTTGACATGGCCTTGGTGCCAGACAGCGTCGCTGGTGATGGGAGGGGGAGGTGTTCCTGGGTTTTCCCTCATGATGGCCAAGAAGTTGCTCGAACGCTTTAACTTGACCAGCTGCCACCGTTTAAGTGTTATTGATCCGTCGCCGTCGTTTCTGATCCTTATTGTGTCTTTTCGGACTTCGCTAAAAGACCTCAGTGAAGTGCTGCTGGATGGCACAGGGGTTTTGGTGTTATAGGTCTTGAACCTCCTGGCAACCGGCACGGTTCCCTCCATCGATCTCTGACGCTTGAAGGTGTGTGTTAGCGTTTTGGGAGCAGTGAAAGCAGTAGGTAATCCGTCTTTTAGGATGTTGTTAGCCCAATCTAGCTCCTTATGTCCGCACTTCTCTCAACCTCCGGAATGGATCCGAAGGTTTCGATAATGCGTAGAGCATTAGAGCGCCTTAGATGGAGCAGATACGGCTGAGCGCCTGATTCCTCCTTAGGGGAGGGAGTTTTAATAGCAGCGACAAGTCTGCCATAAACTTGCTGCTGCCAGGGGTGGAAGATGCGATAGGACCATGGCCTGTCACAGTCTGATCAATACTAGAAGATTTAGTTTTATTTAGTTTTAGGCTCGTTGCGTTTGCCTTTAGTGGATGGTGCACCATGGCCTGCCACAGTTTTACCTCCGCTCGACAATGCAGGACCCTTGCCGCTAGTCGCTGCAGTCACCATTCTACCGCCCGGTATTAAAGGAGTACCGGCCTCGGTTTTTTTCGAGACTTTATCCATTAATAGATCCCACGAGTAGCGGAGAAAGGATGGTCCATCTGTACAGAGATCCGCTGTACACAGATAAGGCTAGCTAATCCGGAGATCGCCAGGTAGCCCAGCAGAAGGAAGTCAGGTAGAGACTGGGCTTTAAGCTAACTAGATTAGTTAAGTCCCGTACTAGTCTGCTGAAATCTTCCGCAAAAGTGCTTACATAAGGCGCTTTTCTAAAAATGCCGAATTTTCCATGGGCTTCTTTCATGGCCTACTTGTTGCCAAATCTCTTTCTTGTATCTTGTATCTCGTAACTTTTTGAAAATCTCGCTAGTCCTATGCCATTAGGGAAGAAACCACAATTTCGACTCGTACATAGTTCAAGACCAATTATACGGTCAACAGCTGTAACATTTCATGAGACTTGAATACCTAACACATCTCCAATGACAGATAGTTTGGAATCCGTTTAGACATTCCCTAATCATCCAATCAATTTTGCTCATTAATTCTCTAAACCTATATTCCACGCATCATCTTCAAAAAGAAAAAAGATTGCCAGGACTTCCTCGTAATGACTAGTAGCCCGGCCAAGGCAATTATTTACAGTCAGCCTTTTATGACCTTTGCACAATCCTAGCTCCGAAGACAACAATAAATCATTTCAAATCAAACATAGGCGAGAAGCAACTCATTGAATCAATCTCAAAAGTTACGAAGCCGAATCCCAAGCCAGTCACATACAAGGAAGTGAAAATCCCTTTCATTGGGATGAATCCAATGAAATCCAAGAGTTGCCACTGGGGAGGACAAGCGAAGACAATCGGGTATTGTTCCCGTGCCCATGGTATTCGTACTCTCGTACATGTACCGTGTTTAAGTCATGCCATCCGTCAAAGTTGGTAATTGTTTAGCGCGCAACTGAAAATCAACAAAACGACAACGACAATGACAATGTGTTGCGTGTGCGTCAAGAGATTTATGGGGAAAAGAATGCTAGCCAGCGCCAGGGGGTATTAAAGGAGAACTACTACGAATGAGTTGGCCGATTGTATCGGTTTTTTTTTTTGTGAATCAAGAAGACAAGACAAGACAATTTTTGGTTATGTCATGTTTGCACATCTTTTATTCGGAAGTCGAGGTAAGAGAAACGGCTGCAACAGGACCAAAATGTTGGAAATGCGCGCCTTTTTCCTGTGGACAACACAAGAGAAGAATTCATTCTGGAATTGATGGCTGGTTATTTACTTTGTGAAAGTACACTCTCTGTTCTTGTTGCTGATCCTTAGAGCAATCATTAATGAAATCCTTTTGTGACAGTGGTGACTTTAGAGGTGTTTGCATGGATGTCCTTTTCGTAATCAAAGAGAAAGTATTTTGTATGGGATACGAGTCTCTGGTGTTGAAAGATTCGCTGGGACTATCAGGATGAGAGTCAATAAATGTACTTTCTTGTGACACAAGTAAATACCAACATCTGTTTGAGCTTACTCGGTAAGAATGATGTAGCCAGGGGTGTTTTCCAAACGTTCTTAGACCCAACGATATAAAATCGTTCTAGGCCTTTGAAAGGAGGGCGAGAAACGCATCCTTCGGTCAATAATAAAAAAATTCAGTCAATACGATCAATCCTCCAACAATGGCGCGAAACTGATTGACTTTGGGGCAGCCAAAACATCAGTAGGGAGGAAGATGAAATTCTGTAGTCGATTTGTCACTTGTCTCCATAAAGTCAAACTCAATTTGAAGATACACTTGGCTTGTACAATAGAAACACATCTTTTTCCGCGCTATTCGGACTCCTGGGGAAGAAGTTCTGGAATACAGCGTTATCGAAGGAACCATAGTATTACATACCGAGCAGCATCCAGCCACTCTGCAATCAAGTCCGATGTGAACTGCAGTAGTGAAATACAGACAGGAGAGGGGAAGAGACCATGATATCACTGTCACCGGCATACTTAGATGTTTTAGCCCGCCAATCGAATTCGACTAACAACGGAATCAAACCAATAGACTTCGCCAGCAAGGAACATGGAAGCATTTCGATATGCATAAGCCACTTTTCTGTCCCATAATTGACGAGAGGCACGGTTCAAGTGTCCTAAATGTATGCACGAGCCGATCTAAAGTACCAAAGTCGTTGTTTGCAAAACAATTGTGCAATTGAAAAGGAAGCTCAAACCTTTGCTAGTCAGATCCCACTTTTATCTGCAGACGGTCTCACTCAACTCGACAATATATAGACGCAGTAGACACATTTTTCTCGAGAACACAAATGGGCAGTTGCGGAGGATTAAGGAGAAGGATTTGATTATATTCCAACGCCGCCAGTGGTAGTGACAACGGTGGTACGACTAAGAATGTCATGGCGCTCCTACAGCAAAAGATGAAATTTACCGAGCTACTCCGCAGTCAATTAAGAAGTTGTACAGTGAGAAGAGAAGGGTGGCTTCCATGACACAAGAAGTGCGGAACGGAAAAGCGTTAGTGCCAACAGATCGAAATGATTGGTGACAGGAACGAGACCCAGAATTCTTTTTGAGCGGATAAGATAGTTGCTTAGCTAAAAGCCCGGGATAATTTTCTGTAGAGATGAAAATGGTAATCTGGTGAGAGATGTCCAGAGGATGACATTTACATACTCAATGGCGATAGCTTCCTTTGTGCCGATGTGGAGCTAATATTAATGCTCTACCAATTGACTACATTAAACTCTTGAAAGCAATTGTAGGTCTGAGAGACAACAAAGCCAAGCCAGAAGCGCTGATGGCTGATCCTGTCGAAATTGACGGAGAGCTTACACACAATGTAGTCACAAATTCCAAGCCAAAATATGGCCAGAAAAAGGTATGCCCAGCGGCCAAAACCTTAGGCTTCTCTATTCAATCCACAAGTTTGGCGATCTACCAAATTGCTTTAATTACGCAAGTCAAGCAAGCATTCTCACTCGGGGCCGAGATTAGGCTACCGAGAGGGTTAGTACGGTGGCGGATAGCTGATCGGCTTACAGATATGTAGGCTAGCTGCGAATAACCAATAAGCAGTCCCCGACCAAGAGCGGCAAAAATGGAGGGCGTGACGGAAAAAACACACAAGCCCTTTGAAATTTTTGTGGCAGGGTGAGTAGATGCCGCCCATAAATAGGCAATTTGTCCCCTAAGGCAAGGCGTTATGCGACCCGTACCGAGGGCTGAATGTTGCTGGGGACATAAAATCCATACAGCATCGCTAACAGAGCCCACCAGATACCTGGCGCCCCCTGGTTGTAACACAGCATTACCACATTACAGGGGTCTCTGATGTGGTGGACCTCCTTTCTCCCATAGTGAGCGAATTGGCTTCTGCCCCACAGTCGTTCGAAGAACTACCAGAACCCAAGCGAAAAAGGACTAGATCAAACACCGAAGCATCGACACCATCATACGCCGACATCGTCACTAAAAATGGGGCAGCAAAGGTGACACAAACCGCCCATAAGGGCCAAAGGGAGGAAAAGCAATCGAAGAAGACCATGGGTCTGAAGGCGAAACCTCTAGACATTGAGCCAGGCGCAGAAACTACAAGACGTAAGGATAAGAAAGCGGAGTGGACAAAAATGGTGGAGAAAAGGCGAGGCATGATACGCGTCAAGACGGATGCATTGGTCATTAAGAAAACTGGCGAAATATCCTATTGTGATGTGCTCAGTAAGGTGAAGATCAACCCGGAGTTAAATGGACTAAGCTCTGATGTAACTCGCACAAGGAAGATGGCTAATGGAGAATTAGCATCGGATGAGAGAACCTCAGATCACCGAAAAAGAATTGGACAAGTTCTCGGGGAAGTTGCGGAAGTTAGGTGACTAACGCACAAGATGCCTAACGCACGAGGTGCTTATTGAAAGCAAAGATCTAGATGGCGTCACTACAAAGGAAGAGATATGCCAAGTCCTGCCCGAGCAGTGTGAGGAACAGCGAGGTACTCAGACCACAGCCATTAAATCACCGAGGGCAGCCTACGCAGCCTCCCGATTAACTCTGCCAAAAATATTCTGGACGTAGGAAGAATAAAAATCGGATAGACTGCATGCCGAATACTGGAAAAAGTAGTACCACTACGATGCTTCAGATGCCTTAACTTTGGGCATCTTGCAAGGGTGTGTAAAAGTACTCTCGACAGAAGCGAAAATTGCGTCAAGTGCGGGCAGAAAGGTCATGTGTCCGAGAACTGCAACAATGATGCTCAAGATGCGACCTTTGTGAAGAAAGAAGAAGTAGCAATACCAAACAAGCTGCAAGAAGTTCAGTATACCGCTCATACCAAGAAGCTGCAAAGGCCACAAGAAGAATATGAAAGTTCTGCAACTCAACCTAAATCACTGCTAAGCGGCACAGGACCTTATGACGAAAGTTGAAGATTGATGTGGCCGTAGTATGCGAGCAGTATAGGAACCTCGATGATAAAGTTTGGGCAGCGGACGCCTCAAGAAGAGAAGAAAGAATGATGATGATGAAAAAAGAATAGGGTTCGTCCGAGCGAAGGGCAATGGGGTATATATATACAGTTGTTACGCATCTCCAAACGGAACGCTGGAAGATTTCCAGAGAATGTTAGATAGGCTCGTGGATGATGCTAGAGGTCGTACTAAATCAATCATAGCTGGCGACTTCAACGCATGGGCCACTGATTGGGACAGCATACGGACCAATAGGAGAGGAAAGGCTCTGCTAGAAGCAGTATCGTCACTTGACGTAGTACTGCTTAATACGGGCAAGGAGCACATATTCACCTGAAACGTCGTAGGCTCCAGAGTTGATGTAACTTTTGTAACAAGTTCCCTAGTGAGAGGATCAAGATGGAAAGTCAGTAAGACCTACACCCACAGTGACCACCAGGCCATCCTATTTGAAATGCAAGCAAGGAGAGCAACCCAGAAGCGCATTCTAAAGAAGGCACAACGAACGGGGTGGAAAATAAGCACACTGGACGAAAACACCTTTTTCCTGATTTTTGAAGAATCCACAATAAACACAGGAGCAGCAAATACGATGGCTGCGGAGCTCACTAAAACAGTATCTAGGGCTTACGACGCATCTATGGTACGGAAAACGTCAACAAACCGCCGGCCACCAGTATACTGGTGGAGTCAAGAGATAGCAGATCTACGCAGCAAGTGCCACAAAGCTAGAAGGCTATGCCAGCGATCCAGAGGTCAGCCCTCCCACCACGGTTTACAGGCGCAATACAAAGATAGTCGCAGGGACCTTAAATTAGCCATTCGGAGAAGCAAAAACAACAGCTTTAAAGAACTCTGCGAGGAAGCAAATATTAATCCATGAGGTACTGCTTACAGGACGGTCATGGCAAAACTAAAGGGCTCTAGGGCACCCCACCCTCATGCCCTTTGCTGATGCAAAAAATAGTATGGCTATTATTTCCACCGCAAGCACTAAAAGAGCATGTCCAACCACCGCAGGAAGTAGGTCAGATCGCACCAGTTACGCAAGCGGAACTTCTGGATGTACTCGTATGCAAACAATTTAGCAATAATAAATCACCTGGATTGGATGGCATACCAAATAAGGTCCTTAAGCTAGCCGTCAAAATAAACACAGAAGCATTCGTGGAAATGTACAAAAAGTGTTTAACAGAAGGGGTTCTTCCAGACCAATGGAAAAAGCAACGTCTTGTGTTGCTGCCCAAAGGGAATAAACCACCTGATGAGCCCTAGTCATACCGTCCCATATGCTTACTAAACACGATGGGTAAAACACTGGAGCGAATAATATGCAATCGACTGGAGGTGTCAATTCATGAAGCTTGAGGACACTCAAACCAGCAGTATGGATTTGGAAAGGCTCGCTCTACAGTAGTTGCTATTCGGAAGGTAACTACGACCCCAGAAGAAGCTATTCAGGCCAGAAGTTGGAGAGGAGGTACCATAAAATTAACGTCAAAAATGCGTTCAACTCTGCAAACTGGGGGCTAATAGTACACCCTCTTAGGTCAATGATGGTGCCACGGTTTTAATAAAAATTGTGCTAAGTTATATCGCAATCGGCTCCTACTCTACAATACCGACGATGGAGTAAGGCAGTACTGGCGGAGTTCCACAAGGATCGGTACTTGGACTTCTCTTATGGAACATTATGTACGACAGGGTTCTAAGACTTGGAATCCCGATTGAGGCTAAAGTCATAGGCTTTGCAGATGATATTTCATCGTTGTGGCGGCGAAACACCTGCAAGAAATAGAAGACATTGGCAATGAATGTATTTGAAAAGTTAGACGGTGGATGGCAAGAGTTGGGTTAGAGCTAGCAGAACATAAAATGGAAGCAGTTCTGGTAACCAGTCGCAAGGAAAGAGAAACAACCGCCATCAGGGTGGGCGATCACAACATCAAAACCGGCTATCAGATACCTAGGTATGATGATCGATGCTAGGCTCACTTACAAGGAACACCTTGAAAGAACGTGCGACAAAGCCGTAAAAGTGAGCGCTGCCTTATCCAAAATAATGACAAACATAGGAGGACTCAGACAACAAATGAGACTAGTTCTGTGCAACCAATCACAATATGCGCGGCACTAATATGGGCGAAAGCACTGAAAATTAAGTCATACGCAAGAAAGACTAACTCTGTCAACAGACTATGTGCTCTGAGAGCTTGCTGTGCATCTTGGACAGTGTCAGATGATGCTATATACGTCATTGCGGGAATGCTACCAGCAGATATACTGGCCACTGAGCTACAAAGGGCCCACGATGCCCAAGTTCGGGAACCCGGAGTTTCAGTCAAAGATATCAAGCTGGAAGAAAAGCAGCGCAGCACAAGTGCGTGACAAGAGAGATGGAACCAGTCTACAAAGGAAGAGTCAGAGAGAGCACTAATGAAAATCAAACCCAAACGGCATCTCTAATACAACAAAGAACAGTATACAATGTCGAACCAGCAAATGGAGAAAGAAGGGCATAAAGTGCTTACCAGCCCCGCGAAGTAGTGATTAGTACTTGGGGTTTGCGGATCGTGCATGCTGATAGCCCGGGCTATTAGTATCTTCCGAAGATTGCCATATACTTGGATGCAACCAAAAAAAAAAAATTTCGTGTAGAAAATAACAACCTCAGTGTTGAGAGGACTTGTAAGCTCGTTTCTAGTGAACCAATCGTCGATTACCTTTAGCGCTGCCTGCGCCTTAGAGCAGACCAAACAGCTTTATCACCTGCATCTGGCTGAAAAAAATGTGTTTGTACCATTGAGAACGTCGACAGAGATTCGATCGACATAAGTGTATTACCGCTGTTCATCTCTACTATCACATACTGAGCAAGGTCGTCATACGCCATCAGGGTCCTATTCATCATCTACACGGTGTTTTTTGGCCAAGTTACACATTCCGTCAAAAGTTGTTTTGTCGAAACTACCCTCAATGCCGATGGAAATGTCGAGTCGCCTTTAATTCTCCGCACGAGATTTTAAGGCGCAGTTTTGCAGAAGCTTCCCCGGTGAAAGGCATGTTGCATCTTGGACAGAGGATAAATTCGCAGAGCAGTTTTGCGCACATAAAGATCGACCACCTTCTGGATGTGTCTGGACCTCTTAACGGGGGTCTAATCTTTTTTTTAAATTTTTGGTATAAAGGTTGGTCTGTGCGGACAGTTTTGCATTGACGATTCTCTTGAGAGTTGGCAACGAATGGTCTGGTTTGGGCCAATGGATGTGGAATCTTCTTCAAGATACTGATAACCCGTGTTACCAGCATGAATGATTCGTGGGATATTATTATCCTTCTTCCTAGCGCCTACGTCCTAGACCACACCCTACACACTTCTACCACTCTCCCCGTCGAACTGCCGCTAGGTATTACTTCGCAGGGCTGCCAAGCAATTCATTCTACTTCGGTTCTTTCGGCTTCTATTCTCCGTAGCTCGGTCTGCACAGTTTTTACAAATCCGCAGATATCTAGCCAGTATCCTTCCGACTCCACCGTTCTCTTAATTACCTCTGGAGGGTCTGGTAGATTTTCTTTCCATTCTGCGAAGCTTCCGCAAAGGAAAATTGCATGCTTCACGTCCTCCTCCTGATTTGAACACTCGTGACAAAAGGGGGAGTTGTCATGGCCAAATCTGTATAGATACTTTCGCTATCCGCCATGACCAGAGATGAACTGCATAAGGTGATAGTTGCAGTTTCCTTGAGCTCTGTTCATCCATACATCGATTTTTGGAATCAAGGTTTGAATCCATCTGCCCTTTGTGGCATTATCCCACCGAGATTGCCATAGGGTTATAGAACGTAACCTTTCTTCCACTTTCATTCTCCTTATTGCCTTGGCATCAGTTGGCATTGAGGTTTTTCTGCGGTAAATTCTCCTCATCTCGTCCGCGAGGATGTCGATGGGAACCATTCCAGCGATGACAAATGCGGCTTCGTGCGAGATCGTCCTATAGCCGCTTATTGTCCTTAGTGCAACGAGTCGGTATACCGCTGACGGTTTCCGGCCTGTCTCTTTCCTCCTCAGCATATCTGCCCAGACTGGTGCCGTGTATAGAGTAACCGAGCTGACCACTTTAGCTAGGAGAATCCTTTTTATGTATCCAGGTCCGCCAATATTCGGCAGTATTCTGCAGAGTGCCGCTTGTAGCTTTGACGCTTTCTTCCTCACGTAGTCCACATGTTGTTTGAACCGTAACCGGTTATCTGACATCACTTCTAATTAATTTACCGCTTCCTTCGATCGGATGTTCTGGTTATTCCATGGTTTTCCTGCTCGTAATAAGAACGGCTTCTGTTTTTTGTTCAGCCAGTCCGAGACCCGCAAATTCGATCCACTGCTTTATTTGAACAATGGCTGCGTTTGTGATTGACTTGGCTTCATGGGTGTGTTTTGCTATATCGCGTGCGAATCCGATGATACTGACTCCTTCGGGCAGCCTTAGTCGCAACACTCCGTCGTACATTCGGTTCCACAGGAGTGGACCTAACATTGATCGTTGCCGTACCCCAGCGGAGATAGTGTAATATTTAACCCCTTCATCCGTGCCATACCGTAACTACCTATTCGTGAAATAGTTGGCGATTATCTTTAGCATGTATTAGGGTGTTTCCATCCTTGCAAGTGATCGCCTTATTTGGGACCAGTCAGCAGTGTTAAACGCGTTTTTGACGTCTAGTGTCACCATCGCACAGTACTCTTTTGAGCTCCACCTCCAAGAATGCCCTTCTATGGCTGCAGACACATTGTCGACTACTATTTGGATAGCATCGACCGTGGAGCGTGACTTTCGAAATCCAAATTGGTGGTTTGAGAGGGCTTTCTCCTCTACTACAGTCAGCACACTGTCGTATATTATACGCTCAAAGATTTTTTCCATTGTGTCTAGAAGACATATTGGGCGATATGACGATGGTTCTCCTGGTGGTTTATTTCCTTTGGGTAGTAGCACTAAGTGTTGCAACTTCCACGGTTCTGGGAACACACCCTCCTCGAGACACTTTTGCAATGTTGCGATGAAAAGATCTGGTTTTATTCGGTCAGCAGCCTTTAACGCTGTGTTCGAAATACCATCGGGTCCAGGCGCCTGTTTTGTCTCCTATTCGATTAAGAGCTCTCTGCAGTTCTTCCAGTGTAACGCCTGGGATATGTCCTACTTCTGTTTCCTGGACGATTGTGACCATGTTGTGCAACCCTTTGGGGAACCCTTTGGGGAACAAGTGCTCCACCTGCAGGATTTCAGTTTGGTCATAACCACTCTGTAGACCGTGCCCCATGAGTTGATATCCGCTTCGTCACATATACGTTTTTGATTTGCTCTCTTTGATCGCCTTTGTAAACTCCCGTCTTGCATGTTTCAAGCTTTCTAGGTGTTGTTGGAAGTCATCTCTCCATCTAGACCCTTGCAGTGTTTTTATTTCATCGTTCCACCAGTAGCATGGGGCGCCTCTTCGATTTGCTGTTTTCCTGGGCATTGCCGCTACGATATTTTCTGTAAGTTGATGCGACAAGCTTACGGCTGATCCGCTTGTATCTGTGGTAGAGCTATTCAGCATCTCCTCGAATGTGTCCTTGTCGAAGAGGCTGTCCTTCCATTATGGGCTCCTAGTTTTTGGTTGCTGCGGGGCTCTTTTGGTTATTTCGATTTTGAATATAATCGCCTGGCGGTAGCTATGGCTGTACTCCTCGCTGACGCGCCAGGTCATGTTGTATAACATAGAGTGACTCGCAAAGGTTAGGTCGATGATTGATCCCATTCCTGCTTTGCGAAATGTGTTGCTCCTTTCTCTATTTGCTAAGCCTATGTTTGGAGATGCAAATGCTTCAAGGAGTGTACGCCCCCTTTCGTTGGTGAGCCTACTGCCCCATTCCGTAGCCCAAGCATTGAAGTCTCCGCCAATGATCACATCAGTTTTGTCCAGAATTACTTGGTATTGGTTGAGTGTCCAACTAGGTGGCGCGTATCAGCTGTAGAAGTTGATGCCATTCACTTTTGCGAGTACAAATCCTTCCGCATCACCATCCGCACATCCATATTGCGGCATGCTTTGTCTTGTCGCATAACCAGATACTGTTGTCGAGAGTTTCATATGATTCGCTTATCAGGACCACATCTGCTTTCTCATCTCTTACTGTTTATTCCAGGATATCCTGAGCTTTCTCACAGTGATTAAGATTTATTTGTATGACCTTCATCATTGTACGCCAGTCATGGCTTTCTTGAAGACTGGGCACTTTCCACTGCCCGCTACGTGTTTTGCGTTCTTCAGATCATTTTCCCATGCACGACGGCTCCTCGCTGCAATTTTTTGCTGTGTGGCCTTCTGTGCCGCATCTCCTGTCTGGAAGTTTGGAACGGTCTTCTAGGCATTCACATCTGCTTGCTATGTGTCCAAATTCTAGGCATTTGAAACACTTCTTTAGCATCTTTTTTTGGCGGACCCGGCAGTTTACCAGCCTACCTTTAGCCTTCCTGCTTCTAGCATCTTTTTTCCGATTCCTACAGGGAGGCTAATTAGTGCACTCTGTGTGTGTGTGTGTCCATACGTCTGTAGTAGCGATCTGATGTCGGCTATCGTTATCTGTTCGAATCCGAAGTGCTTTCTGCTTGCTTCACAGATTTCCACCTTTAAGGTAACTGCATCCATGTCTTTGCATTCAATAGCAATGCGTTGTGTAAGGGCTCGAATGGTCTATACCTATTGGTACCGTAACTACTCGAAGACATTAGTCATCGTGAAGATGAAGAAGAATGGCAAGTGTGACGGTTCATACTACGTGCACTACCTATCCATAGCCAAAAAGACCACATTTCGCTTCTAAGACCCATATGTAGTGACCCCACATGTCTGACAGCTCAACCATTCGTTCGTTTTTCGTAAGTGAAGAACCCCCTTCTATTCTCTAGAAATTAGCAACATAAACGTCAAACAAAACAAACAAAACCACACAAGAACTGGGCCACATACTCGTACTCGTACGAGTCCACTCTTTAAGTCCTCAGATCCACCGAATTCATCCATACGCCGCAGCTTCATGTGGCCACTCTCGAATTTCGCTTTGCCAAATATTTTTTCATGCACAAAACTTGCCTCCTCGTGCATATGTCTAACTGTCTATCTGTCTGTCTGTCTGTTTGTCGATTGCTTTTTTTGTTTGTCTTCTTGGTATCTTGCAGCTCTTCCTGTCGAAGCACCAGCAGTACAAAACCCTCTATGCCTTGAGTGGAGTTCATTCGAGTCAAGAAGATGGCCCTCTTTAACATTCAGGTGATGTAAACAAACAGGTGAAATGATTTTTCATCGTCTACCTCACACTTACTCTTGGTCAGTCCTCCATCCACCCTGCGTCCTGCATCTTCCCTCTTCCAAATCGTGGATTGGCCAATTTGGACGAGTACCCGTATTCGCATTCGCATTCGTATTCGTATCTCATATCTCATTGTGTGTGTCCAGTTGAGTAACAGGAAAAAAGTTCATTTTTTACTCGTACTCCTCTGTCGAAACAAAAACCATCCGACAGATAACATTTTCCTGAAGTTTCTGGCGTTTCTGGCGTTTCTGACGGTTTTTTTTCGGTCTTTTTGCATCTCCGGAGTGAAACATCAAATATCAGGTGTATGGTGGTCTGGTCTGGTGTTTTGGATTGTTTTTTTCGGTTTTTAGTACTCCGCTGGTGCGTGTAGTGTATCTGTATCTTTCGATAAAGAGGTAAGCGCTGTTTGTTTACCGGTGGTGCTATGTTGTCGGTCGGTTAGTGCGATTGCGACCCTTACGTCTGCAACTCAAAATTTTTGGGGGATACGCGTGTGTGCAGGTGTAATTTTGTGTTTCGCTGGGTTTTTTTTTTCGTCTTTTGTTTATGATTGTGACTTTGCACCCCTTCGTCTTGCTCCTTTATCCATGGCATCATCATCATCATCTGGCCCGGTCCGGTTCGGTCCGGGCCTTAATGCACATACAAAACTGGTTGCCAAGATGGAAGAAAAAACAAAACAGCCGAAATGAAATTTTTTGGGGAAAAGGAATGAAAAATTACATCAGCGAGCAGATCAGACCGGGCCAGACCGGACCAGTGGATCTACTGAATACATGGTATCCATCCATCGACATCAGTTCGTTGCTGGATGGATGTGGATGGATGAAGATTGTCGTCTTTTGCGACTTGGACTGTTGTTATTGGGCATGATACCTACCTAGTGGTGGTGGCCTCCTTGTACTGTATCCGTGCTTGCTACTTTCAGAATTGCAGAGAGCTCCAATGGACTGGATTAAGTCTAAGGGTCTGGTTTAATGCAGCAGGATGCAAGGTGTTTGGCATTAGTTTTTGGATGTTGTTTCCTTCTTTTTTGTTCTCCTTTCAACTTGGTTTTGGGGTTTTGTGGATTTTACTTTGGCTCATTCGTTGGTTAGGTATCCCCTTTTTGTAGAGAGAAATCGTTTCAATTAATTTTTGCAATCATGAAAATGATTTGCACGCAGAGGTACTTACGAGTTTGTATCTGTAGATACTTGTAGAGGAATCGAAACTGTATTTGTGCTTCTATAGGAAAATGGGGCAAGTTGAGTTATTGGAGGGAGATGGGATGTTTTATAGGAGTGAGCCTACCCTTCTCCACCAGGTTTACTTGCCTTTATACCTGGCAAAAAGGATCCAAGCAAGGTTTCGACAAACGTGACGTGCACTATCATTGCTCATCACAAAAAATGAGAGGGAGCTCCGATTTAAAAGGCAGAGGTGCTTCGATTTTCGAATTTGTCAATTCTATCGACTTAGAAACCCTAAACCATAGGAACAGTTCAGTTTAGTTTTTTAGTTAGTAGAACCTTCTACTCTAAATTGTAAGTCATACTCGTAGAATACCGGAGAAGTGTAAGGCAGGGTAATGAAATGCCTCTTTGAACGTATGTTGATGTTGACGGTCTCAAAGTAGGGACTACATTCCTAGATGATCCCGTACCGGTGAAACAGGTGACGTGGCGCAGTATATCGTTCTGTGCTTTTTGCCATTGTAGTGATCTGTCAGAGGACTTGTTGCGCTTGCACGCCCTGCATTTAAGTTTGAAATTCGAGGTTTCGGATTGACCACTCTGCTCAATTTTTATGCAGTATGCTCATGGTTTTGCGATTGCTCGTTTTCCCTTGAGCCAAACTTATATCTGCGTCTGGCCCTGTCGGGTCATTGATAGGTGGTTGGCACTTTTGCGACAAGGGGAGTCGCTGGTTAAAACGCGTGATGCCCGTTGCTATAACTATGACTATACACCGAGTACTGGCCTCAAGATCAGCATTGCAAACTCCTTATATGAGCTTATAATGTACTTCGAACTGAGGTCAACAAGAATCTTTCGGGACCAGTTAGAGTTTTGACACAGACAGAAAATAGAAACAATTTTGGTGGATGAACCTCTTATGTCCCAGAAGCGAGTTAATATCTCTGAAATAATAGGCCCCAACGAAGTAATTGGTCCTACCAGAAAGTGCCAAGCCCTCTAAGGTGAGAGTTGTGCGAGAAGTTAACTATCTGGCTATATAAGAACTTCACTATTGCGAGGCAACGAAGAGCTACGAATAAGAACGGATTCACAGTTGATGATCCTACAAAATAGAAGAAAGGACGACGACGTTTAGTCCTACATATGGAATGTTCGGGCTTTAAACACGACGAGTACAATCAAACAACTAGCGGAACCTTTAGACTAGTGTATAGCAGCAGGTAATGCGATGGTATAGACCGGCCAAAAAAATGATGAACAAGTCTAACACTTTTGGTGCTGATTTATTGTAGACAAGAAAACTCGAGATTTCAGTGAGCGAACACAAGGTAATAACCGACATTAAGGATGAATCTTTGTGAGAGGGAAGAATCTAACTACTCTGACTCATCTAGTGCTTGAAGGCATCACCATCCAATATTCTAAAGACTCCCAAATACTGGGTGTCATCCTGCATAGCAAATTTCCATCGATTAAACATAATACGTCGAAAGCCTCAAAGGAGCTGTCGGCCTTCTAATAGTGTGAAGGAGCCGAACCGAAAAGGGTTCTTTTGATCTACACGGCGAGGGTGAGGCATATTATATCCATTAGTTGTGAGGTGGAACAAGCTTTCACGAAAATATGTCACTGCTATTTGTACCAGGTTCCAAAGAACGGTCTGTTTCGCCTGCTTGGGAGGTTTTCCTAGCACGCTTGGTTCCGCTATAGACGCAGTGATCAACTTCATCGCGCTTGGTATTCATATCAAGGATTGCACTCTCAAATCCATCTTCCGTTTAAAAAGAAATGGTCTTTGGTACAACACGCACTGAAGCTTTGATGACCTTGCGTGCCGAGTGTCTTATGACTCTGGTCTTAGGGACATGCCATCTGATGCAAACGACTTTCCTTGTGCTCAAAACTGGTTTCAACCATCTGAGGCAGGAAAGGAATTTGGTCGGGCCTTCATGGAGGATTCGAAAACCGAACTAGGATGCAGTGCTGGTGTCTTTCTTGAGGAAAGGCTAGCAAAACTTGCGTCTGTCTTCCAAGCAGAGACTTACTCATTCCTGAGAGCAATGAACTATATTGTGAAAAACCGGTGGAGAAGGCGAAGCATTTACATCTGTACCAACAGCCAAACAGCGCTTAGAGCCTCTGTTAAGTCCTCTTACGACTTCCAAGCAAGACTTCGCCGAACGCAGTCGGTAGGCTAAATTCACTGAGCCTTGCCTGGGTCCCAGGTCACAATGGAATCACAGGAAATGAAATCACTGATGAACTTGCTGGGCAAGTTTAGAACCCGAACCCACGTTACATCTGCCTGTGTTCGGGGTTAAGGCTTCCATTGACAGTCGGGTTTCATATGAACACAATTGCAGGTGGCATGACTCTCTAAGTTGCCGGTAGATCAAACAAATGCTTCCCGACGTGTCTAAGAGGTCAGCGGCCTTCATGCTGTCCCTCAGTAGGAAAGACTGCAGGGTGTTTACTGACATCGTGACGGGGCGGTTATATGCGGCGACGATTGCTATGAAAATGATAAGAATATAGTACAGCGGAGAACTACTTTTGTGCAGGTACTTGTCGTTCACGAAACGCTTACACTCTTACACGTCTTTCTTCGAAAGGCTGAAAAATAAAAGGAACTTACAAGGAGTACAATGGACTAGGCCTTTATCTACGTACTCTATTCCGAGAGAAAAAACAAAGCCTGCGAGCAGTGCCCTAATACTGACATTAAAAAAGTTTTGATGAACCTAACGCCGAAAGAGCAAAAGAGGACATCTTCGGAAGTATGATCGGAAGGCTTGGCTCTTCTCCGCCTGAATATTTACAGAGGTGCATGCGATCAATTGATCATGATGATTGATGCAAGGCACTCCTCCAGTATTATAGCTGTGTGAGAGTTCCTAGCAGGCAACGTAGATCTGAGCCACTGTTGCGTCCAAAGTACGGATAGCTCATTCATCATAACAACGGAGAAAGCGGATATGAGAAGACTTAACCTGGAACAACACAACCGCAACAAGTCATCAGACCCTCTGGCGATCGTTTTTTCCTGAGCCTACTGGCAAGTTGTATGCAATCTATCCTACATCTAAATAGACGTGGGCCTTACTCAGGATACGTCTACAGCTTGCACCTGCAGCGTCGCACTCTAAGTTATTCAAAGTAGCCATCTTGCATTTACTACCTTAAATACTGGGGCTTGGAATTAGGCTCGAAGACTTTAGGGCTGGTGCTGTGGGGTCCATTCGCTCAACATAGCCTAGGCATTTCCGACACTGGATCCGTAGACGAGTGACCAGGCTATTATTGTTTTACAGCCGGTACAGCTAGTAGTTCAAGCTCCTTCTACATTCGCCGTCAATGCAAATGGAACCGAAGCATCTTTCACTCGAAACTGCTAAGTGCTTCTTTATCCACAATCGCCAAGGTCCAAGCCTCACCGCTACAGTGCAGGACCTGGATGTTTAGGGTCTTGTATAAGGCAAGTTCGGACTTGCGAGGGAGGGCTTTGTTACCCAATTGCTTCCTGAGCTCAAATAGAGCGAACAGTAATTTTGCGTCTGATCTCCGCGGTGTGTCGTTATTGCTTGTAACTGTGAAGTCCTCCACTATCTTCAAGTTATAACTGACAACGGTTACATTCTGCTCAACTCCTAAGTGATGGGTGCCCTATCTGGTAATAGCATGTACATTGTTGTGTCCTCGTTCACCGTCAGACCCATTTTGACCACTCCTACCGAAAGCTTCATTGTGGACTCGTGGCCACAACGCGTGGCTCTTTTGTTGGCAAGTGAGTCTTGCGCGATTCTTTTCATCGCGGCGCATTGTCTAAATCCTTTCTTTACATTGAAGGTCTCGGTTAATTGATTACCCCCTTGATGGACCAGTGAGAATTCTCCGTACTCATCCTGCACAACCTGACGAGTTTGGCAGGGATTTCAAAACTAGATAGGGCCCAATGCACGCTGTTGTAAGCGGCTTTGAAATTGATAAAAAGATGGTGAATGTCAACCTGAAATTCTTGGGCCTAATCTGCCGTAGCGTGAACACTTGTTCAATGGTGGCTTTTTTTTAACTTGAAACCGCACTGATGTAGGCTGACCAGATTCCTCATGAATGGTTTCAGGCGTTAACATACACATATACTCGTACTACGACAGAAAGACGATGTTTAGGAAGCTTATCCCTATCCTGTAGTTAGCGCAGTTAAAACGGTCTTCTTCTTATGGATCGGACAAACGCTGCTCTGATTCAGACGTACTTCTGACCATATTTTCCAGATGAACTGGTTAATGTTCCCAACCAGTTCATGAATGACTTTCTAACATCATTGCCATTATATAGTCTGCAGAAAAAGTTTTTCTACACGGACTGCGACTCTACTACTAGTTATCCATGTTGATCTTTGCAGGCTTCTATTCTGGCTTTGTAGTTTTATTTTCTGATAAAATTTTCAAGTGGCATTCCTGCAATAACATCTCTCTATTTCCTCGATGATGTGGTCCTCGTGCTCCTCATACCCGAGAAGCCCGTACTCTTCGCTTCTTTTCTGCTTGCATAGCTCACGAGTGTCGCTCGTTCTTAAATCCAGGCACCTTCTTATCTAGATATATGCACCTGCCTACATCCATCGTCAAACCAGAGATGTCTTTGTGCGGCGCCCATTAGAAACAGCTTCTCTGTTGGCTTATTGACAACATTTCCATTAGTGTTCTACGGTTTGTGTTTGGCGGCTATGGTTTTGAGAGAGTTAGAGGGAAATGCAATCGCCAAAGATTGTAGGGGTCTTTTGCGGTTGGCAGATTTTCAATATCCAGTTCTGGTGCCCTTACTTAACTCTGTTGTGCCTGTGATATCCGCATTCGAACTCTGGCTGCAAAGGTTAATGATTCAAGTCAATGCTGTCTCCCCGGCGTCGACCGACCAAAGGATAGCAAAGTCGATTTATGGATGTTGAGGTATGAGAACTGCATCCTGGCTTCTATGAAGTTACGCCCCGTTGCGAATTCTTAAAACATGAATCCAATCTAGGCTTGGTTTTACGCAGGTTGTGTTTTCTGATGACTCAAAGACGGCTTTTTTTTTACAAAGCGTAGCGCTAAGATCTCCTGGCACAATTTTGGTGTCATCGCTGGGTCACTAAGCATATGTTCGTTATAGGAAGTCAAAGAATTCGTCTTTGATGCTGTCGCCCTTATCTTTTGTAGGACGCAAATCAGGCTTATATTTCCGAATTGGCCTTGAAGCGGATTATTGTGAGACTAAACGACGCTAGAGAAGGGTAATAGTCTCCTTAACATTGTTTTCAAAATCTCGCCGGTCGTGTTATGTGAATGCCTGACACTATTTGGCCCCTAATTCTAATCCGCAATAGACCAAACACTCTGACAGATTCTGAAGGAAACCTAAGAAGTCCAGATTAATACTTACTTCCCCTTTATCGATTTTACGGCAGCATATATATAACAGCTTCGATAGAGACGAGGCGTGTCTACTTTTCGCATCCCTGCCAAGCTTGTCAGGTTATGCAGAATGACGATATAGATTGCTCGCTAATCCGTAGGGTTCGGAAAAGAAGGAGGTTGCAAGCAAGGCAATTCGCTGTCATCCTACAGAAAGTTGTGCGAAACTTGAAGGCCAATATCAGAGGCACGATCTTCCAAAAGTCTGTGCAATCACTTGCATGTGCTGATGACATACCATCACATTTCACATCATTGGCAGAAAGCGGAGAACCGATTTCCTTGGTCGTTATGAACGCAAGATTTTTCGAATGATTTTTGATCCCACTAGAAGATGTCGATTTCGGCAGGAAACTGCGCATTTATCGGCTAAAATAGCAGGGACAAACAAGACATAGAAGATAGCAATGCTCAGATTCAACAAGTTCTCAATTGCTACCTGGAGAAACAACGCAGTAGAGGAAAACATCGCTTAAAGTAGCGCAGAAAAGTGTGGACCTCACCCAACTTGGAGGGTCCAAAAGAAGAATTTGGTCAAAGACCAGCTTAGTAGAGTGACTTGGTTTATTAGGCCAATAGGTGAGACTTATTGGGTATATAATTCGTGCGGTTTTTTTTGAAAATTTCAAATTCGAACGAAGAAAAACATGTACAATAGTATTATTCAAGGTATTGCCCATCTGAAGCTGTGGCTTCTTCCCAATTTGTGGATCCCATCCCAAAAGAACTGCGCCAAGAATGAATCAAGCCAATTTTTGATATTCTGCTCTGATGTGAACCGTATTTCAGTGAGGGCGCTCTGCATCGACCGGAACAAATGATAGTCAGAAGGGGCAAGGTCTGGGCTATAAGGCGGGTGGGGTAAGACTTCCCATCCACTGTTTTCCAAATAGGTCTTAACCGGAATAGCAACGTGGGGCCGAGCGTTGTCATGATGGAAAATTATTGCCTCGTGTCTGGTCGCATATTCAGGGCGTTTTTCGGCCACTGCTCTCTTCAAACGGATTAATTGTGTTCGGTAGCGTTGTCCATTGATGGTTTCAGCCGGTTTTAGCAGCTCATAATACAGCACACCCATCTGATCCCACCAAATACAGAGCATTACCCTCGCGCCATGGATATTCGGCTTTGCTGTTGATTTGATGATTTTTTGCGTTTGGGGCTGTCGTAGGATCCATTTTTCATCACCAGTAACAATCCGATGCAAAAATGATTTCCTTTTGTGGTGTTCCAGCAGCATTTCGGACATGCAAAACCGCCTTTCAACGTCTCTCGTCTTGAGTTCATGTGGAACCCAATTTCCTTGCTTTTGAATATATCCAGCTGCTTTTAAACGTTTTGAAATGGCTGCTTGAGTGACACCCAAAGATTCTGCGAGCTGTTCTTGCGTTTGGCAACAACTTTTATAGAGTAATGCTTCCAGTTCTTCATCTTCAAACTTTTTTGGCTGCCCAGGACGTTCATCGTCTTCCAAGCCAAAATCACCACTTTTAAATCGTGCAAACAACTTTTGGCACATTCGCTCAGCTAGCGCATGTTCACCATAAACTTCCACCAAAATACGATGACTTTCGGCAGCAGTTTTCTTCATATTAAAGTAATGAAGAAGAACTCCCCGCAAAAACACTTTTTCAGGTACAAAGTTCGACATATTTGAGTGAAAAAAAATTATTGTTGTTTACGCTTCAAATGAATGACATATTCTGAAATGACGTACAATGACAGTAGCTTTCCAACGCATGTTCCAATGGAATAATACAAGTTACGCCATCTCTTAGCAAACCGCACGAAGTTATAGACCCAATATTAATCTAAATTTATCAAGTTCCTTTGTTGATATTTCGATGGACTGACTCTTTTTGTGATGCTTTCCATCCGCTATGGCTTCAGATCCACATGTTGTATGACTCCCTAGTACAGAGACGATACTTTATTTTCGAGATACCCACCTCCTCCATATACTAAGAGATCTCTCGTCGGTTTGAATGTCTTCTCAGCTTTTGGCTTCCTGTTTCTTTTCTGTGAGCCGGGGACAAATTGTGCGTTAGTTTAAATAAGTTAGACAACCGAGAATCTTGAGCTCGTCGTCGTCCAAAATTGAAGCTTGCGCCACTATTTCTCGAAATTGAATCGCACTTCCGTGTTTTCGTTACGAACTCTGGTCCTAAGTATCGTGAAGGTATTCTTCAATTAGTTTTGCAATTCACACTTCAAAAAATGCGCAGAAATAGAAGAAATAGAAATAGTGGTATACAAGAACAAACTTAAGTGGTTCACTTACACGACCCATACTCACTTCTGGTTGTTCACATTCAGCAGCTCAGATCTCTGCCTTTTCCTAATGATTTCCTTCACGGAACTGTTTGCTTTTTTTAGTCATACTTTCAGCAGTAAAGGGCATCAATAATAATAAACACTTTGCAGCTCTAATTGATTTTTCGAGATTTACGAAAAACCACTCTTCACATGCAAAACAAAAGAGTTGAGGTGCGAACTTGCATGGCATACTCGTCATCATATGCGAAACTTTTGCAAACTCATTCCCACTGCAACTTTGTGTGAGTATTTATGTGTCTATGCAATTTATGGACTACCGCTGCTAACGGGACACTTATGAATCGTTACTTTCACACAGAGATCTAACCGTTTCTCTTCGCTTGTCCTGTCTTTCACAGTAGATGAAACCTCAAGTTGCATAAACATTGTCTCCAATTGAATTTATTTGCGTGCTACATCTGCTTGGAGGAGCCCTTAACTCATGAGACATATGAATAACGCGCGAGCGCGCGCGCGCGCGCGTACTCCTGCATCATGAATAAACCATCCATCGTCTTGAGTACAAGTATCTGAACAAAACCTTCTTCAAGTTCACAATGGCAAGCTAGAGGAGATAATAGATTGTTGTTCGTTCTACTGTCTCCGGTCGACGGTCTATGGTCTTCGTGGATCGTTACTTCAACTTGGACCCTTCGATTCATTTGCTGTTTTATTCGTCGTACTCTATTGTGAGGGTCACTTCAGAAGTACCACTGTACTCGCATTCGTACAATAGATGGTGTGAAGTTGATGTACGAGTATCGGAAAATGTTTTTGCTCCCGCAGTGACACAATTTTCACCATCAGTTATCACTGTCAACACACAAGAGCAATATTACGTGTGTGTCCTAGGACAATGAGTTTCGAGTGCATCTTAAATGCATCAGCGCATCTATCAAAAGAAGCAAAGCACTTTGGTGCTCGGTATCGTTATTTGGCAGGATGAAGGAGGAGTGCCAACGTCCATCCAGTCTGGTTTCTTTGTATCCGTATCTGGCTGTCTCTATAATAATTCCTCATTTCACGGTATATCATGACACGGTAGAAGAGATTCTAAATTCTATTCTCTCCTATTCGCTTGTTTTGATGTAAACGTGAGAAAAGCGCTTCCTATAAATTATGACGATACGAGTACGAGTATTTCCCGCTTGTTTTGTATCTTTTTCTTTGTTTTTTTTTTTTTTGGATTTCATGCGGCGCGGAAGACGGAATTTTCTGTGATGGCACTTGGAAGGCAGAAAGAAAGAAGGAATTTGTGTCACATGCAGAGAACAATTCGCCATGGCATTCTATCTAAAAGCAAACACACGACGAATATGCGGATTTTCGTTTAGCTTGGTGCAAATGATGCAACTGGCATGATTGTGAATCTTGTGAATCTTGGTGAATCTTGTGAATCTGCGCATATTTGTTGATTCGTGAAGGTGAAACAGAGGTGGACCTTAGCCTCATAGATATTACTGCTTTGATTTTGGTCACAAAGAATGTGAATTATATCTCGTGAGTGTCCTGTTGGATGATGCTGCACACATGTCCTCTACTGTATTGATCGCCTTTGTTGTGGTGAAGCAGAAATAGGATGCGGTTATGTCAAACACGCAAAATATTGGCACGATCTTCGTTTTGGTAATGCAGATACCGTATATGGTGAGAATTGGTTACGAAGTATATGGAAATTGTTGTTTTATTAGACAGAGTAGCATTTATTGCGGTGGACAAAGTACCTTAGTACTGTACTTTTGTAAAAGACGAAGGCACTTTAGCCAGCCCTAAGGTCAGTTTCATGGAATAATATTTCTCAGATCCGAAATGTACAGAATTCCAATCGATTTTTCTTGAAGGACCTGAGCAAAAGAATTCAAAGATTTAAAAGTTAAAGTAGAGCTGTCAGCTCCTCGGTTATTCTCGTTGAAGAACGTTATATGCTGTGGAGGGCGGCAGACCGATCCGAGAGATGAACTGCGAAGTTAGTCAAATATTTTTCTGATTAACCCGAGTACATTAGAAGAAGTAAATCACTTTCATTTCTTTGGTTGCCTTGTCGTGGTAGGAAGACGGGAAAGACGGTTCAATATACTAAAGTTTGAAAGGAACGCCGGTGAGGCATCGAATTAAACGTAGAACTGTTCTGCCTCGAAGTTAAGTAGCCAACATCACATTGACACATCTCAAGTTTACACCCAAAAGCGATAGTCCGCCCATGGTCTTATAAACCATCGCAGTGGTATGCATTTTGAAGTAAAACAGCTAGTAAAGGATCACCCTGTCGATTTAGGCGCTGACCAAGGGGGTGTGCTACATTCAATGACTTCTGCGGCTTTGTTTGTGCCTGATTGGGTTGAAAGGATGTAGAAAGTGACCGAAAGGATGACTTTGTTACTGTTGAACGCCATCAAAGAGGGCAGAATGTTGTTGGTCAGAGTGTTGCTTTTGATAACTTTACTAGAGAAACCAAAGAGGTTGTACAGGCTTTAGAAGTGGCATATTCTGAACGGAAACCGTCTAAGAAATAATTTAAAAGGAGAATACATCGTGAGACAGGTGCACAACATAAAGGTGGAGTGGAAGATATAAAAGCTGTTGACAACATTCGTCTGGAGGCGATGATAAAGGGATACAGAACGGTGTAAATTACACCAACTGAAAACTTAGTGAGTTGAGGGTGCTTTGCCTTCATCTGCTGGAGATAGGGCCAATACGAAGAAGGATTTCCAGAAGTCTTCCATTTCTCACGCATGATGTCTGGGTGAAACCCGTGGTACAAACAGCAAAGGCAGTAGTTCGGGGGAGGAAACTGCCTAATCTATAAGGACGCTATCATCTCTTTTTTTTACACTTTATATCAGGAAAGTCGGCAATGTTAACGGTCTTAATGACATTGAATACGAAAACTTCGGTGTGAGCTTAAGAAAAGAATGTTTGCCATTCAAGCAATGTGTTGCAAAATATTGAAAACCGTATCTCCATGGTGAAGTACCCCATGAAGCAACTCCTTGAATAGTTGAGCAAGACTGCGCCGCAAATCTGTCTTTGTGAATTACAACTTTTCATGTTCTCAGGCTACCCAAACTAACAACCCGTGTCTTCCTCTTGATGCTGGGGCAACTCAGAAAACGGTGGTGTTATCTGAAGCATCACCATACACAGAATCTCCATTAGTGGAGGTAGTTTCGAATCACAGGCAAAATAACGCGACGGAACGACCAGTTTGTGCCATTTTCCGTTCTTTTTGTAGCTTATGTCTGCAGCAACTACTCGTAAATCTGGGTGCCCTAATTTTCCAAGTTTAGATAGTGAGAGGAAGTAAGTAAAATCCCGAAATAAATGAGACCTTATGCGGGCCACTCCGACATATTTAGAGCTCAGGCCGGTAAGGATTTCCGAGACTAAGACAGGGTCTTACAAGAGAGGTGGTAGTGAATGAGCTCTTAATGGGCCAACGGTAGCGCTAACATCCCCGAACGGGTTACTGGCTTCGGTCTAACCGACCCCTCGTCTAAGTAGTCCCTATAATGGAAATGACTCTCCAGCTTGAGAGTTGTGCCGTAACAACCCGGCTATAAAAAAATATACATAGTAACCAAGCAACAACAAGTCTCGGATACAGACGGATCTACTGTTGCCAACCCTTGCAAACGAAACAAGGACAACGAACTTGGGGTCTGCACGTGGAATGTTAGGTTCCTTAATGTGTCACGTGCAGCCAAACAATTAGCGGAGGCCTTATAGCAGATGTTACTGCCATCCAAGAAATGAGATGGGCCGAACCAAAAGAAAATGAAAAACTGCGACATCTACTGCGGCGATTGTTATCGACCGCAAAAGAAGCGCCTATTTGGATGCGGATTTGTTGTTAGAGGCAGACTTAGGCAAGAAGTCTTTCGGCATGTTAACGGGCGCCTCATAATAATCCGCATTGAGCGTAAATTTGTCAACATTAGCTTTATATTCGCGCACGCCCACACAGATGGGAAGTATGAAGACATCAAATTAGCTTCTACGAGCTCTTAGACAAGGCCTACGAGCAGTGCCCTAGCTATGACATTAAACTTGGCCTCAGCGATTCATTTTTGGTAGTAGGGAAATTATAGCCTGCAAGACACCACCTCCGATAATCGATTCAGCCTAATCGACTTTGAACAGGGTCAAATCTTGTGAATATCGACTTGGAGAACTCTTGATCAGTCAATCGTCAACCAGATTGGACAGACTGCGATCGGCATTTCCTCAGTATGATGGACGTCTGAACGTTTCGAGGGGTCAACATCGACTCGGACCACTACCTTGATGTAGCCAAGGAGCTGGTGGGGATATCCCGACCATCTCAAAGGCAAGCTAATAATGTGAAGAAGTTTGACATCGGACGGCTACAATCGTCAAATCCTTTTCCAATCGAGTCTCCCTTAATCTCTTAAGAGGTCCTAAGCCGCCAGAATCAAGTATTGGTCCCCAAGACTAGTGGCAACATTGCCAAAAAGCCGCCAGAGACCCTGCATCTGATGTGCTGGGTTTCACTCGCCCACCACAGTGAAACCCCTGGTTTGACGACTAGTGCCGGTAAGCACATGCAGCAAAGCAAAAGGCATACAAGGAGGCGGTCCATAGAAGGACTAGAGTTGGTCACGAGCTCTACGAGCAGAAGAGGAGAGGCGAACACCGGCTTCTCAGGAGTAAAAAGAAGAAGCATGACAAGCGCGCGGTCGAGCAAATTGAGAGATTCGGAAATTTTATCAAAAAAACTTGCCACGGACACAAGCCCCGGACCGAAGCCTGTATAGGCGAACATTTCTGTAGACTGTATAACGGCGATGACGATCAAAATACTTCTGTCAGGCAGAATGAACCTTTCAACCTAGACAATGTAGACCAACAATTCTGTCCACCCGATCTGCATGAAGTGAAGAAAGCCATATCCCAGCTTCAGTCCAACAAAGCTGTTGGAGTAGACAGCTTGACTGCCGAGCTCTTCAAAGTGGCAGGCGATGATTTAGTAAGGAGCATACACCAACTCATCTGTAAAATATGGTTGGACGAAAGTATGACGGATGAATGGAACCTCAGCATTATTTACCCGATCTACATGAGAGTAGACCCTCTAAACTACGCCAACTACAGAGGCTTCAGTCTTCTTAACATCGCCTACAAGATCCTATCGGCCGTGTTATGAGCACGTCTGAAGCTGTTCTTTTTTTGTTATAATGAGTGCACGCTCAAGGGGTTTGTGTACCCTTACAATGTTTGTACACAGCGCGGGCGAAGGAAATTTAGAGAGGAAGAAAGGACAGGTACCGATGTGCATTGTTTTTAAATGTTTGTAAGCTACAACGACCAAGAAACACAGAGATCGGCAGGGAATTCCATAAGCTAGTTGTACGGCTTAGGAGCATATCACGATATTTTAGAGTACGTCCGAAGTTGCGCTTGAGGGTATACTGATGAGCATTCATAGCGAGGCGGGTGTTACCGTTGAAAGTTTGAATCGGCGGAATGCTACTGACGATTTCAATGGAGCACTGGTGGTCCAGGAAAATCCAACGTCGACCAAATATACATATGACAGCAGATCATGGAAAAAACCTATGAGCACCCATCGATTTTAAGGCCGCGTATGACAGCATCTATAGAGACGACTATACAGGGCAATGTCTAGTTTTGGCATCCCTGCCAAACACCAGAAAGGATATTCGACATCGATGTCTTGGACAGAACGTCACTCTCTAGAGATATAACTTTGAGGTAGTTAAGGACTTTCTCTACCTAGGTTCCGCTATCAATTTAGATAACGACACCAGCGCTGAGATCAAACGAAAAATGGCTCTTGCCAATCACTGCTTCGTTGGTCTAAGAGGATAATTTACTAGCAAAGCGCTCCCTCGAACAACAAAAGTGGCCCTCTATAAGACCTTAATGATCCCAGTCCTGCTCTATGGCGCAGAGGCATGGACTTTATCAAAAATGAAGATGAGGGTGCTCTTGGCAGTTTTGAGAGGAACATTCTTCGGGAGATTTTCGGTTTCGTCTGCATAGACTTTGAGTGGATGAGGAGATACAACGACGAACTGCAGGGGCTGTATAGGAACATCGACTTGGCCAGAAGAGTGAAGATCCAACGACTGAGATGGCTCGGTCATGTAAAGTATTCGAAACTGCCCGCAAGGGACAGCGCAGTAGAGGGAGACCGCAATTTAAGTTGGAAACCTCAGCCAACTTAGCGTGTGAAACTGAAAGCAGGTAGCTAAAGATCGAGCTGGCTGGAGACGCTTGTTGGTTGAGGCCCAGGTGCACTCGGGACTGTAGCGGAGTAAGGTTCACCTTAAGTAAGTAAGTAACGGTGGCATCGTAATGGGAGAAGTCACTTCCAAGGTAGGAAGCGACAAAACCGCGCTCAGACACGTAAGTAATGGGTGTTCATGACATTGGAGACCGAAATGACCATAGCGAGCGGTTAGCCGATTTTTACAACACCAACCACCTAGTCATTGGAGACGCTCTGTTGGAGCACCGCTGGGTCTCATCAGATAGGCAGAGAATAGAATAATTTAATTTTGGTGGGGGCAAATGCCCACATTAATTCGCCTTAATACAAGCTATAGCTTAAAATTAAACTTAAACTACAACTTAAAACTAAGGTTGGTTAGAGTGGTGGAGGAGAACGGATTTGAGGTAGGAAGTGGTGCGGTGGAAGTCAAAGACGCTAGGGTTTGAATTAATTTTTCGTAGCATACGGGAGATTGGTTGGTTCGCGCCATAGGAGGTGTGGTAGGTTGGGAGATAGAAGAAACGAGGGGTACGTAGATTACGAGGGTTAGTGCTGAGGAAAATAGAGTTATAAAGGGACGCGCATTTAACGTGACCTGAAAGGAGTCTATGAATGAAGAGAAAGTCGGCTGGATCTCTGCGTTCCTCGAAGAGCAAATCGAAGAAAACGGCGCTGGATGCTTTAGATTCTCAAGATATGAACCCGATGATATGGGGACCATACTTGACTGGCGTACTCTAGGAGGGGGCGAACAAAGGTAATATAGAGGGACCTGGTCACGTATGGGTTGGTGAATTCTTTGGACCATCGTTTTACAAAACCTAGTGCAGAGTTCGCTTTAAGGATTATCCCATCCATATGTAAACGGAAGTTGAACTCCCTATCACATAAAATGCCGAGGTCGCGAAGAACGGAGGGGATAGGTTGGTTGTGGAGAAGGTAGAGTCGGGGAGGAGATTTGTGCCGCTTATGTGAAAAGGTGATGGATTGGCATTTGGTGATATTAAGTTCCAAACAATTTTTGAGGCACCAGATCGAAAAACTATCAAGGTCTTGTTGAAGGAGAAAGGAGTCATGGGGAGAGGAAATGGTTTTGAAAGATTTGGTATCGTCGGCGTAAAGGGAGACGGACGAGTGTTTGATGATCCTATCGAGATCATTATGGTTAATATAAAGAGAAGGGGACCGAGATGGCTACCTTGAGGAACTCCAGAGGTGGCCAAAAATGGAGCCGAGTGGGCTGACCTAAAGCGAACACTGTAAAAACGGTTTTCGAGGTAAGAGGATATCCTTTTTACAAACCAAACAAACCAGATAGACCACATCGGTTTTAGCCGGCGATTTAGAGGCTGTAAGAGGCGTGATACAGACATCGGAATGGAGCGTGACAATTTTTTGTTTTTTTTATAACTAGCGCACTCAAGGGGTTGTTATACCTTTAAAATGGTTGCACACAGGGCGGCCGAAGGAAACATCTTATGATAGCCAAAATACGCCTTTGTACTGCCTCAGTGACTAGCAACTCTGCAAACATGCTCACCATACCCAGGTACAATACCGTCAGACTCCAGGATCCAGCAGTGCGCCAAAAATTCAGGGTCAGTCTCAGCTTTAGAGCGATAACAAATCAACAGATCTGACCAAACTACTGGGGATGAACACTGGAGATCTGTGAAAAACACGCATTGATAAATTCCCGCTGAATTGTTCTAAGCTCCGCCAAATACATCAGCAAAGCGACTGAAACTACAGAGCTAGTGAACGTTTTCCGGAAGAGTAGATGATTGTGACTGATGGATTGCGCAAATTGGCGGGGGATATGCGTCCTACCGGCAATGGGCAAAATAATAGCGAAGATAATTCTAGACGGGATCAAAGTACATTTCGAAGCAGGTTTTTGCTCTGGATCCTTCTGCACCGATCATATACGATTGCGGACCAGATGCCCCCCAGGAGTCACAAGAACTAACTAAGTAACAAGACCATACTAATTGGGACCTATCAGATTGTTGATCTAGGATTTCAAATGTTCCCATAGCACTGTAGATACAATAAAATCTTGAAGGGCGGTGATCCCTCTATAATTTACACTGTCTAGTGGGTTTCCTTTCTCTATGATTGGGCAGACGATGCTGAGATTTCATTCACCGGGCAAACTTTTGTCGGACCACATTTTACAAATGACTTGGTGTTTGCTCTTA
This sequence comes from Volucella zonaria, assembly GCA_963966105.1. NCBI lineage: Eukaryota > Metazoa > Arthropoda > Insecta > Diptera > Syrphidae > Volucella > Volucella zonaria. The sequence goes on along the minus strand of OZ014530.1, from coordinate 32,428,649 downwards.
ACCAACTCAATCCTAGCAGAGGGCGTAGTGTCTGCTCTTTTACCCCCTGTTTTAATTAGACAGATAGTTCGTCTACTTCTTTCGTTTAAATTTCGCGAACTACACCCCTTCTTGGTCAAGGGGACGAAGCTGTAGTTGATCTTCATTCATGTTGAATGGTTCACTGCCTGACAATTGGATGTCTTCACTGTTAAACAGACTGCAGAAGTAACCCGTAAAAATTTTCAGTATAGGCTGCGATTCTATCATTAAGTTTTCAGCCTTCTGTTCGGTATTTGTGTCCTTGGCAAGTTTGATAGGACTTCCAGTAGTGCCATGTGTTAACCTCGTTCATGTCTTCTTTATTTTTGTTTCTGATCTAAGAATTTGTGGGCAGCTCTCGTCTTTCTTTGCAGCACTACATTGTATGACTCTTGTCTCACAGAATGTGATGTGCGGCACTCTACCAAGGATACTATTTCGGTGGTCGGCTGAAACTAAACGCATCACATGCCGAGGCTTTGGCGGCTTGCTGACAATGTTACCACAGATCTTTTGCGTTGATGTTGGCAAATGATGGTCATTTATGATGGCGGCGGTTCCACGTCAAATTCTTCAGTGCGTTGGTCTCTGGGATATCTGCATTCGTAACAACAGGGATTGGTAACAACAGGGATATCCAAATGAATGCCTCTTCGTAACGCTCGGACACCCAAAGGACAGAAGAAGTTCCTTGCGTGGTCACAATGTGACGAATCTGATCTTGAGCAAGAGACTGTCAAGTTCCTTAGTGGATGTTGGGGTTTTGAAACTGTCACTAGCTTTCAGCCTTTCTAAAGATTTCGACTGAGCTTATTTCTGGAGCTGGTGTGATATGCAATGAAACTTTCAACTCTGCTGCCAAGGCCTTCCTCTGAAATCAACCTGAGTGGTTTTCACGTCATTCTGAGGATATAACTGCATTCTGTTGAAGACCTTGGTAAAGTTGTCCCTGTGTCGGGGAATTAAACCCTGATGCGTATTATGATAAGGAGTATGGTTTTCGTTCGCTAGAAAATTGCAATTGGCATCACTGTTATTGTTTCCTTTATTTCGAATACCAGGTCCCCAAACACTTTTAGAAACTATTCGTTAATGGAGATCAGGGAATATGCTATCCTGCGGTTTGTCCACATTAAAGATACTTCAAACGCCCCAAGTCTGCGTCTCCGTGAAGGTTGAATGGTATTGCTATTTGAAGACTACTCTATGGCTATAAGAGTAGGAACGGAAAGGTCAACAGATTAGGATAGAACGCTTATATAACCGATTGAAGCAATTATTGGCTATCAGTTCTCATTATTCACTGGCTAGTCATGTAGCCCTGGGTACGTTTTGATCCAACAAACGTAGAAGTTCACTCCCGGTATTAGGAGGCCTACAAAGATCCAGGCAAAATTTTTATAGGTTAACTCGCAGGTGTGATGATAAATTGAATTTCGTCCGGATAAAGGATATAGAAATAGTATTACACCACTAAGGCATTATGCACGATAGTATTAGTTGCACACAGAGGTTTCTTTCGATCACTTGTACTCGTTCGTACGTTGTACTCTTGCTAGTGGTTCGGCAGTATTAAAAGGATGAAGTTGTGAAAGAGAATCGAATTGATATTGACTTTGAAGAACTCTATTCAAGGAGAGTGCCATAGATAACTTAGCCCATCATACGAATGATGAAAATGCGCCCGTGGTTGGGAATTTGTTAGGATGAGTCGGGCCCATCAAAAGATTCACAGAACTCCAATGCTTAAATTCGAAACAGCGGCCAATCAGACAAAAATTTAAGAAGAGCTCGATCTCCCATATCATTGTGACCGGCGATTACTCCCTAGAGTGCCTTATTCCCTACAGCAAGATCAGAAGTCCCTGCTGGTTAAATTTTGGAAATTTTGGAAAAAAGGCTGGTATTAGTCGAGGCTCATCAGATTTCCGCCAAATTTCGTTACCCTGGACGAAATTTAAAAGCCACTACTGACGCCAATCAAAACCTAAGATCAACAACAACAGGCTTACTGTCATCGTATGTTTGTTGTGCCCCAGAAATCCTGAAACCTTTCCATTGAACTTGAATTCTAAACTCTTGTAGTTTAACTCCACGCAAGCCAAGTAGATGGACCTCGAGAAAGACTTGCTGAGCTGGTTCCTTGTCACGTTTCATAACTTGTTTGTCACTCAAGATTTGGCAGATTCCCAGTTAGAAGTTGTCTATTGAGTCGACATCTGCTATCCAAGAACTTCGGTGTGGCCTCAAGAAACCTTCATAGGAACTGATCAGTTCATGAATTTTAATTCGAACACGCTGCGCATCGATGTGCTGAAATTCAGAGACCGATCAGGGGGCTTTTAAACTTGTCTCGTTAACTACGATGATTTGAGACTGGCCCTGAAAACTCCTAGCAGTTGCGGCAATATTGCGCAAGGTGTATGCTAATGACTTCATGGATTTCCTTCACGAGTAGTCGTACACCATCTATATGACAAAATCCTCTCAACATAATAAGGATCCACCCGATGCAAGGATAGGACAGGATATTCTTCCTCGCCATGGATTTAAGATGCAGTACTACCATACGTCAGATGGCCGCCAAGACCTTTGTACAACACTTGATCGTCTAGTTCCAGTCATTCCAGAATGCTTACAACAACAAGCTACGCTATGTGACTTATTGCCTTCAAAAACAAAACATTCAGATTGCGAGGTTTGAAAAGAAAAAATTCTCCTGTAACGAGGTTTTACCAACAATTATCGTACCATGTCCCCAAACATGCGCCAGTTCCAAATTTGAAAAAGATAACCTCTTTGAGGTATTTCGAACCATGTCCAGCATTTTTCTGAGCCAATAAACACCAAGCCAGTATTGAAACTACGAGTATAACGAGCATCTGTAGTCTGTGTCCAACTGAAATCCCCCCTCGTCGCCGTCACCGGTCAACCAATCACTTTCTGGTACGTGCAACTGGTCCAGTGATGTGAAGACGACGAGATGCCCATATCGAAGATGATGATGATGATCGCGTGATGATGATGACGAGTCATGAGATTGTGATTGTTGCCACTGCATGGGCCGCTGTGTGAATCGTTGCGATAATCTTTGTTAAGCGCCACAATAATATCATTAAACGGCCATTTGATCGTGTGCGCGCAAACATTGCTGCCCCGCCAGATACGACTACCACGGCTGTTGCTGTTTGGTCTTACTCCATGGAATGGAGACTTCCTGCTTGTTTTTTTTTTTCCATTCTTCCCTCTGTCCACTACCTAATCGGCGACATCGTCAACAACGACAGCGTAGATACCTACTTCCCCGTATAAGTTGTCCATCCACTGGGCTATTGTCGCCTTCAATCCATTGCAGCGGTGTCGCCAGAGTTTTTCTCTGCTTACCTCTACACTTTTCCATTGTAGTGATGATAGCTCAACGATTTCTTCTCCATTCAGGACTGGACACTGCAGAGGCATATGACAGCCGGACAGCGAGAGGAAAAAAACTCACTGTCCACATTGCATTGAAGCGCCACACAGATGGACAATAAGCGCCGGTCGTACGGTGCAAAAACAAAAAAAAACAAAACGAAGTATGAACGCCACACTCAGCAATGATGAGGGAATTAAATTGATTCATAAACATTGTTCCCAACTGCTATTCCTGACTGAGCCGATGGTAGCTGGAAAGTGGATTCGAGAACTAGACAAACGACATCGATATCAGTGGACATAATGAGATTCCGTGAGCAGTTACTGCATACCCCTCGATCAGATCGCCTCCCAGTTAGTGGCGGCGTCTGACTTTCGCATAAATGTTGTTGGTAACTGCTACAACAACAGCAATTCTAGGGATTTTCCAATGAAAAATTCATTTCATGAAAATTGCCATCATATTTTCAAAGGATTCGTATCACACGTACACGCTCGCAGATACGAGTACATCTCCAATCTCCATGCACACTATAACTCACAGATACTCGTACATCACCCTTATGGAATATAGATTTGGATGGTTTTTTTATTTTTTTTAATTTTCCCCCCTTTTTTTTGGTTGGACATTTCAAGCGGATGTAAGTTGTAGCAGGGATGTGGTGTGGTGTTGATTCGATTTCATATTATTCGACCCGAGTGCGGGCAGGTTTTTCTCTCTCCTCCAAATGACATGCTGGGGACTTCTTGAATCCTTACTTAGGGCACTATGACGAGGACCATGTTCAAATGGTGGGATACAGACTCCAAGTTAATGTGGAGGTTCTCGTAATTTTAACTGGTTGCACCGACACTACCTGGCGTGCGTAAAGTCTCCTGTCCAATATCGAGTTTCATTTCATTTCGTTACGTTTTATAATGAATGGACGCCGGAGACGGACACCTAATGAATAATGTATCTCTGCGATTGTTACTTTTCGTGTTTATTTGACTATTTCGTCTGGGTGAGCGCGGTTAGGAGGCAGCCGGCGGATGCGAAATCTGTGAGTACCCCTGCATGGCAGTTAAGCGAACTGCCAAAGCAGTTAGTTACGAAAATGTCAGAAATAATTATGCGTGCCAACGTGGAGATGGAATCTGACTACAGCCGCTCGTGCGAGTCAGGTAATTAAATAAATGGCATCTGTGACATGAAGTAAAGGAAACTTCTTGTGGTATGAGGTATGCGGCGCAGTTTGTGGTTGTTTTTGTTTTTCTTTTATCTTTTCGACTTGAGCTTGTTGAGTAAGTTTTGGAACGAATTTGTAATGCGCTAAATGTCAGGTGGACAAGATTTGAACAGAGTTGCTTTTGAATCTGTGAAATGCTAGCCTTTGTTTGGAGAAATGATTCCACAAAATATCTCATCAATTGGAGCAGGTGACCATGTAGACGTCTAATGGACATAGAAGGAAGCAAATTGGATCAGAGGATAATGTTTTAATCTCTTTTAAGGAAGTCTAATTGTCGAGAGATCAAACGGACAAAAAACTGTTAAGCAAAATGAGTTCTGTCTTTCCAAAAATACCAAACAACTGAGCGAACAAGGTCTCAAGGTAGACCAACGGAAAAAGGCAGTACTATCAAGGGACCACGTACCGAAAGCACTTTACCGACAAGTAGCAAAGCAAAGAACTTGTCCATTGTAGTCCTCGTAAGTTCCTACTTGCTGAAATCTCTTAGCCTTTAAAAGAAAGACGAGTTCTTCAGTGATAAAGTGCCTACCATACCAACACCCACCACGACAACGTCATCAAGTAACTGCGGCCTGATATGAGCGCAACCCGGACATTCACAGAGGTAGTGCTCCGCGGTGTCGTCATCATTTTTACAGCAAGCGCAGCAGGATATTGCATCACCTCGATCAAGCACACTCAAGTGGTTAACAAAGGCGTAGTGGCCCGTTACGACGCCAGTATGGAGCCTGCAGATTTTCCTACTGAGGGACAGCAGGAAAGCCGCTGACCTCTTACAGATGTCGGAAAGTATACGTCCGATCTGCCGGCAACCCGGAGAGTTATGCCATCTGCGGTTATTCTCATACGACACCCAATTGTCAATGTGAGCCTAACCGCGGACGCGGGGAGAACTAACGTAGATTCTTACTTATCAGAACTGTGAAGTGTCTCTGCCTGAGACCCAGCGCTCTGGCATCCCTGACAGCCTGGTCCTTAAAACAGAAATTCGGTCTTCTCTGTCGCCTCGGACCTGGGGACTGTGATTCGAAGACCGCCTTTGCTGGAACATTATAGTCCATTCGCTCGATGTGGTCGAGTCAGGTAATTGACATGTTTTAGCTGGACTGCGTCCACATCTTGTAACAGCTCATAGAGTTCGCGGTTGTATCTTCTCACATACGGAATGAAATATTCGACTAAGAATTTTTCTCTTGAAAGAGCTCAATATCTGCTCTGATTTCCTGCTTATCGTCTAGTACACGGCTCCATATGCAGTATGCATGCATTTCGGCTTCCGAGTTAAGAGTTTCCAACCCATTTGTTTCATCAAACCGAAGTATCTGTTCTGCACAGGTTATCTCCAACCAAAAAACCTGCGAGTTTATAAGCTCCCTGCGTGACGACATAGACATTCATTTCCAGTCCTCGTCACACAAACAACTCTCTCCTAAACAATGTGATCCCATGCTCGAAGTTATCTTCGATAAAGTGAACCATGTCGGTGACGAACTTACTGCGACTCGATCCCTCGTATGCGATATTGGACATCACATCGCAACAATAAACAGCAAAATCGTTGATACACAAAACTTGCCGCAGCCTCACCAGAATAATACATCGCTCATGGCTGAATTAATGGAACCAGAAGTGGATTCACGCTCACCCACACATATGAGTCATCTGCGGACGGTTCAACCCACTGATTCCTGCGAAGTTTCTTCCAACTTAACAGCAGAAAATATTTCTATGTCAGCTCCTCCAATCGCTGCCCCACGGAAGCTTATCAGTCATTTTAATTCAACTTGGACACCTTCCGAATGGCAACGTAGACTTGATAAGCTTGCTTCGAAGAATCAATTGACCACTACGCTTCTTATCAAAGGTGCCCCCCTGCAAACGCTGATGTTGACTGGATCTCAAATTTCTTCGAAAAGAAATATGGCATTACCATTAGCCACTGCAATTTGCTTCCAACATCTCACCACAGAAGCAAGCGCAGCTCCAGCTGGTTATTCCATAATCCAGCCAGCAACAATTTCAATTTTGGAAAGATACGTGTCTGCAATTGGTTGGAAAATACGAGCAAGAAGCAGTATAAAGTCAAGCAGTCCGTCATACCTAAACCAACAAATAAGTTAGCAAGTAAATCCAATTTGCCAAGACCCACCTTCTCTTCCACAACAAACCCAGCTCCAATTGGAGTTTTAAAACTAAATTTTTTCCTAATTTTAAGCCTCCCATCCAAACTGCAACTCCCCCTATTCCACCCCAAATCAAGCTCCAACGTCAACATGTCTCCTTCGACTTAACCCCTACAACTCAAACTCCCACCACTCAACCCCTATCACACACGCCTTTCCCTAATTTGACCTCAGAACTGGAGCTAAGTATCCTAATTTCATCAGTTCTCACATTTTAAACCCTACACCAAACTCATTAACCACTTCCTCTTCTATCGACCCCCTTTCGCCACACACTGTTAAATTAACGCAGCAAACTAGCGATACCACCGAATGTCGCTATGCGCTCTCTAGGCTTAGAGATAAAAAGATATATGAGAATATACGTCGAATATACGTAAAACAAAAACAAGCATCATGATTTCCATCCAGCAGGAAGGCCTCCCTACCGATGTTACCAGTCTCAGAAAACTTTATATAAAGTACCACGAGATTTTCACTAGGCCTCCCCAAAATGTTGCAGACGATCTTGCCGCTCTTCGCCACTATGTACACTCTAAAAGAGTCTCACACCTCCAACGCAGTCGACTTGACCACGATAAATTTTTTCGACCCTAAAAAGTCATGCAAAAACCTCCCTCTCACCTTCTATTGCCAGAACGTAAGAGGACTGCGTTCTAAAACCCACGCCGTTTTGCGCCAATCTCATGCTCTCCCATTTGTTATCTACGCTCTGACCGAAACTAAACTTATCCCCAACATAAAAACCCGGGAGTTATTCCCTCTTTCTTTTAATGTGCTTCGGGATGATGATTGCACACCCCCCTTGATTGAATATCCATTTACAACAGTTTTGACTCCTCCCTCGTTGCAAATTCGTCTTGTCCTAAGCTCGACTTTGTGTCAGTTAAAATAGCACTTACACGTGGATGCTTGTATGTTACGTGTTATTACATTCTTCCAGCGCAACCTATCGAATCCTACCAACTGGCTATTGCAGCAATTGACAATTTGATCGACTTATCAGACTCGCTTGATGATATCATTATCTTCGGCGATTTTAATCTGCCTCAGCTGAAATGGACTCCATCTGAAGACCTATCATTTTTCATCGCTTCCAATCCCATTTCTACTAAGGAATGCCTATTCTTAGATCGGCTAACAGACTCTAGTCTATGCCAAGTCAGTGGCGTTTCCAACTATATGGAAAGGCAATTAGACCTTATCTTCACAACTGATCCCATCAACCCCTCAGTATCGTGTTGTCCCCTATCTCGTTCAACTATTGATAACTTTCATCCTCTACTTCTTTTCTCATTTTTCCACAAGTCTCCAGGCTCAGTTCTATTTTCTTACAATTTTCACAAAGCTAATTTCCGTAAAATCAATACCTATCTAAACAAGGCTTCTTTTGAGTTTACCAATCTATCTGTGGTCTCTGCCCTCTCCATTTTTTACAGAGAAATATTCAAATCCATCTCCCTTTATGTGCCTTACTCCCGCCATAAAACTTCTTCTACATCCCCTCCTTGGTATAATCGTAGACTTCGCTCTCTACGAAACAAAAGAAACAAGTATGGGCGGTATTCCTTCCCACCTACTCTTCTTTCGATATTCAAAGTAACTAGGTATAAATCATCAATTCATCGATCTTTACATCACCCTCTACAACGCTACCTAAATAGTGGGCAAACCAATCTCATAAATGACCACAAGTCCTTTTTTCAATTTTCCAATTGCAAAAGTAAGACTGATGGACTGATAGTTATCCTTCCTCCTCGCTCTCGAAACCAAATCTTCAAGTGATCCTCCTACCATCGCCAACTTTTTTGCTACATTTTTCAAACAATCATTTGCCAACAACTCCTTCGTACCAGATCCCTCTTACTTCAAGGATCTACCAAATTTCTCGGTTGGCCCCTTTCCCACTCAAAATTTCGATCCTGCAGTTATTGAAGAAAAGTTACTAAATCTTAGAGATGAATTTGTACCAGGCCCAGGTGGACTCCCCGTCGTGTTTCTAAAAAAATGCTCTTCCAACCTGTCACTACCCCTTTCCTACCTTTTTCGTCTATCCCTTACACAGGGAGAATTTCCCCAGATTTGGAAGACCTCTTTTATAATCCCGATGCACATCTAAGCATGAAGTTACCAATTATCGTCCCATTGCTAAATCCTCTCATATACCCAAACTCTTTGAAAGCATTTTATACGAAGCCTTAAGCTTCAAATGCAAGCCTTTTATTTCGCCCCGACAACATGGTTTTCTAAAAGGCAGATCAACTACCACAAACCTAGTTGAATTCATGTCTTTTGCTCTCTCAGCCTTAGAAAATGGCACAGAAATCGATGTTATCGCAACTGATTTCACTAAAACGCTTGATAAGATATCTCATCAATTGATCCTCTTCAAATTGTCTGCTCTCGGCTTTGAACCTCTCTTATTAAAATTGATTTCTTCTTACCTGATAAACCGTTATTATAGTATTCGGTTTAGATCCGCCCTTTCTGTTCCATTCCTGGCCTCATCTGGAGTTCCACAAGGCAGTCATCTTGACCCTCTTCTCTTCATTCTTACTATTAACCATGTTGAGAGCGTCGTTAAACACTCCTCCCTCTCCATTTACGCTGACGACACAAAATTTTTTTAAAACTATTTCTTCTCCCCATGACTCTGCCCTTCTTCAAGAAGACCTCGATCGGTTTTCGATCTGGTGCCAAAAAACTGCCTAGAACTTAATATAGCCAAATGTCACTCCATAACCTTCTCACGTAAATGCAACCCGTTTCCACCTCGACTTTATTTTCTCCATGGTCAAGCAATTCCCCTGGTTCAATCTTTTCAAGACCTTGGCATATTAATCGACTGTGAGCTTCATTTCCGTTCGCATATCGGTAAAATGATCCTCAAAGCCAGCTCACCACTTGGCTTTATTAAACGATAGTCCAAGGTATTTTCTAACCCGTATGTAACCAGATTTCTCTATGTTACCTTTGTTCGCCCTCTGCTTGAGTATGCCAGCCAAGTTTGGTTCCCCTTTAACAGGGTTCATGTTTCCCGAATCGAGGGTATTCAATGTCGATTCCTTCTGTAATCTTACCTTCCTATAAGGACCGCCTCAAACTTCTCAATATGAATTCGTTAGAAGAATGTAAGAATACTCCTGACACTCTTTACATCCATCGACTGAGCATCCATTTTGAACTTCATTTCCTTCAATACCAACCCCCCAATCTACGTTATCCTCGTCTCTTGTATCTACCGGTCCAGCGCACCTCTTATGGCTCCAACGAATCAATCTCCCGAATGCTCCGAAAGGTCAACTTAAACCTCTCCCTTTTGGATTTCCACCTGAGCACTCCACGTCTCAAACGAGATCTCCTCCATCACTCCCTTGGTCCCTAGCTCTTTCTATTAGTTTTTAGTCCTAGTCCTTAAGTTAGATTAAGCTTGTGTTAAGCCAATAAATAGGGGCCTCAGCCCCCACCATAATTAAAAAAAATTAGCAGCTGTTTCCTAGAGTAGGTTTCGCTCAGTGGAGTTGATGTTAACTCCGAGCCAGATAAACTACTTAACCACTTCGAGGTTACTGTTGTCAACAGTTTTGTTCTAGGTGGTGAACAGAGACTTCTTTGTTTGTTAAGGACATGTACTTGGTTTGTCCTCATGTACTTCAAGACCAACTTGTGATGCCCGTTCTTCGATTGCGGTAAAAGACTTTATGACGGCCCGCTGGGAGCAACTGATTATGGCGATGCCACCTGTTGAAGATAGTGCCTTCCGTGTTAACATTTGCCCTCCGCACTATCTGTTGCAGGAGTAAATTGAAGAAACCACATGGCAGCGTATCCCCTTGTCGAAAGCCGGTATTGGTTTGGAATAGAACGGAGGAACTGTTTCCAAATTGCACACTGCTCCTCATGTTTTCCAGCGTCATGCGACGCTGTTTTTCCGGAATCCCGAATTCGGCTATTGCCGTGTAGAGCTCAAGACGATGAATGTTGTCATATGCGGCTTTGAAGTCGATGAAATGATGGTGAGCCACGACTTGAAATTCGTCTTTTCAGGATCTGCGTTAGTGTCGAATGACGATTTGTCGGGCCGGAGGCTGCACTGGTGCCCGCCGATTAGCTTGTTACAAAAAGGCTTGAGACGTTCGCACAGTACATTGGATAGGATCGTATATGCTGCATTTAGCAGAGATATGACCCGACAGTCCTCACAAGACACAGGATCGCTTTTTTTGAAGATGGGCCATATAGAGCTGATAGCCAAATCATCGGGTATGGCTTTATCCACCCGTACCGGGTCAATAATTTGATGCAGGCATCCTACCAAAACATCGTCTTCATTTTTGAAAAGCTTAGCTTAGAGCCGGCCGCCTGTTTGTTTGTCAGCTTTTTGATAACTGAGCCAATCCCTTCCAAACTGTGGGCGGGGGGAGGGATGGCTTCTTCGTTGACTAGATGAGGGTTCTCTCCCTATCTGATGCCCATTAAGTAGCTGCTGGAAGTGCTGCTTAAACACATCGACTACTCTTTGCACTTCGGCGACCAGGTTTCCTTTACTGTTCCGAAGAGCATGCGTCCCCGGCTTGAAGCCAGCCGCTTAGGTTTCCTGAAAAACATCTGGATGTTGTTTCCATCGCGGAACTCTTTGATATCCATGTGCTGGGAGACTGCGTAGGCACTTTTCTTGTCCCTGCCCTTGTTTTGCGCTGCAGCATCTGGAGTTGTGCATTTTCCAGCGTGCGCACTCATCACAATACAAAGTTATGGCTGGTAGCCAACGCTGGTTTAGCCTACTTCTTATCGCGATAGTGGTTCCACAGATTGTTGGGATGGGTGGATGGTGAATGCACAGGGAAAGCCTCCCACTCAGACGCTGTCTGTAGGTTCAGGCTGCTTCAGTCGTGTTAAAGCTTTCAATCTTGAATTTCTTTTTCCGGACGGTTCGCAGAAGAAAATGGTCAGAGTCGAATATTTGCACATACTTACTCGGTATCATCGCATTACGAGCTGCCGCAAAATCGATTAGCCGAAAGCCGTTGCGAATTGTGCCGCTGAGGATGTGCTTTCCAACTAATCCGCCGAAGTTGTTTTGCTGACCGATTTTGGGATTGAAATCCCCGAGTAAAGTTTGTATATCATGCTCCAGACAGGCTCAGTGGGCTACGTTCAGAAGGTCACAGAACACCTCCTTGACAGTCTTCAGATTCAACGGTAAGGCGGTGTGCGCACATTGGAATGATGACTCAGCAGGGCATTCCATTAACGAGTTGTATGGCTTAGGAACGAATCACGATATTTCAGAGTACGTTCGAAAGTGGGACGCACTGGCAATTTCACAACAAGGTGAAACAGGAGACAATACACGGTGATCGAGGGTGTCGAGTGACTGTGTAATACTGGCATCACCTTCGAGTTTTATCGCACGATTTTGGATCCTATCTAGCAAGTGCAAGTGGTGTTAGAGGCATCTGACTAGACATGGGCATTGTACTCCAATTTCGGGAGGATGAGCGCCTTATATATTGAGGCCAGATCAGAGGCGATGAAGTATTTCTTTCAACCCTTGAGGAAACCCAGACATTTCGCAGCATCTTTGGCGACATCGAATATGTGGTCATTCTAACGTAAGTTGTCGTTGACACAAATACCGAAAACGGAAAGTTTTTTGGTTTCGACGATGCAAGTGCCGTACATGAATAATGGCTGAGTGTTAAAATTTCGTTTTAACGGCAGCACTGACTTTTGGAAGCGTTACATCCCTCTCTGTTGATAGTTCCCCAATTGGTTATGCTGTTAATATCAGAATTTAATGAGAGCAACATACGCTGGCGTTCTCGGTCAACAGCCGAAGAGCAGGGGCGTGAGTCCCGGAACGAATATGAAAAGCAGAGAGTTGTTCATCAGCAATAGATATATTGGATTAGAAGTAACAGACAGGAGATCATTAATGAAAATTAAAAAGAGTGTAGGAGAGAGAACGGAGCCCTGGGGCACACCAGACTTGAAACCGTCCAAGACAACTTGAATTGATGGTTCCGAAAGGTAATTTCTAATCCATTAAAGAAGAGAGTCATCAATCCAAAAAGCACGCATTTTCGACAAAAGAGCCTGATGCCAAACTCTGTTAAATGCCTCAAAAATATCAAGTGCAACTATCTTGCTTCCGACAGATTGATGCATGCTTTGGTTCCACTTTTCGATGAGATGCCATCAAATTACCAGTGTAGCTGACGGTTTATCAGCGTTTCAATGGCCTTGGAAAGAAGGGATGTAAGTGCAATGGGTCTGTAGGAGGACAGAGCAGAAAATTCGCCTGTTTTAGGGGTGGGCTTGATGCATACCCAATCCAATCCACTATTTAAGGCAGAAGGAGATGACTTGGTAGAGAGCTACATCAACTTATTTTCAAGATTTGGTCCGATGAAGGTATGCCTGATGAATGGAAACTCAGCATCGATTACCCGGTTCACTGCGCCAACTATAGAAGTATCAGTCTCCTAAACAGCGCAGAGATGCTGATCTTGTCTGCCGTATTGTGCGAGCACCTAAAACCATTTGTCAAAGTAAGTCTGCAATTCACCAAATATTAATATTAATACGGCAGAACCTGGAGAAAACCCACGAAGTTCAGATCGATACTCACCACCACAGCATATGACAGCATCTACAGAGACGAGCAGAGCTATATCTAGTTTTGGCATTCCTGCCAAACCCGTCCGCTTTTTCAGGATGACGACGGAGAAAGTTCGCTGCTGCATCAAGGTCGGTAACGACATAACCTAGACCTTTGATGTTAAAAAAGGCGACGCGTTGTCATGTGACTGCCATGTACCTGAAAGAATTATGCAAAATTCACAAGTCAACACACGAGGTACGATCTTTCAAAAGTCTGTTCAATCGCTTGCATACGCCGACGATAGAGATATTATTGGTAGAACCCAGTGAGCTTTTACCGATGCGTTTGCGAGTCCAGGAACAGAAGCAGCAAAAATGGGTCTTGTGGTAAACAAGAAGGGACACTCAACATCTACGAATCCGCCAGAATGACACAATCGACGAGGTAGTAAGGGACTTTGTCTATCTCGTCTCCGCTATCACATTTGAAAGCGACATCTCTTCAGAAATCATACGCTTGTCAATCGCTGTTTCTTTGGTTTGAGAGGGCAACTGTAGTAGTAAAGCCCTCTCCCGAACAACCACTGAAACTCTGTATAAGACTCTAATAATCCTACTCCTACTCTATTGCTCTATGCTTCCGAAGCATGGACCCTTTTTAAAGCGGATGAAGATATCCTTTGTCGTTCTTCGTAAAATATTTGGTCCCGTATGCGTTTACGGGTTCTGGAGCAGACGATTCAACGATGAGCTCCACGAGCTGTAGAGCAACATCTACCATTTGAGATGGCTGGGACATGTAGGGCGAATGAATACCAACGTTCTAGCCCGCAGAATCTTCGACTCTAATCCGGAGAGACAACGCAGTAGAGGAATGGCTCGCCTTAGGTGGCGCGCCCAAGTGGAAGGGGACCTCAACCAACTTGGAGTGCCCAACTGGAGGCAGTTAGCCAAAGACCGCGCTAATTGGAGAGGTTTATTGGCTGATCCCCAAGTCCACCCCGGACTGTAGCGCCGCCTAAGTAAGTAAGTATTGTAAGTAAGTAATCCAATCCATTATATCTCCTGGATTTGCCTTGTTCCGCATGAGGATATATTCAAATTTTGGAGCAGCACTAGCGGTGTATAGTGTGAGCGATTCATAGTCTGTGAACGTTCAGGGTCGTGATCGATGGAATCAGAGACTGGTGCCTCTCATAACTAACAGCTTTTTTCGGCGGGGAAGTTACCCTGACGGCATAACCCGGCCTACGACTAGAGACCGGTTAAAGCAATGTCATTAACCCACTTCAAGGACGTGAGCGCTGCCGTTGGCCCATTAAAGCCTCATCCACCACCATTTCTTATCCAAGAACCAGACTTATTTTTCGAGATCTTTATCGGACTGAACTCCAAAATGTCGGGGTAGTCCAGATAAAGTTTGGTTTTTCCTTCCATTTGAAGCTGTGCCACCACCATTGATTCCGTCAGGGGAATTCGTCCGCATTTATCTCTTGTTCAACACTCGCACTAATAAGTTTAGCAAGTCAAGTTCGGGTGGACAACTGCCAGTACCCGATGACTAGCTCTTGAAGATAAAATAAATTCAATGGAATTGTAGGAACAGTTACAACATTAGGCATCGCCACGTTGATGCCAGTTTGTATCTACCGTATTCCTACAGCATCCAATCATCCTAAAGTAGATTCAGGTCCTGAAAAACTTTTCTCTGAGCCTTGCCTAGCAAGTTCATCGGCGATTGCCAAGACTCAGTGAATTTAGCCTTCCGACTGCTTTCAGTGAAGACTTGCACTTTCGGACTAGCTTGAAAGTCGTGAGAGGGTTCAGCAAGGATTTAATCGTAACTTGGCTGTCATTACAGATGCAAATGGTTCACCCCTTTCACTGATTCTTCACAATATACTTCATTGACACCAGGATTGTGTATATTTCCGCATGGAAGACAGATGCCAGTTTTCCGAACGAGAAAAAGGACTAATATTGTCAGACTCCTGCGCCCGATCCAACACACAGGACCTCTACATCATCTGCACATGCTTGAGAATAGACGTCAGAACCACTGAGAACATTTAGGGCGAGTCGGCCAACATGCAGCACAACAGGCAACCCCTCTTTAGCCCGGCCACAACATATTGGCCGCAGTCAGCGTCGGCAAACAGTATCCCGACGTATGATTCGACGTCTCCGGATCGTCTGGATGACTTACACATGCTGTCAAAAGTTGCGTCGTCGGAAGCTCCTCGATGTCGATGAAAATGTCAAGCGCCTACTCCTCTTTGTCGAATGCGCATCAAATCTGCCCACTAGATTTTGAACCCCATTCTCGAAGGATCTTCCGTGTTACATTTTTGACAGACGAATGCATCAGTTTTGCAGTAGGGTAATCTTGATAGAGTATGGAGCTCCTGTGAATTGCTGTTGGTTTACTGTACTTGTCAACCCTTTCCAATGCTTCAATCTAGCTCCGAATTGCAATGTGGCAGTCTTTGAGATGAGTTTTCTGGTAGCCTCTCCACAATGATGATGAATTCAAACTTTTACTCGAGCTGTAAGGTCGCTTTGCGACATGGCTATGTATCTAACCAAGGTCCATGTGGTCTCTTATCATGGCGGCAATGCGACGTCTTTGGGCTGTTTAAGAAGCATATTTCTTCATAGCTTGGAGGCGGTTAGCGACCTCCACTCTAATAGGACTGGCAAGTAACTGGGTATCTACATTACTACTTTTGGACAAGGACCGTGAGCTTGAGTCTGATTTATTGTATCACAAGAGCCTAAATCATTTTACGAGTATTTCTAAACTTAATCCCTACTTTCCTTTCACCTTTTCTGTTCAGTTGGAGGTTGCCATTTTTATTGGCACACAAACTAATTCACGACTGAAAGCATTCATTAATTAGAGCCATAACCTGGATATTCGAGAGTCAACCTCAATAGCCACTTCATCATGATGGCGATTGATCATCCCAAAGTCTTATCTTATCTGTAATCGACGCAATATTCTCCGACAAATATCCTCTGACAACACTCCACTTGAGTTATAGTTTCCCTTGTGCAGTGCATGACCTCAATGCAAAGATCCAGTGAGAGTTGGCTCAACACAGACTAGCTAACCAACCAACCAACCGACTGTTTTGGGAAGCTCTAACCTACCACCACCAACAACAACAACAACAACAACATACGTCAATTAAACAAATTAATGGAGGAAAATACCTTTCCATAAAAAAAAAACAACCCGCCACAATTAAGCACTCATAATGGCCATTGTGCCAAAGCAATTTACTCCTATCAGAGATACATAAAACTTGTAAAAGATACTTTTTCCCAACATCCCCTCAACTCCACTGTCCACTTCGGCTCACCAAGTCTAGATCTATTTTGGGGTTCAGCAACAGAGTATCCGTACTTTGCCACTTTTGCCAAGTTGCCCACTTTGCATATTTTTGTTTAAACAAGGCGTGGGCCGTCTTTGTGTCATAACTTAACACCGATAGTTTAAACAATTGAATTATTGCCCCGTCTACGGATGCCCCTTCAGGTGGGGATGCTTGGGAATCCGAAAAAGCCCAACCGGAAACTTTACACGTTGTAACGTACCATTGTCTAGTCGGGGAGTATTTGAGTATCTGAGTATCTATACCATCAGGCAACGACCACAGCAGCAGCGGATTATTTTGTTGGCCGTTTTGTGAGATCCGAATTAATGTGATCAAATTATTGTTGCACGGTTGGCTTGGTCCCGCTGGATTCCGTCGTTCCCCTTCGTCCAAAATTCAGATCTACTTCGGCCAACTGGGGTGCTAATTATTTATCTTTTATGTGCGTTTCGTAATTCACACACGTAAATACCCGAGAACATGGGTTTTTCGCTGCTGCTGCTGCTGCTGCTATTAGATACTCTCGCGGCAAGGGGCAAATGATGTTAATGGGTGCACGCTTGTATCCAGAAATTATGCATACGAATTTCAGGAAAAAAATTATTTAGAACAAATTAAACGAAAGATAGAAAGATGTGATGCGCAGTGTTCCGGAAAATATCTTTCAAAAAAAAAAAACTCAGAGGCTATGATGGAAAGAGTTTTTACTGCGAGCTCAAAACTGATGTCGATGATTATCTTGGAAACGGTTCCAAGAGATTTCAATCGAGTGGTGCGTTGGAGGAGATACGAATGTGAATAAAGTACTTACGACCACCGTTATGGTCATTAATTGTGTCAGAAGAATTAGTTAATTGGTCCGACAGGATGTAGGTTTTGGTCAGTTTGAGCTATTATATGTCACTCGGAAATATTATGTAGCTGTCAGTTTGGGGGATGACTAATTGAAGGATACATAGTGAGCGTTGAACTTACTTATGAGGCGTTTAGTTACGGCTTTTAAGTCTTGGAAGATACGAGTATAAGCCGATAATAAGAAAAGAAGTTGGACTGGGCGGTCAGTCACTTCCTCGAATTTATTTTGGTAAAAAAACGAGAACAATTGTAAAGAGGAGCACACCTGTAGCATATTTCACCAAATTAAAAATTTTTAACTGCACTTTTTTCCCAAAAATTGTGAAGAGAAATCACAAAATCTGCTTCCCCAATTCCTCATTTATACAAAATAACTCTTGTAAAGGCTGACCAGATAAGAACGATAGAGAAAAAGATTTAAATAAAACTATAACGGTGTGAGATATAAAATTGATTCTGACTTTATTTTGAAGCAACGTTCATGCCATTATACGTGAAATAGCACATTATTCAAATAGTCGCATCGACTTCGCTGGCAAAGCTTCAAGCCGTCTGTCCAATATGTGCGGCGTTATGCCGGCAATAGCGTGTCAAATGCTGGCCAGGAGCTCGTCCAAAGTGGTTGGTTTGTTAGCGACTAGACTAAGAACTTGACACAGCTCCAGAAAAAATAATCGAGTGGTGAATAATCGCATTATCGCGACGGCCAATTGATGAACGCTCGCCGCAAGATGACCCTGGCGCCAAATTTCTCCTTCACGACTACGAGTGTTGACTCGATTGTATGGCATATAGCGCCGGCTGGTTGAAACCACAGTTCGGATACATCGGCGTTGTCGAACTCTGACCGCAGAAAGTCGGTTAACATCGCTCTATACCTGAAACCATTAACGGAAACGGTGTCTCCTTCCACACTTCGAAAGAAATAAGGTCCGGTGATGCCGCCATGCCATAAACCGCACCAAAAAGTCAATCTTTGTGAATGCATTGATGCTCGGCCGAACACATGTGGATTGTGTCCGCTCCAATAATGCCAATTTTACTTGTGGACATCGCCGCGGTGCCAAAAATGGGCCTCGTCCGAGAAGATGATTTTTTGGCCAAAACCCGGATCTCCGGCCAACATTTCCAGCGCCCAATTAGCGAATTTTTGGCGTTGTCTATGATCGTTTGACAGCTTCAGCACAATCTTATACGCATTTAGTCCCAAATCCAACTGCAAAATAAGCCAGGTTGACTCTCTGGCTATGCCCAATTCAGCTGATCGCGCCGAATCGCTACGCGGCCATGTTTTCTTCGTTTCGCGCCAATCTCTACAGTGTTGGTGGCTTAAGATCCAAAAGAGTGTACTCGCGCTCAAAATTTCCACGATGCGAAGAATTGCCTGCCCACTAAAGCCATAATGACGACCGACCTCACGACGAAATTCACGTTGCGTATTTACAACTGAGCCGGGATTTTGATCATTTGCGCACGTTCGGCAAGCGCAAAACGATGCGTGATGAAATGGCAAGCCTTGCTAAATATTTTGGCAGCTGGATGGCATTTGTAGCTTTGATAGCTGCTGGAACATAACAACTGGAAAAGCAGTCGTTGCTATCAAGTCACCCGTTACAAGTAAAATGTGTTTTTTTAAGAGGGTTAGACCTTTTTTTTCATGGAACACAAAGAAGGTAACTCGCCATTTAATATTTAAAAATAGTTCCGGACTTATGTCCACCTCGTCTGCCTCATACAAGCGCATTCTAGAGGTCCATTTTTTGACGACTTTTTCGAGCAATTGATGGTTTGGTAGTTAGACTACTAGGTTTTCTATTTAACGAATGAGGAACTCATTAGTTCGTTGAAGCCGGATTGTTCCCTGAAGAAAATCTTCCGTCTAATTCCGTTGAGGGCTGGGCCTCCACATAAGATGTGTTCAGCTGCTTCGTCTTCTTCAAGACAAAGTCGGCACTCCGGAGAGTCGACTAGATTCATTTTGTTGAGGTGATATCTTAAACCGTGATGTCCTGTGAGGTAACCTACTAAGTGTTTGATATCGGGCCGATTAGGTTTGGACATCTATTGGCATTTTTGGTGAAGGGCAGGATGGCTCGTTTTGCCTGTCTTAGACCTAAGCTATTCTCCCAGTTTGAGATGCATCTCCAATGCTCCCAGGTATTAACAGCTAAATTGACTGCTGAATTAGGAGTGCAGCAGAAGGGTTCAGGTCCATTAAAGGGAGTTTCTGAACCCTTTCTGGCCAGTTCGTCGGCCTTTTCATTCTTATCAATGCCCTCGTGACCAGGGACCCACCACAATTTGGTTTTGTTTCCAGAGCTTAGTTTTTGAAGGCCTTTGAAGCAGTACATGACTGATTTGGAGTCAACGACGTGCAAGCCAAGGGCATTTATAGCTGCTTGACTGTTCGTGAATACATGGATGTTTGCGGCCTAGATACCAGAGTTGTAAATATGGTTGACACATACTTGAATGAATGACGTGGAGTTCTACCTGGACTACACTGGGACTTTTGTCCATAGCTATGGCTATATTTAGGTTAGGTCCGTGTATTCCAGCTCCCACACCCGATTCCATTTTAGAACCATCCGTATACCACTTTATGCCATTATGGCTGTTTGGTGGGTTATTGCTCACCCATGGTTCTTTCTGGGAATCGCCATGGAGGCGGTCTTTTTTTTATAATTTGCGGGCGCCCAAGGGATTTCAGTCCCATAAAATGCTTGCAGAAAGAGAGGTACCGATGAACGTTGGTTTTAAATGTTTGAAGGTTATAATGACTAGAAAATAAGGGGCTAGGCAGGGCAATCCAGAAGCAAGTTGTACGGCTTAAGAGCGAATCACGATATTTTAGAGTACGTCCGAGAGTGGGCTTGAAGGTATACTGATGAGCATACATAGCGATGCGGATGTTTCGGTTAAAAGTTAGAATGGGCGATATGCTACTAGCGATTCCGATGGAGCACTATTGGTGAAAGTAGCGATAAAACCGAGTGAGACACTAGGCATTACGTCGGTGTTCGAGAGTGTCCATTGTTTGAGTGATATTGGTATCAGCTATGAGTTTTATCGCACGGTTTTGGATCCTATCTGGTAGGTGCAAAGATGTTTTGTGCGCACCCGACCAGATGTGGGCATTGCACTCCAATTTCGGGCGAATGAGCGCCTTATATATTGAGGCCCGATCAGAGGCTGTGAAGTGTTTCTTGCATCGCTTGAGGAAACCTATACATTTCGCAGTATTTTTGGTGACATCGAATATGCGGTCATTCCAACGTAAGTTGTCATTGACACACATACCGAAAACGGAAAAGTTTTCGGTTTCGACGATGCAAATGCCACTCATGGACAATGGCTGGATGATAGCATTTTTGAAACAATTAAATTCCACTCTGTTGGTGGTTCCCTATTAAGTGATAATGCTTATATCGGAATTAAATGAGCTTAACATACGCTGCCGTTACCGTTCCACAGTCGAAGAAGAGGGACATGAGTCCGAGAACAAACATGAGTAATGTTATCTGTAAAGGAATATATCGAATTAGAAGCAGGAGACATGAGATCATTGAAAAAATTAAAAAGAATGTCGGTGACAGAACGGAGCCCTGAGGAACTCCAGTGTTTATTTTGTGGATATCAGACTTGGAACTATCAAGACAACTCGAAGTTAACGTTCCGAAAGGTAATTTCTAATCCATTAAAGAAGAGAGTCATCGATCCCAAATGCACGCATTTTCGGCAAAAAAGCCTGATGCCAAAACTCTGGCAAATGCCTTAGAAATATCAAGTGCAACTATCTAACTGTCGCCAGATTGATGTACGCTTTGGTTCCACTTTTCGGTGAGACATGCCATCAAACCACCAATGGCCGTGTTGTTGCGAAAACCATATTGCCGGTCATTGAGAAGTTTTCGTGTTTCGAGATACTCGTATTTCATGAACTGACGGTTTATCAGCGTTTCCATGATTTTGGAGAGAAGGGACGTGAGTACAATGGATCTGTAAGAAGTGAGTGAAGAAGAATCGTCTTTTTTAGGGGCTGACTGGACAAATGCTGTTTTTTATTTGCTCGGAAAAAGTTCTCAAGAGTAGCATTGATAAAAAAGCTTACGCAGTGGTTTTGCCAGCGAGGAAGAACACCTCTTCAGAAGGAGAGAGGAGTTAAATCATCTGGACCAGCGGATTTGTGAATGTTAAGATCTTTAAGAACTCTTGCCACTACACGAGTGCGAAAGTGGATTTGTCCCATTGAAGATTCGACGCACTCAAGTGTAGGCGGAGACAAAGTCCAATCTGGAAGTGTTGAGCTGACCGTAGTATGCAGCAAGCAGATTGGCCTTGTCTAAAGAGCTGACAGCAGGAATGTCATTATAAATGAGCCTTGGGATGGAGGATGATGCGGCATTTCTGCACCAAAGCTTTTACTACCTTTGGGGCATTGTAGTATTTTTTGCCGCAGCTCTTGGTAGTATTAAAATTTCACGCGCTTGAGAAAGACGTTGCAGTCATTCCTGGCTCGTTTAAACTTTTTTCGGTTTTCCTCTGCCGGGTTGGTCTTGAAGTACCAAAAAACATTTCTCTAGCCCTGACAGCCTCTTTACAGCTCGAGTTGTCCATGCCTTTTCTTTTGGTTTGATACTCTTCGTCCGATGAAGGATAAAGTTTCTCATTCCAAAGAGAATGGTGTCTGTGATCATATCAGCAGCGGCATCCACGTCGTTATCGAGGAAACATAAAGACCAGTTAAAATCCCTGAAGAAGCTGTTAAGACCGCTCCAGTTGGCTTTCTCCTATTGCCATACGGTTCGCTTAGGAAACTTTTCTCTAACTGTGTGGTCGGTGTACGAGAAATTAGCTGATATGGCACAATGGTCCAACGAGCCTAGAAGGGTGGGGACATCAACGGTGTACTTATCAGGGTGAGAAGTTAAAAACAAGTTCAGGGTATTGCCGGTATGACTATCAACCACTAGTATTCGCGTGAGCTCATTTACAAGCTGGGTGATGTTGTTTTTCGCAGCGAAGTTCTCAACACACCGTCCTTCTGGAATCATCTGTCCAGAATGTCGAACCCACCCAGAATTGTGTATATGTATAGATCATGTCATGAAAATAAAGCGATCAGGATCATCAATAAATTTTGCTTTTGAAGGGTGGTATCTAACAGTGACAAATTTTTGAAGTTTATACTTTTGACACATCGAACAAGAAGCAGCCGCAATTGAGGTAAATACAATTGTTTATTTATTTAATTGAATTACATGCACAATTTCTTTATTTTATAATTTTTATTTGAAAGCGACGATGACAGCGAAGAATCTGGCTCATCAGGTTTTTCATTATTAATGCTGAAAGCATCGATTCCTTAATTGATACTAAAAATTTTCGGGCAAATCACCAAAGAATCAGATTTTGAGGGAGTAATTTATACAAGAGTGACAGCGATTCGGACTTCAAGAAATATTTTAGACTTCATCGGTCAACTGCCCAGATTTTGATAGATATATAGAGCTTCAATGTGCATATGTACATACCCTCAAGTATATATTTTGCAATTACTCAGATCGCTACAAGTCATCAGCGCGGCTCCGAATCGCACCAAAAAGAGAACTCCCGAAACCTTCCCCTGAGAATATTTCCTTGTCCGTATTTCTGTGGTATGTGGCAAATACAAACGCTTTTCGAGAAATCTCCAATTTGTCTGGTGTATCAAGTTCTACGACGAAGTCTCTATTTTGCTACGTTCATGAATAGTTGTCGACCATTTCCTCACGCAGTCCTCCCTGGTGATACTGATTACCCGTCGAATATTGCCTAATGACACCAGTTTTGAGAAGCACAACACTTGCAATAGCCCGCTACAACAAAGTCCATAAATCAACTCGAAGGATAGTTGAAAACTTATGGAAGAAAAAAAATTTCCCTATCTAAATCATTTACGGTTACAGCCACACAAGGTTATAGATGCTATAAAATGCTGTGTTGTCTTGAACAACATTTCGCAACGAACAATGGAAAGGAGATTTGATTTACTTGCGTCTGAAGAAGATAATGGGGCAGGGAATGAAGAAAGTCAAATTGATGACAAGCTTTCTATTTCGGAGGGCCAAGCTCCTCTGCAATATTTCTTAAGTGATTTTGGTTTTTGTATTTGGATTTGCATTTGTATTTAGATTAAAACTACGTTAGTACTACAAGATAAGATATCTTTTAAGTACACGATACAAATGACGTTCAATTAACAATTAGGGTAGTCGAAATAATCAAAATAAATAAAACTAATAATTATGATGCGGTTATTGGACAGATAAAGCAAAAGATTTTTCTGTAAAACAGCATATGAGTTGATAACCTGCAATTCATGTGGAAGATAGTTCCAGACGCGAATTGTAGATACAAGAAAGGATCCAACTCCAATGCAATGTGCGAATGAAGGAATAACAAGTTGTTGTCCCCTTTTAGATTGTGCAAATTGTAGCATTTCAAAAAGATACCTAGGAGACTTACTTTGTATAATTTTATTAAACAGTTTCAATATACCACCCTGAAAGTTCCCGGAATTTATTCAGAAAATTAAAAATACAAGTTTATTCATCTAAATCTATGTATATTGCCCCCTTCAAAGTAATCCCCCTCGACTGCAACACACTTATGCCAGCGCTTGATCCAATCCTCGAAGCATTTTTTATATTCGGTTTTCGGTATGTCTATCCGTGCTTCCTGCGATTTTTCCATTACTTCCTCTCGGCTGCTGAAACGCGTTCCCCGAGGTTTTTTAACTCGATTGAACAGAAAGGAGTCACAGAGAGCCAAATCAGGTGAATTCGGTGGCTGTTGGATGGTATTTGTTGCATTTTTCGTCAAAAAATTACGAATAATGATGGCACTGTGCGACGGTGCGTTATTATGGTGCACTCGTGCAAATCCACGAGTTTTCTGCCCACATTTCTGGTCTCTTTCGGCGAATTGCTTAACGCAAACGTCTCATAACGCCCAAATATACTCTTTGTTTACTGTCTGGCCTTCTGGCAAAAATTCATGATGTACTACATCGTTGTAGTCCGTGAAAACCGTGAGCATTGCCTCCTTTTTTGACTGAAAACGACGTGGTTTTTTTGGTCTCGGCTCATTTGGTGAACGTCATTCACTTGCCTGATGTCTGTACTCATGTCTCGTACTCATAAACCTACGTCTCGTCTCCAGTAATGATCCTTTTGATGAATGTGGGATCGGTTTCAGCCTCGCAAATCATCTCTTTTGTGACGTCAACACGGTCTCTTTTTTGCATGTAATTGAGGTCTTTTGGCACGACGGAAACCCAAATCATTAACCAAAATGTCTTGGACGGATCCATAGGCAATGTTCAAGTCCTCCGCTATCTCTTTGATAGTTAATTTGCTGTTATTGACCAACATTTCTTTTACTCGTACTTCATCGATGTTTTCGTCGGTTTTCGATGTCGATGGTCTGACAGTGCGTTCATCATATTCGATTGACTCACGACCACTTTTGAACCGCTCATACCACTTGTAAACAACCGTTTTCTTTAGAGAATCGTTGCCGAAACACTTTCCCAACATTTCCAACGTCCGCGCACCATTAAATCCGTTTCTTACGCAAAATTGAATACAAATTCGATGTTGCAAATTGAAATCCATATTTCTAAAATTGTGAAAAATCGCCAACACACACAGAGATAGATGTGTTCTTGGCTACTTAACTTTTGCAAATATCAAGCTATGACGCTAAGATTTAGAGGGAATGTCAACAACAGGTTTACCAACTTAACAAAAAAAAAAAAAACAGAACTCAAATCGGAACAATGGGAGCACCACCCACGTGTGGTGCGGGAACTTTTTGATCAAGGTGGTATACCAAGGGTCTATTCCAGGAAGCAATCTCGACGATCAACGGGATTTTGGGAAAGCGACAGCGCCAATGCTTTCCATGATAAAAGAATTACCAGATGATATATATAATAAAAAATTTCAGTTATACTTCGACAATTTATTTACCGGGGTTCCGCTTCTGGTACATGTGAAGAATATTGGTTATGGTGGAACTGGCACACTTCGACAAAATCGAGTGCCTAAAGAATGCCCTATCACTAAAGTCGAAACAATGAAACAACGAGACAGAGGTTACGAATATGCTACTCAAGGAGATTTAGTAGTAGCCCGCTGGATGGATAACTCGGTGGCAACGGTGGCTTCTATACAGTACCGAACTAACCCTACTGGTTTTGCAGAGCGATACTCTAGGGTAAAAAAAAAAAGGTAATCAAAGTTCCACGGCCACATTTGATTGGCGCTTATAACCAGCACATGGGTGCAACTGATCTGATGGATGCCCACATCAATACTTACCGTGTTGGGATCCGTCGGAAAAAGTGGTGGTGGCCTCTATTTACATTCATGGATCCTAATGCGCAAAAGCGGCAAACAAATTTCGCAATTAGATTTCCGCCGAGAGACGGCTCAAACCTATTTACAAAAATATGGAGATCGCCCATCAACCGGAAAATCTGGTGGTAAAGGATTGGTAGGCGTTCGATTTAATCTGCTGAATGATTTCCCCAAGTCACAAGAGAAACGCCGTCGATGTGCAGGATCTGGATATAAGACTGTTGGACATGTGATTTACGGAAAATGCGATGTTGGTCGTAAATTATTGCTTAAAATAAAAATTAAATTTTATGTGCTTAACTGCAAAATATTTCTTTTTTTGTTCATAAATAATATTGGAATATCGTAACAAAGGGAAGTTAGCTATATTTTATTCAACATATCACATATAACTTAATTCACGATTTTTTGTATTATTTAAGGCCTAGTGCCACCATATGGTCACAGTATATATCTTCAAATACAAGGGTTCTACATACATTTTTTTTTATATATATATCATTTGTGATCTAATAAAATAGTTTATAACAAACAATTAGAAAATTTCGTTAAAAAGAAAAACCCAGTCCCTAATGGGTTAAGCCGATGTTTACAAACACTGTCAAGACAGCGAAACACGATACAATTAAACAAAATGTAAGGCATTACAAGCGTTTTGATTAATCGTATTTCCACCAGGTGATGCAAGTAGTTCGCAGAGTATCGTAATCTTCGCAGTCCACAATAAACTTTGATCAGGGTATCTCTTATGGCATCACAGCAGGTAAGTGAAGAGTTTATATGACAGCCATGGTATTTAACATAATTTACAACAGTAATGGGGTTGGCACAATGGACAACAGGTGAAAAATCATTTGGACACACCTTATTATTTGAAAAAACAATACAAACTGGGTTCAACTTCAATCTGTTACCTTTTGACCGTAGCAACACAACCAATAGGACGCTAGAGATATATAATCACATCATCAGCGTACATGTGAATTTTACAATTCTTAACAATACTTGGGATTTCGTTGTTAAAAAGGGAGAACAAAAGTGGTCCTAGTACAGAGCCTTGCGGAACGCCTGCATGAATGGTTTGAGAATTTGATTAACTAAGCTCTGTAATGACCGAGTGTACTCTATCTCTTAGATAAGAGCTTAGAAGCTTGGTGGATGAGTCGGAAAAATTGAAGCCATTTTTAATCTTCGTAAGTAACAAGATCAATGCAGTCGAAGGCTTTGGAGAAGTCTAGAAGAACTGCTACATAGATATCATTACAATCTAAAGCGGATCGAATGTCAGTAGTAATTTTTAGAACAGCAGATTCACAACTGGCTTGACTTCGAAAACCGGATTGCCATTTGGAAAGCTTATTATTATTATCTAAGAATTTTTGCATTCGCAGGGATAATACCTTTTCAAATGCTTTAAACAAAAAACACAAGATACTAATTGGTCTGAAGTCAGCAGGACAGTTAGGATTAGACTTTTCGGGAATAGGAATAATTTTGGCAATTTTCCAATTATCCGGGAACTGAGAGCTGTAGATACAGTAACTGAATATATGAAGTATGTAACAAATGATATGGAGTAGTATTAGCTTAAGAAATCGAGGCGGAATACCATCCGATCCTGTGGCCGAATTCATCAATACACTGAGGACAGAAATTTGGAAACAATTCAGAATCACGGGGATCAACGTTAAGTGGTAACGGTTGAGAAGGATCCGGGGAAAAAAACGCACTCATCTCATTCGGAGATATCGAGCACATGGGCATTTTACTATCTGTTACTACACCCAGACCTTTAAGATTCATCCACAGTAGCTTACTCGTAGATCCTAATTTAGGATCAAGTTTTTTTTAAAAAGTAAGATCTCTTTGAGTTCCGGATAAGAGTAGTAACTTCGTTACGTGAAATGCAGTAGTTTAGTCTATTTTCCGGTGTGTGATTACATTTGAGTTTCTTATAAAGGCGCTCACGCTCAGTAATTTTACGTTGAATTTCGTTACTGTACCAAGAACAAGAACAACGCTTAACACGCTTAATTGCAACGGGGACAAAGCTATTAAACAGGGAATTGAATTCGTATAGAGTGCTAATGTTTAGTCAGGCTTTCGTACATACGAATAAAACTGCGACTATAAAAGCCCTGGTCATGAAGGGATAGGGGACGGGGGTTGTCTTTGTTGTAAGCGGCCAAAATTTTAAGGAAACACATTTTATTCTCTTCGAATAGAAGTTTAATGATCACAGCGCTTGCTTTAGCGTTGTTTTTCGGGGCTGTACGAGTGATGGAAGTAAGGGTAACATAGGAACTCCGTGTACAACAACATCTCCTGCAATACGCTTGCGAAAGAGAAAATCCACCTGTTCTTACAGCGCTTTGTATACATCCTGCTGCGACTTGCATTTGTTGTTATACCTATCTTGCACTGTTTGAATTCAAATTCACTTTTAAGTGATGTTAACTGGTCAACCAAACGCTTCTCCTTGACTTAACTTCGGATTAAAGGTCATTTTTAATCACTGAACAAACAGAGTTTATTAAGTCAGCTTTTAATGAGTCATAGCGACTCTTAATTAGTTTATAATTATTTAGTATTCGTTTTATTATTTTATTTTCAGAAGATGTAGTTCTTTTATAATTTAACATTTAGCTTTGGTTTTCGCCATCGGACAGAAAAGACAAGGAAATTCATTCAAAGTGGACACAATTTTGAAGAATTTGTGTACGATATTTGCAAGCAGTCTTAATATAGCTGGCCAGTATGGACGATTCGGTATACCTTGCATTTTATTAAACGATAAAGAGTCTTTTCCCCAATGAGCACGTCTAATAGCTTTCGGAGTTGGACATAATCCCAGAAAACGCGAGGTATCCTCTCTCGTTCTTTGGTTACAAAACGTACAGTCCGGGTTTGGTGTGGCATATAATCCAAATGAAGAAGATACCCCCCCACATTAAAAATAGTAGAAATGGTATCTACATATGCTGTAGTCATCATGAAAGGAGTAGTTTTCTTTTAAGTTGTGTTGAAGGGTACGATACATGCTTCTCGTTTGGCGTTGTTGTGCCGCTCTGCAAACCTATTGAATTGCTTACCTTATTTTTTAGAAAACGCCGCGGGCCAAGCGACTACTGTGTACGCCGAGCGCTACTGAGCCATGCTTAACGACTTTCACCTTCCTCGATTGGATAGATTGGGACTGGAGAAGATGTGGTTCCAACAGGATAGAGCATCGGTGCATCCTGCACGAAGAACAACCGAAAGGGCTGCATTTCCGGGTCGCCTAATCTCTAGTTTTGGCGATTTGCAAGGGCTAGCAAGATCGCCTGATTTAACCGTTCAAGACTTCCTTGTGTGGGGTTTTTTGAAGTCACGAGTCAATGTCAATAAGCCTCAGACTCTTGAAGCCCTCAAAGGGAATATTCGTCAAGAATACGAGGACCTATCACCAGAAGTTCTGGTACAAATCGAGCCCGAATAGTCATCATTTGTGGCGGCGGCCACTTAAACGATTTCATTTTCTCGACTTAAAAGAAAAAAATAAAAGACTTCAAATAAACATAATCCAAAAGCAAAACTAAAGTTTTTCATTCACAAAAAAAAATTACGGCCAAAGAACATCGGGTGATAACCTTTGCGCCACTTTGTATAAACAACTTGGCATTACGCAGCACAGCAAGTCTAGTGCAAATTAAAGAGTTAAGTCTTAGCGAACACCCGGACCTAAGGACCCTGCTCTCCAAAATACCGAATATAATCTGCGCGGTAACAGACGTCGTTGGTGTTTGTGTTTTTTGTGTTTGTCTTTCTTTATAATGAGTGGGGAATTTAGAGTGGATATTGCCAATATACGCGAGCTAAAAAGTAATCACTTTTCTGCGTACGTCCACGTCTGTAAGTACAGACCAGCTGTTTTGGCACTTAGTGAAACACAGGTAGATCCCCGCCAACACCTTTCGGATCACTCTGATCTGAAGTTACCTGGCCACGAACTAGTACCATTATTCTCCTCTCGCCATTTACGTGCATAGTGATGTAGCTTACCAAATTCCACCACAATGTAGTCCCTGCTCCAATCCGAAATTCAACTTCATGTGGTTAACATTCCATCTCCGTAAGTAAATTATCCACTACTGCTTTATTTACAGAAGCTCCAAATAGGACAGCAACCCGGCTTTTAACGAGTTCGAACCGCTGTCTGACTCCATTCAAAGAATTGTATCGCTGTATTATCATACTGAAATCATGATTACGGGCGATTCCAATATACACAATTCCGGTTGGCGTCGATATTCCGGGCAGACAACACTCGAAGGACGGTGTGTTGAGATCTTCGCTGTGGAAAACAACTTGACGCAGCTTGTAAATGAGCCCACACGAATACCAGACGTTAATAGTCATACCGCCAACTTGGACTTGGACTTGTTTTTAACTTCTCACCCTGATAAATACACCGTTGATGTGCTCTCCTCTCTAGGCTCGTCGGACCGTTGTGTCATATCAGCCAATTTCTTGTACACCGACCACACAGTTAGAGAAAAGTTTCCTAAAAGAACCGTATGGCAATACGAGAAAGCCAATTCGAGCGGACTTAACGGCTTCTCTAGAAATTTTTACTGGTCGTTAAGTTTCCTCGATAACGACGTGGATGCCGCTACGGATATGATCACAAACACCATTCTCTTTGGAACGAGAAACTGTATCCTTCATCGGATGAAGAGTATCAAACCAAAAGAAAAGGCATGGTACGACTCGAGCTGTAAAGAGGCTGTCAGGGTTGTTTTTTCGGTCCTTCAAGATCAGCCCAACTGAGGAAAATCGAAAAAAGTTCAAACGAGCCAGAATTGATTGAAACGCCTTGCTTAAACCTAAAATTCCAATACGATCAAAAACTGAGGCAAAAAATACTACAATGTCCCGTCAAAAATATTAGAAATTCTGCCTCATCCTCCATCCCAAGGCTCATTTACAATGACATTCCAGCTGTCAGCTCTTTGGCCAAGGCCAATCTGCTTGCTGCACATTTTGCGGCCAGCTCAACACTCCCAGATTGTGCTTTGTCTCCGCCTACATGTGAGTGCGTCGAATCTTCAGTGGAACAAATCCACTTTCGCACTCGTGTAGTAGCAAGAGTTCTTAAAGATCTTTACATTCACAAATCCGCTGGTCCAGATGATATACCTCCCTTCTCCTTCTGAACAGGTGTTCTTCCTCGCTGGCAAAACCACTGCGTAAGCTTTTTCATCAATCCTACCCTTTAGGACTCTTTCCGAGCAGATGGAAAACAGCAACAGCAGAAAGGCGAATCTTCCTCTCTCTTTTCCTACAAACCCATTGCACTTACGTCCCTTCTTTCCAACGCTGCAATGAAACGCTGATAAACCGTCAGATAAGGCAGGACGGTGGTTTTCGTAGCAACCGGTACACTGGTGATCTGATGGCATATCTCACCGAAAAGTAGAACCAAAGCGTACATCAATCTGGCGAAAGCAAGATAGTTGCACTTGATATTTCTAAGGTATTTGACAGAGTTTGGCATCAGGCTCTCTTGTCGAAAATGCGTGCTCTTGGGAACGATGACTCTCTTCTTCAATGGATTAGAAATTACCTTTCGGAACGTTCAATTCTAGTTGCCTTGGATGGCTTCAAGTCTGATATTCACAAAATAAATGCTAGTGTGCCCCAGGGCTCTATTCTGTCTCCGACACTCTTTTTAATTTTCATCAACGATCTCTTGTCTGCTACCTCTAATCCAATATACTCCTTTGCTGACGACAGTACCCTCTGCTTTTCATATTCGTTTCCGAACTCACGTCCCTGCTCTTCGGCTGTAGAGCGGGAACGCCAGCGTTTGTCAAGCTCATTAAATTCTGATATTACCAGCATGACCAATTGGGGAACTATCAACAGAGTGGAATTTAATGCTTTCAAAACACAATGCTGTCTGTTGTTGTTAAAGCGAAATCTAAACACCCAGCCATTATCCAGGAATGGCACTTACATCGTCGAAATCGAAAAACTTTCCGTTCTCTGTATGTGTGTCAGTGGCAACTTACGTTCGAATGACCATATATTCGGTGTCGTCAAAAATGCTGTAAAATGTCTAGATTTCCTCAAGCGATGTAAGAAATACTTCACCCCTCTAATCACGCCACAATGCCTTATATCATTCATCCGCCCAAAATTGGAGTACAATGCCCACATCTGGTCGGCTGCGCCTAAAACATCCCTGCACCTGCACGGGTTCAAAACCGTGCGATAAAACTCATAGCTGATACCAATATCACTCAAACAATGGACACCCCCGAACGCCTACAAAATGTCTCTTATCTCTTATTCTCCATAGAAATCGCTAGTAGCATTCTGCCCATTCAAACTTTTAACCGAAACACCCGCCTCGCTATGAATTCTCATCAGTATAGACTCAAGCCCACTCTCGGACGTACTCTAAAATATCGTGATTCGCTCCTAAGCCGTGCAACTTGCTTATGAAGTGCCCTGCCTAGCCCCTTATTTTCTAGTCATTATAACCTTCAAACATTTAAAACCAACGTTCATCGGTACCTCTCTTTCTGCAAGCATTTTATGGGACTGAAATCCCTTGAGCGCCCGCAAATTATAAAAAAAAGACCGCCTTGAAAAAACATTATGCTTCAACAAAGGCTTCTCGACGGAGATTCCCAGAAAGAACCATGGGTGAGCAATAACCCATCAAACAGCCATAATGGCATAAAGTGGTATACGGATGGCTCTAAAATGGAATCGGGTGTGGGAGCTGGAATACACGGACCTAACCTAAATATAGCCATCGCTATGGACAAAAGTCCCAGTGTAGTCCAGGTAGAACTCCACGTCATTCATTCAAGTATGTGTCAACCATATTTACAACTCTGGTATCTAGGCCGCAAACATCCATGTATTCACGAACAGTCAAGCAGCTATAAATGCCCTTGGCTTGCACGTCATTGACTCCAAATCAGTCATGTACTGCTTCAAAGGCCTCCAAAAACTAAGCTCTGGAAACAAAACCAAATTGTGGTGGGTCCCTGGTCACGAGGGCATTGATAAGAATGAAAAGGCCGACGAACTGGCCAGAAAGGGTTCAGAAACTCCCTTTAATGGACCTGAACCCTTCTGCTGCACTCCTAATTCAGCAGTCAATTTAGCTATTAATACCTGGGAGCATTTCAGATGCATCTCATATTGGGAGAATAGCTTAGGTCTAAGACAGGCAAAACGAGCCATCCTGCCCTTCACCAAAAATGCCAATAGATGTCCAAACCTAATCGGCCCGATATCAAACACTTAGTAGGTTACCTCACAGGACATCACGGTTTAAGATATCACCTCAACGAAATGAATCTAGTCGACTCTCCGGAGTGCCGACTTTGTCTTGAAGAAGACGAAGCAGCTGAACACATCTTATGTGGAGGCCCAGCCCTCAACGGAATTAGACGGAAGATTTTCTTCAGGGAACAATCCGGCTTCAACAAACTAAGGAGTTCCTCATTCGGAAAATAGAAAACCTACTAGTCTAACTACCAAACCATCAATTGCTCGAAAAAGTCGTCAAAAAATGGACCTCTAGAATGCGCTTTGTATGAGGCAGACGAGGTGGACATAAGTCCGGAACTATTTTCAAATATTAAATGGAGAGTTACCTTCTTCGTGTTCCATGAAAAAAAAGGGTTAAACCCTCTTAAAAAAACACCTTTTACTTGTAACGGGTGACTTGATAGCAACGACTGCTTTTCCAGTTGTTATGTTCCAGCAGCTGTCAAAGTTATCAATGCCACCCAGCTGCCAAAATATTCAGCAAGGCTTGCCATTTCATTACGCATCGTTTTGCGCTAGCCGAACGTGCACAAATTATCAAAATTCCGGCTCAGTTGTAAATACGCAACGTGAATTTCGTCGTGAGCTCGATAGTTATCATGGCTTCAATGTGCAGGCAAATTGTCGCACCATTGAAAAGTTTGAGCGCGAGTACACTCTTTTGGATCTTAAGTCACCAACACGGCAGAGATTGGTGCAAAATGAAGAAAACATAGCCGCCATAGCGGCCAGTATCGAAGAAGGCCCAGGATTGTCGATTCGGCGTCGATTAGCTGAGTTGGGCATCGCCAGAGAGTCAACCCGGCTTATTTTGCGGTTGGATTTGGGCCTAAATGCGTATAAGATTGTGTTGAAGCTGTCAAACGATCATAGACAACGCCAAAAATTCGCTAATTGGGCGCTGGAAATATTGGCCGGAGATCCGAATTTTGGCCAAAAAATCATCTTCTCGGACGAGGCCCCTTTTTGGATCAGAGGCTATGTCAAAAAGCAAAATTGGCATTATTGGAGCGGACACAATCCACATGTGTTCTGCCGAGCATCAATGCATTCACAAAGATTGACTTTTTGGTGCGGTTTATGGCATGGCGGCATCATTGGACCTTATTCCTTTCGAAGTGTGGAACGCGACACCGTTACCGTCAATGGTTTCAGGTATAAAGCGATGTTAACTGACTTTCTGTGGTCAGAGCTCAACAACATCGATATATCCGAGCTGTTCCAGGGCTCGAAGTTATGATGGAGAATTTTGACGACTGGGTCATCTCACGGCGACAGTTCATCATATGACCGCCGGAATCATGCGACTGACACCACTCGATTGTTTTCTCTATTGCTACGTCAAATCCTTAGTCTATGCTAACACTTTGGACGAGCTCGAGGCCAACTGGAATAATGCCGCACATACTGGGCAAAGTCATCACAAATTAGACCGGCCGCTTGAAGCACGGTCAGCAAAGCCGAGGCGGCAATTTGAATGATGTGCTATTCCACACGACGCATAATGGCATGAACGTAGCATCAAAATAAAGAAAGAATCAATTTTATACCCCACACCGTTGTTGTTTTATTTAATGTCTTATTCCAATCGTTCTTATCTGGTTACCCTATATAATGCTAACGAACGAACTATCCGTTCATCGTCTAGGACAAACCTTACAGTTGATGGCAGCAACTTGGAACCACCGAGGGACACCATTGTGGTTGCCATAGATTGCTCACTAAACTTTACAACCGAGTTCTGTCTGTTCCCAAATTCCAACTGCGTTTCTTAATGTTCCTTCGCCGTTACGATTCCCTAAAAGCCTGTCAAAGACTACCTTTCCAACCCTAAATCAGCAGTTTTAACCTCATTTCGTTATGCCACGGCATAAAACTATCCCGAGACCTGAATTATTCCAAAATTCCGTTCGTTAATTCGTCAGTTTGGGAAAATGAATTTTAAGCGTCGCATTGATGTAATAATTTAAATTTGTAATCTAACTCAAAAATCACCCCTTTTCCCTGGGCAATTACGACCCAAATTAATTATATCACATTTACAGGCACGACTTAGTCGAATTTAATGTTAATGGCCAGCCATTGCTGTGCTACCTATGGATGGCAGAGCCAAAGGTACCTCGAGTATCTATGGAGCCTACATACCATTATCAGAAGCAACCCTGAACCCCCAGCCAACCCAGCCATCACAATCGTTTAATTGCCCAAAAATGAGGTGAACCAGAAGATGATGAAGAGCTGGCGGACAACTTGGCCGACCTCGAAGACGCCGAAAGAGACGACGAGGAAGCAAACCAAATAAATCCAGGAAGCGTTCCCCCAAATTTAACACGACCAAAAAACTCTTTTTATTTTCTTTTTGGCTCTACAAATTTATTATTTAAATTTTTTTTTTCGCTTTTTTTTTAGTTTTTTATGGCATTTTTGAGTCAGTGTCCGGTGTGGTCAGGTGGCGGGCGGTGGCGGGCGGTGAGGTGGACTGGTTACTCGTTACTGAGCTCGCCTATACTCGTATGTTAATTAAAACAGATGTCTTGAGACATTTGCGCACGGCATTTTATGCTCAAGTGAGTCCACCAACCGACGAAAAACGAAGCGCACCACAACAATTCAGCGGCTCAATTGGATTGAACGCGCGCACACACGCTGTCGCTGACGCTGTCCAATCATATTTTGATAAGTCCGTCAGGAAATTGCTGGACAAACAAATTTTTGGGCAACCATTGCTGGACAATTAAATTTAATGCGGCAGTCAGCTATCTAGCTGGCCAGGTACTCGTAGCCAGGGTGCACACATGAATGCGATGATCTTGGGAATTACCAAACCGAAAAATTGTGAGAGCTTCTCCGCGGTGTGGGATTGTGTGTGGGCCAGCTGGCGAAATCAGCATGAGGAACACTTTTTCGGGAGACGCAAAAAGTATCTTTCATGGATGGGAGCGCAAATAATAATTTTAATTTGAAAGCTGTCTAGTGTACGAAATTTTATGAGGAAGTCGATTGCGTGTCTACGGTTGGGTTGAGTGAGGTGATTGCACAATACTTAGAGACAGAGTTTGCCAAAATGTGCCGAAATTTTGGGAACTGCTTCCATGTAGCGGTTGTGCGGAACGGCACCCTCAAATAGAGGTCGTATCAAAAGGCAGCATTTTCCCTGGGGAAAGAGATCGGGCTTCTGATAAATGACGTTGGTAAGAGCTAAGTAGGTCAGTGGTTGAAGCTTTTCCTACCTACAGCGCAACATGAAAAACCTTCGCCTCCAATGACTGAGAACCCATAAATAATGTCTCTAGTTGTGGGTTTAGATATAAGTTTTGTCGAGACAATTGCACCTTGGAAGGATTAATCTCTACGCGGGAGAGGCAATCATCTCCAAGACTTCATAATATCGTCAAGAGTATTGGCTGTCAGACAACATTTGCTCCGAAAGTAAGACAGCGAGTCCTTTCTTTCTTTGGCTGCCTTGACGTGGCGGTAAGGTTTACAAGTCAAAGGTCCTAAGGTTCTGAAACAAATCCAGGTGAGACGTCGAACTAAGCACCATGGACGTCTAAACTAGGCATATGGAGGTGACCCCAAAGGATTATACAACTGGCGGTACTCGTAATAGCGACAATCCACCAGTAGTCTTTTCGACTGCGGCCGGATTCTGAAGGCCCGACATCTACACAACCACCCCGCCAATTTCGGCACCGATCGAGGAGCTGCTGGAATATTTGATTTCGACGCCTCCTGCGGCTCTTTCTATGACACGTTCGGTAGATTGAGCTGGAACGATGGAGAGAGCACCGGAGATGCCTTGCTTGTTACGCTTAAACTCTATCAGAATAAGCCAGTGGTTGGCCAGGGTACTGGTTCTGACGGCTTCTAACAGAAAACCGAAAAGGAGGAACGGCCTCAAGAAGAGACACACTCTGAAAGACTACCATCTAAGGGGCAGCTGAAGAGGTGATGGAGGCACGAGGTAAAAAAAAATGGCAAGTGCCGTCGAAGGCGCAAGTGCCAAAAGTCTCACTCCCCCAGAGGCGACGGAGAAAAAAAGCAGGACGGTGGAAGTGACACACATTGAAACCGATCAACTCCTCGGATCTGAAGCTGCACCCTCTTCTTCTGTCCCAAACAGGGCCAAGAGGAATAAAGTACTCCTGTCGATGGGTCTCTCCGCGTACGATGACCGGATGAAGCCGGTCCTGCAACCAGCTGGTGGATGAAATCACATGAAGCGATCAAATCCATTGTTAAGAATAAAACCAGCGGTGATTTCACACGAACGCGACGTTCGGACGAGGCCGGTGCTACAATCAGATAGATCGTAGCTCTGATCGACGAAAGTCAGTTAAACCGGTGAAATCCCCGCTAATAAACAACTCTGGTGGTGGTTTTCCCAGTGGACAAGATCCGGCTGAAGCCGGTGCTGCAACCAACACAAGTTGCAGCTCTGTCGGACGGAACTTGGACGTTGCTGGAAAAGTAACCATCAAAAAGACCCCGAAACGCCAAAGGGGACGAGCCCGGCGCACCTAAAAAGATGCTGCTATCTCCTTTCTGGCACTTCGAACTAGGAAGTCTGGGAATGACAACAGTCAGAACGATGCTAAGTGCAGACACTGTGTCGGTCAACTGTGGGAGCTAGTCAAAGCGGAGAATGTTTGTATTCAAGCAGAGGGCTACGATATGGAGAATAGAACTCATAGAGTGAAGTGCTCCACGTAGCAAAGCCTTGAGTGGCTAAACAAATCTGTGTCGAAAATCCCACCCCTGGAAACTAAGACTTCCGCGGTTTTCAGAGAACTAAAACTGACGAGAACCATCTTCTGCTTTCCAGGACAACTCAGAGAAACGGGAGACGTCCTGATGGGTCTTCATACCTTCAGAACCCTGAACTTGACACTGAAAAGTGGAAAATCTAATCTCACAATGACAGAAAGAATCGGGGACACAAGGACGGCTCTTGTCGTATTCTTAAACGAAGCTTCTGTTGAGACCATTCAGTCTACGTATGACTCACGTCCCTATCTGCACCTTGGGAGGGTTAATTTCCACTTTATTTCCAAATGGGTTCATGTAGGAGACGACCTTCCCTGTACCCTATTCTGTGTACTCAAATCAACCTTCAACATACTCGTACCAAGTCTGCTACTGCATCCCCATGCAGGAGGCATTCCGTGTTGAATACAAAACTCCACATAATATCCATACAGGAACCTTGAATGTAGAATAAACGCATCTGTGGTTTCGAATGTTTAAGGGGTCTCACACCACCTTATGACGAGCTATCGGAAAGGCCGAGAACTTGTCTTTCTGTGCCGAACTCTCACCACCTAAATTTGTGCAATTTTGTAACCAAAATTTAGTTGCTCAGACATAAGCTACGAAACGAATGGGGAATGGTCAAGTTCGTCACCATCGGAGGCGGTACGGTAGCGGACCTCATTGAATATTGTGACTCCAGGAAGATGGGACTTATCTTATGTTGCGATGCTAAAGCTCAGAACACTTTTCGGGGCAGTAGCAAATACAACGTGAGAGGTAATCATCCTTCATATTATCGTCTGATCTGTCTGCCAACAATGTTGGCTCTCAGCCAACTCTTGTTACGAGAGTAAGACAGCAAATAAATGACTTACCTTTGTCCAACAGATATGCCAAGGAGATTACTGGCTGGAAAGTATTATACGAGATCTCCATGTCAGACCATAGATACATAGAATTCAGAATCGGATGCGAGGTCTCGACTTTGTTGAAGTGGGGGAATCTGCATAAAACCAACTGGACATGATTTATGGAGGAGGTCGCCAAGTACAATAGTGCTCCCTCTAAGCTCAGGATAAAACAAAAGCTTGAGGAAGTTATTCAGTGTGTCCAGCTAGTAAGCAATCCTGTTGATCGCCTGTTCCTTGGTAGAACGCAGACCTGCAGCGCCTTCGTAAGGAATCCAGAAAACTTCTAAACAGGTCACTTAAGACTAATTTAGAGGAAGATTGGAATCTTTACAGATCGAAACAAAAAAAGAATTCGGACCTCGAAGAGTGTCTCTTGCAAAAGTTTTTTGCGAAAAGATCGAAACTGTCGGTGAAACCAGTTGGCTTGTCAAAGTCCTCAAAAAGGGAAGATCAACCAGGCTGGAACCACTCAGAAAATCTTGACGGTACCTATACTAAGTCGAAAGCAGAGACTCTTCATCTCATGCTTGAGTTTCACTTCTCAGGAAATCTAATCGGAACCAGCTCACAACAGCTCCTATCAACGAAGCTGCCAGTGAGCTGAACAATACAACACGCCGTAGCTTCCTTTGATGACTTCAAGTCGCCTGACACCGATGGTATTTACCCAATTAGAGACCAACTGCTGCTGGCAACTTTTCACTGTTAGTCTGGCACTGGCATACATACCAAATCCCTGGCGAACAGTGGGAGTGGCCTTTATACCGAAAGTCGGAAAGGGGGACTTCTCGATCGCCAAGAGTTGTAGACCTATAAGTCTGACTTCCTTCATACTGGAAAGCATCAAGGGAATGGTGGAGATCCATGTGCGCAAAACCGCTTTGCGAATGCATCCTCTGTCGGCGATGCTACAAACGCGGAAAATAGTGCGAGAGTGCGTTCACATAAGAACGCAAACGCCTTGGGCATTTTCATCGACGTTGAGGGTGCTTTCGACAATGCAACATGTGTAACTTGGTCCGACAACACGGCGTAGACGAATCACTAGTTTTGTGGATAAAAGCAATGCCGGTGAGTAGGACATTGATTGCGGATGCTGGCTGCAGGTGTAAACAGGGGCTGCCCGCAAGGCGGCGGTCTATATCCAATGCTTTGGTGCATGTCGGTTGACTCATTGCTCAACGCGCTCAATAGTTCTAACGACTATGTACAAGGATACGCGGGTGATGTAGCTGCACTGTCCATTGGATCGTGTCTAGCGACTTTCTGCTCTAAAGTGCAGGCAGCCCTAGACGTGATCGACGACTGGTGTACTATTAATGGGCTTTCAGTCAATCCCCTCTTCCTCTCAAAACTGAGGTTGTTCTCTTTAAGAGAAGGAGGAAACTGACTGGTCTGACTGAAGCTTCACCATCCAATTCTCCAAAGAAGCTAAGTATTTGGGTGTCATCCTGGATAGTCAAATAAATATGTTAATCTGGCAGTGCAGAAGTGCTATAAGCAAGATATGGGTCCCTTCGCCTAGAAGGGTCCTTTATATCTACATGGATATATCCTATGTGTCGGTGGTCTGGTGGAAGAAGCTTTCGCGAATATACGTGATCGCTGCTTTTATCAGACTCCAAAGAACGGTTTGTCTCGGATACATGGGGTCTAAAAAGAAATAGTCTTTGGTACAACTCGCACTGGAGCTTTGATGATCTTGCGCGCCGACTGTCTTATGACTCCGGTGTGGTCATGCCGTCTGATGCAATGACACCAGAACTCATGGTGCGAAAAAATACGAAATCGATTTTCCTTGTGCCCAGGACTGGTTTCGGCTAGAATGTGAGCCAGGAAAGGAATGCAGTCGGGTCTTTACGGCTCCAAACCAATATTGGATGTGTCGCTGGTATCTTATCTGCAGGACGACAACGTGAGATCTCACTTCACGGTAGGACAGCTTGCATCTGTCTTTCAAGCGGAGATTTACGCAATCCTGATGGCAGCAAACTATATTGCGGAGAACTGGTGGAAGGTGCGAAGCATTTGCATCTGTACCGACCGCCGAACTGCGCTTATAGCCTTGCTGAACCCTCTTACAACTACCAAGCTAGTTCAAGTATACAAGAGATCACTGAACGCAGTCGGAAGGCTACATTCAGTGACCCTTCTCTGGGTTCCAGTTCACAATAGAATCGCGAAAAATGAATTCGCCGATGAACTTGTTAGGCAAGGTTCAGAGGAGAGTTTTTTCGGGTCTGCCTGCGTCCTTAGTCAAGGCTTCCACTGACAGATGACAACTGCAGATGGCATGAATGCTTCCCGACGTCTCTAAGAAGTCAGCGGCCTCTCTGCTGTCCCTTAGCAGGAAAGACTACAGATTGCTTACTAGCGCCGTGGCAGGGCATTACACTTTTGCAAAGTACTTAAATGTGCTGCACATAAGTGACACAACATGCTGCGATGCTTGATGTGAAAGTGATGACGACACCGCGGGGCACTATCTCTGTGAATGCCCAGCTTACGTTCGCATCAGGCTGCAGGTACTCGACGCTGACGTGATGGGTGCTGGTACTGTAGGCACCTTACCACTGAAGCGCTTACTAGTCTTTCTTCGTAAGACTGGAAGATTTCACTAAAAGGAACTTAACAAAGAGTACAATGGACTAGTTCTTTGTCTGAGTGCTCTGTTCCGACAGAAAAAAAAAAACAAAACACTGCAGCCTGTTATGCGGGCCAGGCACTTACAGATGAAGTACTCTGCCCTGTCGCCGCCACTCCATGTCAAAGTCCTGAGAAGTGGTATTATTTACACCTGGAACGCATGCTATCAAAAGCGTATAAAAAATCTTCCCCGGAGGGACAGAAGCAAGGCTAGTTACTTTTTGGAGGCATTCGATAGATTTTATTTGGCCTACCAGCATCCTGGGCAAAATCTAACTATCAATGGAAGTCCTAACCGAGAACGCAGGTAACGAACCAACGTTAGTTAAGGTCTTGAGAAGTCCCCCCATAGAGATTTGCCTGGTAACTTCACGCTAAGACACAGACAACACTCAGTAAAAACGCCCTTTCAGCTGCATTGAGAGAAGCTTTGCGGCAAACTCAGTGGTCGGACTTGAATTTTGTAAGGCTTTCCACCCGTTCCTCATGATATATTGTAGATTATTGCCATCGGCTAAGATCTGACCAAATTCCTTACCTGGCTCAACTCACCGAAGCCAGTCTTGAGTACAGAGGAATCCGACATCGTATCCCCGCACCAGTCCAAGCTCCGGAGTCATTGTCTCTATAAGATCAGAGTCAAATGATAGTCTGTGTACAAAGTCAATTAAGAAATACCAGACCGTCAATACATCTTTTCTAATGGACTGCCTTAATTTGTAGTATCTCGCATGATATATTTATATCGCATGATATATTTATATCATGCATCTAGTTAGCAGTCCCACCCGACTTCAATCAATTTCAAATT
The DNA here is from genome assembly GCA_963966105.1 of Volucella zonaria. Classification (NCBI taxonomy): domain Eukaryota; kingdom Metazoa; phylum Arthropoda; class Insecta; order Diptera; family Syrphidae; genus Volucella; species Volucella zonaria. The sequence continues at coordinate 32,386,098 of OZ014530.1, read as the reverse complement.
GCAATAATTACACCGCCCAGTTCTTCGTTTTCTAAGGGTTAAAGCAGTGACCCACTTTTACTGCATTCACATTCACTACCCTCATAACTCACTTGCATGAGACAGGAAATATTTCAAACGAAATCAAGTGCAAAATTCATTAACTCAGCCAAGCCCAGTACTGGAACGACTCTTCTTGGTATCATGCCGACTTTCATAATCATCACTGCAGACTACGGCTAATTGCGTGCTAAAGTTTGATGAAATGAACAGTTAAACAGTTAAACATGCAAATATGTACTTCATTTTGTGAAGTATTTTCAAAATGCAACAGATACTGATGCAAGTTCAGAATTTCGTTTCGCTCCGTTTGAGATACATACTGGGTGTTCGTACCTATGCAGTTAATTCCATTCGCTGTATCTGTATCACTTGGACTTTCAATGCCTTCGATGGAATTTGTGTTATTTTAGTTTTGATGTAACATGCAACATTTGCTCAGCCAGGAGCCGTTTTTGTGTGGATCTTGCCTCACTCAAGGCAACGATGACTTATAGATTTTTGACATCTTCTATCTTCGATCATCTTGAGGGTCCACAATGGCTCCGAAAGATCATCAAGTAAGGGTTTGCTTAGTGCGAGATATCTAATGTTGGATTTATAAAGGAAGCGAAAGAGAGTTTACCTTTCGTTCGGATCTTCGCAAGATTAATCACATTCGTCCACCTATATTTCTACCGAGGAAGAGCAGAAAGACCTCTGATCTCTTCGAAATATCGTGAAGCATTTGCTTGATCTCCCAGCAACCTGCAGAATCATGCCACCAGCAGTTATGCTCATATGAGACCCAAATGTCAATGGAACCTCTAACCGAGAACGCAGGAGGAAAGTAGGTTCGTGTCTAGAAAAACTTTTCTCTGATCTTGAAAGTCGTAATAGGTTTCAACAAGGCTACAGACACAGCTTCCTGTATAGGTATAGTTCATTGGGATTGCGTGTATCTCCTGCGTGTATCTCCCAAAGATTGACGTTGTCGCCCCCCAGAAAGGCACCAGCGTCGCATCGTAAATCAGTTGTAGGATCGTCATTGAGGACCAGACAACATACTTCTCCCGGCACAGAAAGCCGACGACACCAAGTACTTCAAAATTATTTCTTCACCTCAAGACTGCATTCTCCTTCAATAGGACCTTGTTAGGTTTCCCATTTAATGTCTCCAAATGTTAGTCTATGACTTTGTTACGTAAGTGGAATCAATCTACTCCTCGACTTTATCTTTTGCACGGCCATTACATATATCCCAGATGAATACTGTACAATGGAGAGCAAAACTTCCGCTCGCATATTGACAATCCTTAAAGTCACCTCATCACTTGGTTTTATCAAACGATGGTCCAAAGAATTTTCCAACTCCCATGTGACCAGTGATTAATGAACTGCTAATATACCTGGAACCGGGTGGTAGTAGGGTGATTATCTATGCGGATGACGTTGCTTTAGCCGTTTCAGGTAAGCATCTTAATGCCATTAAGGAACTCCTTCAGCTAAATCTTAACAGATTAAGACGTTGGGCAGATCGCTGAGGATCGGGAGTAAACCACCATAAAACTGATCTTGTCCTCTTTTGCAGGATGGTACCTGTTTAATCTTTGCCGATACAGCAAAATATCTGGGTCTCATTTTTGACAAGAAACTGAACTAGAAACCTATCATTCAAGAAAGAGTCAAGAAAGCTAGAGTAGCCCTATTCTTTTGCAAAAATGTCATTGGGAACAAATGGGGCCTTCAACCTCGCATAACCCACTGGCAGTACATCTTGGTGATAAGACCGAAATTCACCTAGGGGGTGGTTGTCTGGTGGACGGCCTCAGACAACGCAGTCAACTGCAGTAAACTAAGAAGAATCCAAAGAACAGCATGTCTATGCATAAGCGGAGTCCTACGCTCTACTCCCTCTGCGGCATTAGACATTATGTTTCATATGACGCCCCTCGATATTTTCAGCAGACAAATACTATAGATGCGACTGCAGCTATTCGCCTTAAAGTGACTACACAGTGGACAAGTAATTCATTTGACCACGTTAATATTCTTAACACATTAGGAATCCTCACATAGAGTATTGATTACAGCATACCTGAACTTTGGTTTGACAAAGATTTCCATGTAAGCTTCCTTTCTAGATCCTTGGGGGAGGAAGATGCTTACATGTAGGACAAGCCAATCCGCTTTTAGCGGAGTTGGTGGCGGTGTATTCAGAGATAAGCTAAGCCTCTACTTCCGTTTTCCAAAATCACTGTAGCGTGCTCCAGGCGGAAATTTTGAAGATTAAAGAAGGATATCCGCATCTTTTCGGATGCTATCAAGTCACTGGACTGGGTCTCATTAAATTCTAAAACCGCCCCTGAATGCCGATCGTTTACGGAGATGGCAGACCAGTTCAACCTTCACTTTTGTTGGTTGCTGGGCCATAGAGACATTCCAGTCAACTGCGGGGCCGATGAACTCTCCAAAATTGGAACCATTTTGGTACCGGAAAAGGATAGCATAGGTATACCAATCGCTGCGTGCAAACAAACATTAAAGCTGGATGCCATTAAAAGAACAGACCTTAGGTGGACTGTTGGACCAACATGTCTAACGACCAAACAGATCTGGCCAAAACTGGATCTGAATCGGTCTAAGTGTCTGATCCTTTTAAATAAGGAACATCTCAGCGCCATCATAGGTGTCATCATTGGACACTGCTTCATAGGCAAGCAGGCAAGAAGGCTTGGCGCCTTTACAAACGATTTCTTCAGAAGC